>VWYP01015010.1:69826-166783 GCA_013400435.1 Pycnonotus jocosus | reverse complement strand
AAAAAAAAAAAGGGAAAAAAACCCCAACACCAGGTCATCATTAAAAAGTGGATTCCAGGGAGGGAAAATAAAAACATTCAGACCCAAAATTCAAAACACCACTGAAATGTGGAATTTGAAGATGGGAGAGGTCAAAGAGGATTTGGGTCTTGCCCTGGAAAAGTTTGTTGTTACAGACAGAAAGAAAGAGGAAAAAAAGGTGAATGTTTGCTGTTTCTTCTAAAACAGAGTATTTAAGAGATCTTTTAGAAGCAGGGAAATGGGAAGTGTGGGATAGGATTTCACAGCTTTTGGCAGCTGTCTTCTGCCTTCTTTCCCCATTCACAGTGAGAACAGATTTCTCTCTAAAAGTATTGGCAAATTCCATAGGGAACAAGGATGCCTGAGGAGTAAAACACTGCCAAACTCCCGTTTGCAGCAGTTTTGCATTGAGGTACATTCAGTTGACTTCACTGGAATCATCAGACCTCATCTGTTCTGACCTGAAAAACCAGAACAAAACAACACACCAAAAAAACAGCCTTGCAAAATCTTTTTAAAAGGTAAGTTGATCTAATGATTGGGGATTTTTGTTTCTCAGTATGCAAGAAGTGGCAATCACTTGAGTAAGAATCCAAATCATCTTCCAAGTAAGTCCTTTAAAAACTCCCTCTCTCTGAGCCAATACACAAGTCTTCTTTTTCCTTGCAATTTTTCCTTGGAAAACCTGTTTTTCCTTGCTTGTAGAAATCTCCCTACAGCAGTCATGAGTGAATAGTCGAGCAGTAAGGAAAGGTTAAAAATATTTCCAGATGAGCTCTCTTGTGGATAGAAGTGGAGAAAAATCTGTTACAGGATCCTGAATACAGGATACACAGCATCAGTAAATTAACCATCCCACACAGAATTCAAAGGCCTTTCCATGTTCACATCAGCTGGGTAAACACAAAGACTTAAGAAAAGAAGCAATCCTTGCTGCTGGGACTGAGGTGGGACTAATGATGACTAATGCACTTGTTATGGAGCATTCTTTAATTAATTCCCCTGGGAGGCAGTGAATCTTGTTATCTAATCTTGCACACACATCCCTAACCTACACTTATTTTCCACAAGTATGCTAAGCACTTTCAGTGTCCAGAGGAAGCCAAAACATGTATGGCTTTCTGTGAGAAAGACAGCTAAGGTATTTCCCTCAGAGGATGGCAGGCACTCTGGGAGGTGAGAAGGAAATTCAAATATAGCTGTCCTGAACAAACGTGTCCAGAAGTCTGAAATGGGGTGAATTCGGAACAGGTCATCTCACAGTCGCATCAAGACAGGGAAAGATGCTTTGCACCTGGAAGGAAGGCTGAGAGAGTAGATTTTCAGCTATACCAAGAATAAAGACTAACAGTACTTTCAATAAAATATTCCAGCAATGGTTTACGGTTTACAGTGTGATCACCCAAAGAAAGAAATAAAATTAAATGGTTAGCATAATTCTTTGAGAGGAAAGTACTGTTCAGGCAGAATATTCTCTGAAGAGATCTTGGAAATCGTTACAGTTCATTTGATAATATATTGCTTAGTAATAGTTTCCTCTTCCCTCATGCTCCCTTCAGTTGAAGTGATTCATGATGAATTCATACTACATGATGAAGTCATCCAACAATCTCTAAGTAACAGTCAAAGATGTTAGTACTGTTTATTGTTCTGGCTCAAATGCAAGAAGGACCTAATAACATAAATAATAAATATGTCAATATTTCATAAGTACTGTTCTCTGCAGAAATACATATATAGGAGAAAAATATTGAAACCAGAAGTGGAAAGGGCTGTAAATAATAAAACATCATAGATAAAAAAATTTGTATTGTGGAGAAATTACTATTTATTGCAGCTGCATGAACTAACATCTGAAAGGTAATATATATAGCTTTAGGCATATAGTCTTTATCTTGCATCAGATTTTAGTCAAACAAGACAAGGAAACTCACTAAATGCAGTTACCATTTGAGCAGGTAATGACAGGTTTGATCAGATCTGGGCAAATCAAATACAAATGTCACATAATTGGTGAAAAATTATTACCACTGCTTACATTATGGCTAAAGTGCAGCTGTTTAAAACTGGATGGATTCTAAAGCCATACCTGCATATTACCCAAGAGCCTGAATAGTTATTAGCTCTGATTTTTCTGTTCCTGACATGTGATTTTTCCTGTGAGCAGGATTTTGGTTAGCTGGAAAATACCTACCCTGTAAACTTGTCCTTGCAGGAGTCCACCTGAAAAATGTTTGGTATCTATAGTCCTAGTTTAGAGTCCCACCACAAAGAAATATCAAATTGCCTTGATGTTGGCAGGTGCTGAACACTAGGAAGACTGGAAGAGTGGCAGGTCCTACGTTGCCAGACTTCAGTCATTTGGCTGTGACATTTAGGCCACCCTTACTCGTGTTTAGAGAGACAGAGAAACCTCCACCATATTTCTCCTCTCCTTCTTCAGTGAGCTGCCAAGGCAGAGAGTCAAGAGGGATGAAAGCATCCCTTTGGGGCCCAGGTATCCAGCCCCATGTTTAATCCTACGCAGGCATTTGGGATCCAGCTCTTCACCCACATCAGCTCCGCTGAGCTTCTGCTCCAGATCTATGCTCAAACTGCTCTTAACATTTGGAACAGGCAGTTTTCAGACTGGCGTTCTGTTCCTGCTGGCTTTTGCTTTATTAATAACAATAGCCATACACTCAAAGCATAAGCAAAATATCTGTGTACGTGACAGAGTAGGATCTAAACACTCCTAGACTCTAAGGATAAGAAGGTTTATGAAAACAGTGCATATAGATAGGAAAAATGTAAATTCCAAATGCCCTCAAAAATATAAAATAATCACAGAGGCAAATTCAATTCCTGGTTTTTTGCAGTACAGCACAAAATAAAGAGGAACACCTCCCTTGCTTTCTTCATTAAGATCAGTCAAAAGACCCTCAGTATTTAATGCAGAAATGAGATACTCATTAAATGTTTGTTCTTTAAAAACTCTCACTCTGTAAAGGGAATTCAATCTGGTTCTCTTTAGATCCCTATGTTAAAAGGCCTTATGGTGGGTTTCTCATAAGCAACCTCTTAACCATTTCAGCTTGCTGAAAGTATAATGTGGAAAAAAGTGCATTTATTTGAAAAACAAATCTTGAAAGTTTAGCCATTAGCCTCAACACCAATAAAATCTTCTGGTTCAGTCTGGAGTCTCTCAGGGGTAAATGTACAGGTGCTAAGTGCTGAGCAGCTGCAGCAAGTGATGAATTTAGGGAATGGTATGAAGTTTAAAAAACAAGATGACCAAATGAGATACATTTTACAATCAAAGCCCAAGCTTATGTTAAAAATTAGAATGCCTTTATAGATGCTTTTGTTTTTCCCCTGAGCCTTCTAAAATCAGTATGGCAGCTAATGCAGAGCTAACAGTCAAAGCATTGAGTACTTCTGGCAAGTTCTGGCTCAGTGAAAAGCTGAAGCAGAAAACATTTGTGGATTATTATTATTTTTAATGTGTGTGGTAAAATGAAAAGAACAAGATTAATGGTCATACTTTACTAATTTACATAAAAGCCTCTTCATCCTACCCCAACAGCTCTAAGAAACTACACAGTGAGTGTGAAGAAAATTTGCACTTTTTCCTAACAGCTCCCTTTTTGGCTCCCTTGATAGTGAAGTAGAAAGAAGTAAGGCTAAACACACAGAGGAAGGTTTGGGTCCATTCTTGGGTTGGCAGTAGCTGTTCTAAAGTCAGACCGTCAAGTTAAAAGCACAAACCCATATCTTATGATATTAGAGACCCTACAGGTATTATCAGGGTCTTATCTCGTGAGAATATAGAAAACTGCCAGATCTCAAATCCCTATTCTTTTCCAGATTTCTTTTTTCCTCTGATCCTTCCCATTTTTTAATCTCTGCTCCTTTACTCGTTGTCTACAATTCTTTTTTTCTTATGAAATCTGACAGACACTAGACACAAAACAGAGCTCCTATTTCTACTTTGCTTCAGACCTCTACTAAAGGTATGAAAAGGGCTTCACAAGCACTAGATCCCTTTCTCTGCTCTGTGGGAATGCAGATAATGCTGTGGTTTTGGGTACACAGCCCTGGGATTTTAAAGCAATGACTTCCATGAGCATGGAAGGTCATTCCAGCACGGAGGAAAGACAGGAACTCCAATCAAACCATTGTGCCATGTTCTAAAGAGGTGCATTGAAAGGGAGTTCCAGCAGACACAAAGGCTTTCAAATCCCTTGCCTCTGTTCTTGACTTGTCTGTCTATTCTTGTTCTTGTCTCCCAGTGTTCCTGAAGAATAATGGCATTGGAAACAAAACCATCCTATCCTTGGTTTGAGAAACAGCCTTTTGGAATATTTCCTCTAATAGGACCTGCAGAACCCAACTGAGCATACAGTTCCACAGACAAGAAGAGAAAACATCTTCGGTTCCCTGATCTTCTCAGCAGTCACTGGATCCTTGCACCAAGAGATACTTCTAGCTGCTGACTCAGGGAGGAGAGCCCAGATCACTAATAACATGGATCCCATTCCAGTAAGCCAATGAACAGAGCACTTCATGGGAAATTCTTGTTTCAGAAGGAAAAGAAATGAGGTTAAATTTAAGACCACATCCTGACTATACCTGCACTTGTTAAAGCTTGGAAGAGGCTTTCCAGATCTTCTAGTCCAACTCTCAACCCAGCACCACCACAACCACCCCATCACACAGATCCAGAGCCCTCTGAATTTGCACTTTTTCCCGATCAATCTTTCCCTTGCCAGAATGGCATAAAGGATCTTTAGTGTTAGTCACTTCCTTAGCCTGTAAATAAGAAATTGTCGGATTCAATTAAGTGTATCTATGCCACAAAGTGATGTAGAAATTATCTGGCTTCCTGACCTGAAAATTTGCAGATGTAAACATTGCATTATCACAATTTAAAGTCCAGCTAGTGCATCAGTCTGTCCACCCATGCAGAAGCCCTCCACGTGGAGCTCAGTGGGTGCCTGGATGGGAACTCAGAGCCCTGCTCCCCCTCTGCACTGCCCTACAGGTTTGCCTATAGAGGCTCAGCTCATGCTGCTGGGAATGAGAAAAGGCTCCTCAGCAGCCTTCTGAGCTACACAGCTTTTTTAAACTGGAACCATGATGCAGAGCCATGGGTTTGTGCAGAACAGCATGGCATGTGTGGGAGGGCAAGGAGCCCTGCCACAGCACCAGGTGGGGAAAAGGAGAATCCTGTACTTGGATGTGCTGAGATAACAGAAAGCAGCTCAAGAGCAAGCCATGAGGTTTTGTTAGAAAATCAAGCTGAGTCTTTCCTAGATGTCTCTTGAGGCAGAGTATCTTGTTTGTCTATTTGTTGAATAACATCCCCACAGTAGCACAAATGGGAAACCTTACACCTTTTCCCCTCTATTTAAACACCTGCCTCTATTACCTACATGTCAGGCTCACCCTGAAATTTCCTCCAAGCTGTGTGTGGCCCCTGGCAGCACCACAGCATGGTGCAGTTGACAGAAGTGTTCCTTCCAGAGAAGCAGGAACCAGGCCAGTCTTGAAGCAAAAAAATATATATTAAAAACATCAGTCTTCCTTTGAAAGTGATCAATCTAAATGTACATATTGGACCAGCCATTACCAATGTTTTGCTTTTATTTTTCTTACAAGAAAAATTAAGCAGTTCATGTAATGAATTAGTGATTTTCTCTTCCATCATTAAGTAATTTCTAGAAAGAAAAAAAATATTCCAAGGCCAACTGTATATTTATCATCTTCAGTGCAAAATAAATCCCATACCAGGTCTTCCATCCTAGGCTTCCCAAACTCTTGTACACGCTTTATAAACACTATTAATCACGCAGAACCTGTCAGCAGTGTTAGCAGAGCACATAATGTATTTGGAACATTTGCAGCATAACAGCTTTGAATGTAAAGGTCACCATCTCCACATTAACTCCATCAAAATAATTGGGTAATTTTCCTTTAAAAACACACAATACAGTTTCTCCCGGAGATCCCATGTGGCAGCTGAATCTGACATCTGTGAAAGAAAGCATGGAGCTGCATGTATAGTATCACAAAGCTGCATGGAGGATCAAAAGAATGTATTTGCTTATGCTAGCTCCCAAACAGAGGAATGTCAAACCCAGGAATTACACCAATGCATCCAAGTCAAGCCCATGCAAGCAAAGCATTTTTTGCAGGGATGATAAAGCCCTTCTCCATCGGCGAGTGGGATCCAGCTGGTGTGCAGAGCGCCTGAGGAGTTACTGTGGCTGAATAAAGCCCCCTTCCTTCATCCTCTTCCTTCTGCTGGGAGCCACTGTGGATCTCCTCCCCTGGGCACAGGAGCCGACCTCCTCTGAAGGCATTCCAGCACCACCAATCAACTGGTGGGTAAGCTGTCAGCGTGTCCTCCTTGCCTCTCCTGCAGCCCCTTCAGCTCTGCCTGCCCCAGGACCCAGGGCTGCACCTCAGCCTTGTGCTGCTCTCTACAAAATCTTGCCTCTGACTGAGCTGATGGTCAGCCACAGACACACAGCCCTTTCATAACTACAAGTTAGGAATGGATGACAAAAAGAAGGACTCATCTCTCTCATCCACCCTTGTTGGCATAAATCTCTGCCCTGGTCCTTCTGGACATGCTGTTTCTGGTTGTGCTCTCCTTGGCCACCTGGGCACACATGCTGGCACTTGTTCAGCCACTGCCAACCAGCACCCCCACACCCTTTTCTGCTAGGCAGCTTCCCAGCCACTCTGTCCCCAGCCTGTAGCACTGCAGAGGGTTATTGTGGCAGATTTGCAGACAGGAGGGTGCAAAGATCACCCGACAAAGTGAGTGATACCACAAACGAAGAAACACACAAGCAACTTTTATCTAACAGCTAAGGCCATTACTGCAAACACCAAGATTTGTGCAAATGAGTTGAACAGGGAACCAGAGGCCTCACAGTACTTCAGAATTCTACTTCTCTGAAGATATAAGTGCTTTATGAAATTATCCATATAAAATACATTATTTTTGTGTAGTCAATTATCAATACAACAAATGAATTCCAGCCAGCTGGCCAGTTTTGAACTTTCCCAGATTTGTTACCCTGGTGATTGGAAGATGACTCTTACTTGGAGCCTCCTACAGCAAACAATTTCCATGTGCTGGTTGCTTCAAGCAGTGGTGGGAATCTTGATGTCTCCTTCACAATCAGCCAGCCATCTTCCCCTAGCTTTAAAATAACCCCTTTCACGATGACATTTGAGAGGCCATGCCAACATGCAACACGGACCCCTCAGAGCCAAGCTAGCATATGTGTTACCATGGGTTGGAGCCGTGGAGAAATATATCTTCCACTGTTTGTGCTCTGAACTGAGAGTTTTATGGCACTGGGAATATAAACCTGTCTGAACGAGCTGATGTTAGAGAGGAGAGTCAAAACATCCAGCCCATCAGGATGACCAGCGCTACTGATAGAATCTTTGTGGAATTATAAGTTATAAAATCCCTTAAATCTGTCCAAATGGTGGACTGGAAAATTCATCAAGTCTGTTATACCGAAGGAAAAATCCCGAAATAGATTCTTTCATCATCTTTGAATTCTCATCCAAAGGCAATGTGGTGGTTTTGAATTTCCTGGTGTCTTCTATCCCTAGATAGGGTCACCATGTCCTCCTTGGCGCTGCAATTTTTCCCTTCCTAGCAACGGGCTAGGCCAAGTTGCTCTTGTGCTGGCCTTACATGGTGTGGTGGGAGAAAAAGTGCTTCAGTTCACAGACATTTGATTCATTGTTGTCACTTTTAACGAGTGCTAATAGCATAGATTTTGCAGAGGAAATAGCTGCCTACTATAAGTGGCGTTTGGCCACCAGTTTGTTTTCAAACAGCCTTGGCTTTCTTTGTCCATTAGCCAAATCCAAATCCCAGTCTGAAGGAGGGATGAGGCTCTGCATTTTACTGTTCAAATCTTGTATTGTCCATGGACTGCTCTTAAGCCATAAAACTATACCTTACAAATGGGGCAACAACAGCATGATCCAACATACTGGGAAAGAGATAGGGGAGCTATCTCAGGAGACACGTTCAGGAGATTTCAGAGATGATACCAGGAGGCAGCTGCTACTTACCCTACCAAAGTCACAGCAAAGGGCTGCCATTTGGCCTCCCTGGCAAGCTTTACTGAGCACTAACACAAAACCAAGGCACTGAGCACAAAATCCTGGGCCCAAGAAAGGAAATGGCAACCATTCCCTCCCAATATCCAACCTCAAGGGGCAGAGTTTTGGCTTCCAGCTCTTTCATTAACTCAGCAAATTACCTCCAACCAGCAGGTCCCACTACCTTTCCCAGGTTTCCAGCCTGCAGAGAAGCAACACATTTCCACCCTTTTGTGAACTGCTCAGAGGTGAAGGGCTCAAAAACCTGGCTGAGCACCCATGACTCCTGTTGTGCTCCTCTTGCCCAAAGCAGAAAGGAGAATGCTGAAGCCAGGACTGCACAACAAGCTAGCACTTCTGATAAATATGATAAAAGCCGCCCCAGCAATCAGTAAACAGTGGTATAATTAGCAAATGTTTTTCTATTTACTTCCTTTAATATGCAATAGGGGGAAATGAAATAAAATGTCAAGGACTTCATCAAACAGATGGTTCTGCACTTATTATTTTTCTCCGCTGTATTGTTTGCGTCAACCAAAGAAGAAACTCCTTTACGAAGTGTGACTCATGGATTCCTGGGAAGCTGCATTCTCAGCAGGGGGAGGATAGCAGGGAAGGACAGGAAAGGGGAGGGAAGAGGACTCAGCTCATGAGCTTTTATTAGGAGCATTATTATGTCTCATTAATTAATCTGAGCGCCGCTTTAGTGACGTCTCGGTCTCATTTCACAGGAAAAAATTACTCTGGATTGCCAAGTTAAATAGACAATTACAGGAAGACCAAATTATGCCTACATTGCATTCCCTCAGGGCACCAGGCCAAGTTCATGTCAAATCCATAATAACTAGACTACCCTCACTAAAAACAGCTCCTGTGGACATACGTCATGAACCATTTGTAATCTACACAGAGGATGTATTGATCTTCCTTGGGCTTCCTTTCTCATAAACTCATAATAGCAAAGACAGGATTTTTTAAGTGTCTAACTCTCTGCAGCACATATGCAGAGCATAAGCTGCGTTAGCTCCAATAAAGCCTAATTAAAGTATAACCATTAGCTGTTTAATTTCCTTTTTCTATCCCAAGGGGCAGCTGCTTAGAGAACAGGAGGAAAAGCTTAGTACATTTCAGAGGAGGAATGCAAAGAAAAAAAAAGCCTTGTATTTTCCCTGAAGACAAACATAAAGGTAAAACCCAAGAAAGGACTCTCTTTACCTGATGAAAAAACACCACCAGCTTTCCAGATTTGCTTGGACTACAGAAAAACTAGGACATCCTTAAGAAAAGAAGGGATGTGAACAAATGTGTCCAAGAAAATGCAATGCCCTTAAACAGCAGTTGACATGAGAACTACTTGCACCTTTGAATCCCACTATCAGAACTCCTTCTCCCACCTGCAGCCCCCAGCTCTTGGTCTATTCTTTCTCTCTTCCCCTCACGTGCGGATCTATCCCTTTTCCCTTGCCCCCACCTGACAACTCCCAGCTGGAGGAGCCACATTGTTCCCAGTCCTTGCACATTCTCCAGTGAGTCCCCTCAGCTCTGGTGCTTTGGAGCCTCCTTTCAAGCCCAAGTTTCCTTACTCAGGACAGTGAGTACTAGTGGCTCAAGAAAAAACTGGTACTGACTGAACCAGAGCACCAAGAGATTGGCACAACCATGACAGTGCAAATCTTCCTTCTTCCTTGCAGTCCCAATTTTTCCTCAGCACTTTTCTCAGGCCAGTTGCAATCTTTTGTTGTCGTTGTTGTTTCCCAGCTTAGAGTTCATGTATGAAGGAATTATCTGGATGACAGTGCACCCCGCTCACCTACCACGAGATCTGGGTCGCTCTCCCTCCTCTGGCGCGCCTCTTCTTGTTAGAGGAGGAGCAGCCTCTCATTCTCCATTCCAAAAAGGTGGAGGTGACCTGAGCTCCATGTGGCTCTGTCACCACCCAGACCTACCAGGTCACCACCGACAGTGGCAGGTAAAGTCATCTGCAACACAAATCCCAGCAGTTTCCAACTCAGAAATGACACTTTCCTCCTCCCTCAGCTGAGGGACACCAGAAACTATTCCCTTCTGCTCCACACTGATATTCACACACACATTTCTTGCTCTCTGCTCCTGTCACCTCCCTTCACCCAACAAAGAGTTTGTTTGTGTTTTAGGGTGTTTGGGGTTTTTTTGGTAAAACAGTGAGATAAACTTAACTGCATGGACAGTACCCAAAGAACAGCCAAGTATGAATGTGCCTGCCAGCCTGGTGTAAATTTTAGTATGGAGTTGCACATCCCTTCCATTGTTCTTGGCAAGCAAGGGTGATGCCACTGCCACACGGTTCAGGCTGGCCACAACTGGTGATACAAAAAAGAACAATCAGCCTCTTCAAAAGACCTTCCAAACTATTGTGGGGATCCTGGAAGGGGCTTTGTTTTCTCCTTCTGGCCTTAATGCTGTACAAATGAGCAATGAGTGTTATTAAATCTCTGTTCCTTCCTCAGCCAGCAATGATCTTTCCCTTTTTCTCTCTACTGTCCCAGTTTAGGATTTTTCACAATCCAAACCAACCTATTCAAGTGACAAAGCAGATTGCTTTGCAGCATGGCCTCCAGCCAAAACTGTGACCTTTTTAACAGTGAGGTGAAATGGCAACATTTTGATTATCATGATGTTTTTGTTTTGGAGCAAGGAAAATTGTTTTTCATTCTTTAACAACCAAGGAGCTTTTTACCTTACCAGAGGTTGCTTGGTCTAGAGAAGCAATTTTTCAAAATTGTCCAAAACCAGTGACAAGCTATTTCATGTTTCTCTCTGACATTTATTAAATGTTTTGTCAATTTCTCACAATCTTGTTAATATTTACTTTTTAAAACTACTGTTGGATTTTTAAATAATGCTGCTGAGAAGTGTAAGAAAGCCCTCAGCACCTCGTGACATATTTTCAGATGCATGAAGCCTGCTTTCTTATTGTTTTTCAAATTTGAAAATTCATTAAAAAGGGAAAATCCCAATGAAAATGAAAACTCTGAACAGAGTGTTTGTGGTGGAGGCTGCTCTGCAAAGGGCTGCACACTGATAAAGGCTTTCCTGTTCTGAAATAGCAATAGGAAGAGGTGGAAGCATCAGCTTCTTGTTTGGTTCTCCAAGCAAAGGCAGTCTGAATCATGTTGCCCTCTCCATTGCTAACTTTTGGAAATTTAAACTTGATTTTTTTTACTTTTTAATTATTATTTTATTTTTTTTAAAAAATACAGGGTCCACCCAGTCTGCAGTCAGTTCCCTGCAAAATAACTGAGGGGTCATTAGCAAAATGAGATTTTTCAACAGTAAGAGGAATTTTGAGGCAAGAAGAGAAAATGCATGTAGGATGGAGCTCTGCCTCTTGCTTGCCAATGCAAATATTAATTTACAATCATCCTTTGGAAAAATTTAATTTAATATTGAGATCCACAGAAGAGCAGAAGGCCACGTAATACAAACGCTCAAGATGCTAACTTTCAATCTGTAAAGTCAAACTTTCCTATACAAAAAAAAAAATCTTTGTTTTGTCTTCAACACCCATCAAAAGATTCTGTACATATCTTGCAATAACTTCACAAGGAATGGAAAATCTAGAGCAGTTAGAGCAGCCAAAGTTTCTTACAGCCTAGGGCTTTCCTTCTCTTGCCTCCTCCTCCACAGAAATTTGGAAGTGAGGAAGAAATATTTGTGAGTTTAGGAAGGTGCATGTTACCCATTTTACCCATTTCTTAAGGCATTTACACTATTTACTAATGAAGGTATAGACAAATGCACCGAGTCCTGACTCGCTAGGATAGTAAAGCCCATCTTGAACAATCTCATGTGAAATAGAACAGCTCTTTTTCTGCAGGTGTGGACATCTGTCTCATTTTCTATTCTGGTCAAATAACCATGGGTTCCTCCATTATTTACAGTGTCCTGCCCAGTGGAGAAGGTGTTTGTAAGGAGGTTGCCAAGCTTCACAACTCAACAGTGTAATCTGCTGGGGCAGGTTTTCTCCAAAGGGCCTTCCTTCCCTCTCTTTATGGTCCCTCTGCCACCGACTGGCTCGGGAGAAGGTGTTTACAGGCAGAGGTGCTGCAGCCCTTCCCCTCCTCTGGCAGCCTGAAGCAGTTGTAAAAGTCATCATGTAATGTCTCACTTCTCCCAGGCAGGAGATGTCACACAGCATGATGAAGATGCTGTCTGGTGCATGCTCCTCCAGTGGGCCAGGAAGAACATCTGTCACCAATATTTCTGCTTCAGCTCCATCTGCACCTGGTTGCTCTTTCTGCAAGTTCCTGTGTTATTTTTCTTCCATATACTCAGACACCCTGCAGGGAGTTTGTTATCTTACACGGATTGCCATGGACAAAGTGTTTGTCCAACAGATGCAAGAAAAAGCAGAGAAATTAGCACCAAGTAACAACACTTTTTCCAGAACAGAAAACATATGCTTTTGTGGCTCCCAAGATATTCTACGTATTGTGTGTCTTGATGTTTTCTCTTTTACGAGGGTACAGCAGGAAAGGCTCAACTTCTGGCCCATTAGAAAGAGCCATGGCAGCAAGTTTCAGGGTGGCAGGATAGCACGAATACACATTTGTTCCAAATGCTGTCAAATAAATCTTACTACTGAGGACAGGAAGGAACCACACTGCAAATAAATTGAAAACAGGGAATCTGTAAGAAGACATCAGAGTCAGGATGAGATAGCAGACTGGGCTTGCGGTGCCTACTGCACGGAGGACTCATCTTTCTCCTTCACTTCCTATTTCAATATAATGTAAGGTTTGAAAGACCACAGTCTTCCTTGGAAAGGAGGAATTGTTAAGATGTTAGAGAAAGAAAGTATTGTCTTTTGTTTAGTCAGTCCCTGCTTGTTTAACTCACAAGAGGAACCTGCACATAGAGCAGTTAATGCTTTGTCATTCACGTCCCTTATCATGCCCTGAGGGCACACATTGTTCGTGACTCATAATTAGTTTGTTTGTATAATAATAAAAGGAAAACAAGCAGCCCCATATCTCTGTCACACTAACAATGAGGTGACACATACTTAATCAAAATAGAGGATGCTGAATTAATTCAAAGAGATTGACTTTCACGAGGGACAATTGGAAAATTCTTCCAGAGCAGTTAGTCACTCAGGCAGAGTTCAGCCAAACACATGATGAAATCTGTCACATTCATTCCAGAACTAATAATTTCCCAGAAAATATTTAGTTGCTTTAATGTATTTCCAGCCTTTGCCACAAAGCAGAGGATGAATGAAAGAGTGATGCATCTAAATACTAAGAAGCTCAGCAAGAAGAAAAATCTGTAGGGAAGTTTGCTCACACTTCTGACACTAAGCCAAGAGCACCTTCCTGTGCCCTGGCAAAGCCTTCTCCAGTGGAAAAGTTTAGGGGAAAAAAAGACACCCAGTTAACCAGTTGTCGAGAAAAAAAATGATGAATAGCATCATTCATCAAAGAATCTCATTTTCACAGCTGGCCCTTTGTGAAAGCATTACAGGCAGAGGTTGTTGGAGCAGGAAAACAAAGTAATTGCTGGTCCTGTGGCTGCTCTGCACGTGCTCAGGATGGGACTGGCTGTTCTGTTCAGCTTTAGGTACTCCAGAAATACTACATCATCCACTGAAGCAATACAGGACGTTTTGGGCAGACTCTAAGCAGCACTGTGAGGTATAGAAACAGATCCAGACACCTTGTCAAAGGATGACCCAGCTCAGCAAAAGCCTGCTGTATTTACCTGCATGAGACAAAAGCAAAGGAAAAGTCTTCCATTTACAGAGCAGAAAGAGAAGAAACACGGTTTGCTGGATGCCTGAGTTCATCCATGGTGGCTTCTTTTTCCCACTTGAGCAAATATATGCTTTTCTCAGAGGCTATGCAGGAACCTCACAGATAGACATCTAAGTTCCACATTAAATATGGCAAAGAGAAAACATTTCCTCACTTTATATTCTACATTGTGTCCTCTTTTCAGGCTTATACCTATTACTTGCATGCCCAGAAAAGAGTAATTTGTTACACAGCATCACATCAACATAGGTTCCTAAAGGAATACACGAAAAAAGGATAAATACGTAGAAGTCTGATGGAAGTACCTTTGATTTATCACATTAAAAATGCACAGGTTTTCTCTTGCAGGTAACAGGAGAAAAACCAAGGGTGATGGTTTTATGGCTTAGCAAGAGTCACTCGCATGTCTCCTGAATTAGGTGAGTAATAAAATTGTTATGAAATGCATTTGGAACAAGTCACACTGCACGTGCCTGACAGTCTTTTCTGAAGCTTAATGCTTGCACTCCTCAATTCTGCTTCCTTTCAGAGAGTCTGGCTTTTTCCTGCTGATTTGCTCATCGGAGTTCTGCTTGCGTTTACAGCACCACAACGGAAAACATGCAGGGACTGAGTCAGAAATGATCCATAGGACATTCTTAAGCACAGACTAGCCAAGTCTTTAGGAAAAAATATTCAATGTCAGATGATTAGTGATATTATTTTCATTTGCTCATATCATTGCTCATTTTGCTCTGAGCAATTAATTACTCATATTTGCAGAAGTAGAAAATAAAAAGAAAAAATGCAAGTTGTGACTTAAATATGTCTCTCTTGGAATAGGTAAAGGTACAAATTAGTGGAAGAATAATGCAATGTCATAGACACTGTTGCTTTTATTTCAGAGGCTTGCACATTTTTGAGGGATTAAATGTGATGAATAGACAGTCTTTCCCAGCTCTGCTTGAAAAGCTATGGCAACTACAGCGTTAATTCACATTATTTGACTTTTTCAGCCTACCAGAGAGCTTTCTGGGGAAGCCAGAAGGAGCTTGTGGCAGCATTCAGACAGACTGTCAGTCTAGCTTCAAGACAATTCATTTATCACCAAAAGGACACGTTGACTTTTGGTCAGTAGTTTGGCGATTTATGCCCAGAAGAGGCTAAAATTTCCTGTGCCCACAAATCACCTCTTCTTGTGGCCATCTGCTGACAAAACCAGGTAAGTGTGTCTGGCCCCTGTTCAGAAAAAGTCAGGGTGTCCTCCTGGGGGTTATGACTCTTCACTGTAGAAGTTCAGGTGTTTCTAAAAGTAACCCTGATTTACTCAAATGATAACATGAAACAGTACTTAAAAGAAAATGACAATTTCAAAGCTTGATAAAATGAAAGCCTTAACCTAAACCTGTTTATGAAATAACTACTGAAAAAAGTATGAGCAAATTCAAGGAAGTTTTACTATGTGACTACTCCCCTCATCTATACCACAAGTGTTGTGACAGCCAGAGTCTTCACAGTCATTTGTCACACGGGGACCACAATTCAACTTTCACACTCAGCAGAGGAATGAGTGCAGCAGCCACCGCTTTCCAGCAGTCCCAGGTGTTTTGTTTGCAGCTTGCCCCACGTGCTGTGCCCTCACTGCCTGGATTCTCTGGGCGCCTGCAGTGACACTTGTGTTGATGGCATTGGGGTGTCCTCCCCATCAGTGTGACCAGTGCCCCCTGGCAGCCCCACTTGCAGCAGGGTCATGAGACTGGGGCTGGATGCCCAAGCAGCTCAGCTCACACATGTGCCTGATGGTGGCCCAGGTGTCACCCTGGTGCCATCTTTGCCTGAGATGACCATGAATGACCTGGTGTCTGCAAAAGGCAGAGTCCTCTCTCCCTCTAGAAGCTCCTCTGCCATTCTCTGTGCTGCCTTTTGGGATCTCCCAGTGCTGTGAGCCAGCTGCTGGTGCATATCAGAGTATCCATAGGCACAGATGGTGCAGAGGTGTCCACTCCATCTGCACAGGCACCTCTCTGACCATGCCTCTTACCAGCTGTACCCAGGGCAGCCCCAAAACAAGGCACGGTGCAGTGAAGTGCCCCAAGACATGCCAGAAGAGGATGCTTAAGCCACATGCAGTCACCAGCAACAAGCAGCACATGGCTCAAGCATCAACAGTGAGAACTCTCCCTGGTTTCATGTGCTCTCACGGCCCAGACGCCTTTGGCACCCTGTCCAGCATTCCCAGGTCCTGAGGCTATGTCCCAGGTCTTTGCTACCAAGTCAGTGTAAAGCAGAGAAAGCAGTGTTCACAGCCCGAGCCCAGTGCCAAAATCAGTTATCAGAGTGCTCTTGCAGCAGTGAATGTCATCATTTACACAGCAGCTAGTGAAGTTCATCCTCTCAGTGCAAATATTTATATGATGGACCTATGGCAAATGTCTTCCTTCTTGACACTTCCTTGTATTTACACACTTAAACTCCTCAATGACTCCCCAAAATGAGCCATACCAAACACACAGTTGGACTCACAATTAATGTCACTTGTAATCCTTCTCCTCTGAAGCAAATCCTCAACATCCATTAAAACCACTTAAACCATCCATTAAGACCAGTCTTCAAAGCCTGCCCTCAAACACCCTGTCCCCCCTAACTAATTATTCCTCCTGTGGTCCTCCCTCCTCCTGACCAGCAGGAATCACTTGTAAGACACGCTTCAAACCCTGGCATGCAATTACAGCAGTTTCCTACTGATCCCATCACTCTTGTGCACACCCCAGCACCACCACCTGGGCTGCATTTCAGGCAGATGATCTTTCCCTTCTTCTACAGTGGTCTCTGATTAGAGTAATTTAGAAAATCCTTGGAGAAGAAAGAAGATGGGGGAAGAATATTGGAGCAGGGTCATGTAACAGGATATAAAGTGGGATAAGCAGGTTGCAAGGCTAGGGAAAGAAGTGCCTCTTTAAAACACAGCTGCACACTAACCTGTAGTGAAATTAAAGTGGCTGGTAACAAAATTGTGGATCTTTACCACCTCCAGTATTTCCCATAGCAAAAAACCAGCCCAAAATCGTACACAGAGTAAGAGAACTCAAGGAGATGAGAAGAGAGTGACATAAGAAAAACCCTTGGGATCATAGGCAGAAAGTCATACAGAGGTGTTCCTTGGGTGGAGCTCTGGTGGCCACCCTGTGAACACATGCTCCTCCACCTGCACAGAAGATCCTCTGTGACTGTAAAAAGCCCACAGCTCTGAGAAATAAGGACACAGCAACAAGGACACAGAAAAAACTTGGAAGAAACCACAAGATGATGAGATGCCACCAGACCAGAACCAATGCAACACAAGACTGGTGGTTCTTGATCCAAAAAATACTTGCCACACGTCTTCTCAATTACTTAGATGGGTTTCTGCACTTGGCCACCAGACACTGAGATTTAGCACTCAAAAAAGAGGAAGGAAGGAAGGTGGTTGTTTTGTTGTGTATTGCTACATAGCATGAAAGCAAGCTTGTCTCAAGAGGTATAAAATGTATAAATCACATCTACATGGCAAGAATTAATTTACGACCTGTCCTGGACTCCTCCAACTAAAAAACTATTCTTTCTCAAACTGGACCACACACATTTGTGATCTCCTCTTTTCATGTGGGCCACTTGAGAAAAGGTACAGAAGGAAATATCAAAAATGAGAAAAAAATTGAAACAGGTCCAGATATTTATTTTAAAAGGTGAGTTAAATTTTTCTCTTTTTTTAAGAAAAAAGGCAAATTATTGAAACCTTAACATTTTTACATCCGAGTAGCAGTTTCAAATCAATTTTGACAGCAAAATCATCTTATTTCTAGAAGCCAAACAGCAAGTCAAAAGAAGAGAACTGAGGTTTTGGGGACTAACCAGGGACAGAAGGGGCTTCCTTTAATGTCCCTCAATGAGAGACTTGGTGTTGAAGAATCAAGCAACGTTTTGAGGAATTCCCATAAATGGTGGAAGAAAGGTAGGAAAGGGGCTGGCTTGAGATCCTGCAAGTACAAGGAGTTCTTGTGGTACTGTTGGCAGTCCTTAGAAAGGGTTGGTGTGGAAGACATGATATCTGAGAGCATTTATCTCTTTTCTCTCTATCTGCATCTCTCTTTTATTTTTATTCTCAACAAAGCACGTGGAAAGGTTACAGATTTCTTCCCTGGGTAGAAAAGGAACGTGTTCTGAAATTTCAAAGTTCTGCAGGACAAGAAAACTTCTCTCTGCCTAGCTCAAAGGAAAAACCACATCACCTACAAGATCTGCACAGGCACACTCAGGAAATACGACCCTACCTAGAGCTTACTAATGCTACTATAAAAGAATTTTTCAACCCCTGCAGAATTCATGTACCTTTCTTGGCTTTATGACTTTGGCAGTTTCTTCTATATTCCAAGCAATAAGTCTTGTCTCCTGCATTTCTTTTCTTGCACGGCTACTTTTATACAGCTGAAATATTTTCCTGCAATCATTCTTTGTCATAGATATGTGTCAGACATCAAAGAAATAGTCAGACTACTATATTTGCAATTTTTCCTCCAATATCCCCTGTCCTGGTTCAGCAATTGATATTTTCCACTCTCGAACCTTTTTCCTATTCTTCATAGAAAGTTTCTATAATATTATTTTAATTCCTCATACATAAAACTGGAAAACCAACAATAAAACCTTCATCTTTCCTTTCCCAAGAGAAATAGTCTAAAATAAGAATACGATTTTTTTTTTAAATATAGTGTCCTGGATTAAAGATTTTTTGAACTAAGAAATTTGGTTGGTAGTATTTGATTCCTGCTTTCATAGCTGCAAAGGAAAGAAGAGAGTTTCTACACAGAGCACTGAGGCAACTGAGACCCTGAGAGTAGAGTCTGAATAAAATCATATGACATATCTCTGCTGCAAGACACAACCCATACCAACACCACAGATCACAATGGCACCTAGGACCTGACCCATCCTCGCTGACATTAAATCAAAGCCAGCAATGTCCACATGGATCCTGCCAGGAGACCTTCCCACCATCACCCCACTGCCTGGGGTCTGATCAAAGCACTCACAGAATCCTGGCCATGGTATCCCAGCACCATCACCCTATGGAGCCACACAGAGCTGGCCAGAGGGAAAAAGTATCTTCTCTGCCCATCCTGGGCCCAGTGACAGGCTGTCCACACCCTTCACCTGGGCAGGGCAGCAATTGCAAGGAACAATTCCCCTTTCCATTCAAAACCCCAGGGATTGGGGCCATTATATGTCCAACAGGACGGAGAAGTCCTGTAGATGCAAAGCAGGCACTGAGAGCTCCTACCTCCACATCTCACAAAGGGCAGGAGACAAGAGTCTTCCTCATGGCCTTGCTCACAAGCAAGTCTGGCTTGCCATGGGTGGCCATGATTTGGGGGATGAAAAGCTGCCATCACCCTCTTCTTCCCAGTCTAGAGAGGGAGGAGAGGGGAGACGGTGGCTGCCCACCGCACAGGTACATGGTGAGCTTGGCTCAGCTCTCCAGGAGGGATACTTCTGTGTCCTTGTCCCACTTTGGTCCTACTTCAAAGCCAGAATTGTCCTTTCTCTGTCCTGTTCAGGTGATCATGATTGTTACTTGGGTCTCCTGTAAGACCAGCTTGCCAGGGCATGCAGGGTCAGCTGGTGGTTCAGAAGATGCAAAATGAAAGTGCTTCAAACACACAGCTCTTGGGCTTGCAGCTAATTTCTCTTCCTCCATCCCAGCTGGTAGCACATTGGAGGATAGCGTAGAGTATTTCCTCAGCACATTGCAAAAAGATGCTAAGAAGAGGGTGAATTCAAGAACAGAAAAGCTGCTTTATGACTCCCAGACACCCACACATACTAGGACTTTTTCCTCTACTAGTTTATGAACCTGAGTTCACAGACAACTCACACAAAGATACCCAGTGTCCCTGTTAGGCACAATTCACGTGTGCCCAATTAACACACAGCCCCCACAATAAATGCAAAGCATATAATCAACTTCTCTGCTGTACCAAAACAAAATTACTCAAGACGATATCCCAGATAAACAACATACAACTTGAGCTCTGCAATGCCCCACGAAGAGCCAGCCTCCAGCTCTGCAGCAGTATGTAACACAATTTGCTTGGCAGAGGAGGTCTTCTGGTGCACCACTTGTGCAAAGAACCACCACTATCTCCAGTGCTTTTCTAGCAACTGACCATACTTAATCTGCTTCATTAGTACTTGTCAGGGCAAAGGACAATTCTCATTCAAATGTTCAGCTGAGCTACTCTTACCAGAAGTTTTTGGCTCACAAAATCCTCACTGTGGAGCTGAAAAGAGATGGGGGGGAAGGGGGAAATGCACTGCAGGCACAGATCTTATGGTTGTCTTTGGCAAAAAAATAAAAGGCAACCATGAGAATCTGTTCCGCAGAAAAGACCAGGTTCAGGGCTGCTTTCCATGCTCACATCACAAATTAGGTTTGTGTAAAAGTTACAACTTTTGTGTTGAAGTATAGCCAGTCAAGTGGATAACCAACACACAGCTGAAAACAGAGATACACAGAAATCTCTGCCTGTGGTAGAAACCATAATTAGATGATCTTTAAGGTCACTTCCAACCCAAAATATTAGATGGTTCCATGATTCCATGAGATACCTATGGCATCTTTGTTGAAAGCTGGAAAAGGAAATGTTTGTAAAAAAAAAACAGTAAAAAATTTTTTAAACAAACTCCTCAACAATTAAATCAACTGTTGGACTGGCATGCAGTGTGGAATACATCTTGAAAAAGAGTCTAAATAATAAAGACACTGTCCAAAGTAGCCAGTTACTAGAACAGAGCAAAGAGCTTCTAAAACAGCTCTGCTGCTTATCTGCACATCTGCAGTGAAACGGAAAAAAGAAAAGGCAGGTTTGGGTAAGAGTAAAAACAGAGAGAAAGGAAATTTAACATTACTTGCCTGTTTGTGCAAGGCCTCTGGGTGGGCACGGCAGAAGAAGGGATCAGCTTTGGCTGACAGTGTCATTAGATAAAAATCATTCCAAGACAGAAAAGATGGTGATGATTAAGAGATGGATGGACTGATGGAGGCAACTGTGAGATACAGCATATATCCAAGTCAAATGACACCATTGTCTCAACAGCCCCAGGGAGATGATATGATCTGCATCAGGCCAAAATCAGAGTCCAGCCTATTTTCCATTGCAGCTTTACTTCTTTGTAAAGACCTGACAGCATTGAAGTCTAAGCTGAAACAACACACTGCAAGTTTTCCTTTCCAAAGGGGAGGAAAGAGAGGATTTAATCCAGCCATACAGATTGTCTTTTGCCTTAGCAAAACTCTTGTAAACTCCCAGTCCTTTTCAATGTTTTGAAAACAAGAGATAGGGTAGAGATCACTATTACCCTCATGGGGAGGGGCAGGGGCCCAGCCTTCTGCTCAGGTTTGCTTGATTGTACCCATGAGATCACCCTTGAAGGCAACTCCCTCCAGCTTGGGAAAGCATGGGGACATGGCACTACAGCAAGGGGACAGCAAGGGGACAGCAAGGGGACAGCAAGGGGACAGCAAGGGGACAGCAAGGGGACAGCAAGGGACAGGGGGGCCACCACAGGGCTGTGACCAAATGTCGCTACCCAGCTCAGCCTATGGCCCAACCAGGTGCACCAAGGTCACAAATTCTGCAACTTCTGTAAAAAATAACTTCTAAATAGTCGAAAGACCTACCCCCTGACAATTCTTGCATGCTATTTAAAACTCCTATCAAGGAAGAAAAACAGGAGACTCAATGCACAGAAATACATCCCCCCACCTGGAAATAATGCTATAAAAAGGAAGTAACTTAAAATAGGAGTTGGGCTGCAAAGACGTTCAACATCCAGATTCCCAGGCTCTGGGATCCTTCCCAGGCTTCCCAGTGGATCCAGAGCCTGGACTGTAATAAGCATTCCTATTTCAGCAGCAGGAAGAAATAAGGCCAGTGTGTGATGGCTTGTCAGTGGTTGCTCAACATTTAAAGGCAGGGCATCCTCTACATTTTGGGACCCTCCAGTTCTGTGGTGTGTGTCTGATACAGAGGCCAGAACACCCATGGCCAAGTGTTCATTTGGTGCTGTTCATTTTGTGCTGTTCAGTGACTACC
The DNA here is from genome assembly GCA_013400435.1 of Pycnonotus jocosus. Lineage (NCBI taxonomy): Eukaryota > Metazoa > Chordata > Aves > Passeriformes > Pycnonotidae > Pycnonotus > Pycnonotus jocosus. The sequence goes on along the minus strand of VWYP01015010.1, from coordinate 144,738 downwards.
CACATCATTAGGGCAGTTTCCAACAAAGATCTCCTGCTGAGCACTGCCCACCTCTTTGTCAACTGCACAGAAAGGGAGAATACACAGCCAGAACTTAGCAGGCAGCTTTGCAGGTGCCCCATACACCGTGATGGAGCCAGAAGGTGGATTAGGGTCAATAGTGTTTGGTTTCATTTGCATGCCCCTCCCCTCCTCATCAGTAAAAACTGACTAGAGTGGCTGTAGGGATGCAAAAGGTCCCCCTGCCCTTTAGGGCAGTCACTTCTCCTGTTAGCACTTGGCAGGATTTGATGAGCAGGTTATCTCTGTCTGCAGTATTTCAGGGGGTGGAAAAGTGGCTGATACTGGATCTGAAAAATCAAAAGGTGGCCTATGACTGTGGTCACAACAATTTTCTAGGCAAGTCAGATTCCTTGAGTCCATTTCCATAAAGAAACAAGAATCTGGAATGAGGCAGGAGACCACTGGAAGCACGTGAAAGAGAAGGGATCAACACACTGTTTGGATCAGCTCTTGCAAGCCATCGTATTACATGCTTGAGGTCAGAGGGAGCTCTTTTATTGGAAAAAAATGTTTCTGAGCAACTGTTCTACATAAAAATAACTCATTAAAGGAGAATAACCCTGGGAAACAGCTGATGCCTGCAACTAAGCCTCGGTGCAAAGTGAACCCCAGAAGTGATATCAAGGCAATAGGGGCATGTGCTCATTGCATGACTGCCCCTTCAGGTCACTCATCCCACTTCAGTGTTCACTGAGATCATGCTTGTAGATCCTGAGATAGCAGAAGTACAAAAGCTTGTTGTACCACATCACTAGTAGTTCTGCTAAGAAGGTTTAAAAAGTATTTTGTGCCTGATTAAAAAAAAAAAAAAAAGTGGTTTGAGAAATGGAAATGAATGAAGTTCCACTATAAAAAGACTGAATATTGAACCAAGGGAGCAAACAAGAGCATGGACTTCATGTTGTTTTGGGGTTTTTTTTAAGCAGTTAAAAATATGTGAATTCTGTAGGGAATCCTTTAATTTTCCATCTGTATTTTATTTTAACTTCAAGTTGTCTTCCTTACTCTGGTCTCTCCTCTCAAAGGTGCAGCAAAAAAAAAAAATCAAAAAACCCATAATATTCCTCTGCATCATCTTTTTTCTCCCTTGGCTGCCTCTCTTCCCAGAAAAAAACCCAAATTCAACAAGATCTGTTTGAGGTGGCCTGGTCATGTTGACAAGCGAGTCTTTAACCAGAAGTAACACAAGTATAATCAAAACCACATGGGACTATTTCAGGGAATTATGTGAGCTGCTGGAGTGAAGGATCTACTGTAAATGGACAAATTGGTGTCTCTCTCTGCTGTATTCCTCCAAAATGGCACAAATAATCTTCCAGGGTTTAAGGACTGAAGTGTGCTGGCTTGGATGATTTATTTATCAAAAAATTTGACCACCCTTCACTTCAACATTAGCAAGAACATACCCCACCTTCTTTTACCCAGCTCTCAGAGGTAGTTTTTCCTGGATAAACACAGGAAGAAATAGCAAGCAGAGATCTCACATAGCCTCTAGGCTACAAATGGATCATTATCTACACAATGCTTTTCTTCCTAAAACCCACACATTGTCAAGGTTATTTATAGGACTTCTCCTAGCAGTAGCAGCTAGCAATATAAATAGCCAGTAAATTTCAGGGGTGCACCAAATGCAAAGATAATTCTGGTTTTGCACTTTCACTGGGTATTCTGGGAGGTTTTGTCTATGAACTCAGATCCTTGTGGGGCCCTCAAAGCCAAAATAATAAAATTCACACTGTTAAACATTATTCATCAAGCTGAGAGGCTGCAGCATCATGCCTGGAATGGTGGGTGGCTTTTTAGCAAACACCCTCTGCTGCTGAGCGGGGGCAGATCCCAAACTGAAAATCACCTTGTGCTTTTGTGAACCTAGGGCTTAGTTAAGAGAGATTTTTCAAAGGTGTTGCTGAAAGGTAACAGCTTAAATGCCCCTTAGTGCTTTTGAAAACCTCTTCTTTATGAACCAGTTCACAGGTCCAGTCCTTTTACACTGCTCAGGCAAAGTGGCGCCCTGGTTAAATATTTAAGACTAAAAGCTGTGCCAGGAGCTCCTGTGTCTGTATCCACACACTTTTTTGGGCATGCTATCAGGCTGAGACAGCTTTGCACCATGTGTGGGCAGCTACCAGAAGACTTCAGCACGTCCTTTCTCAGAGGATATCTTGCAATAAGGCCTAGAACCAGCTCCAAGATACCTTTTCTCCATATTGCCCAGAACTTCCCATGGGTTGGCTGCAAATGCCTAGTGCTTATTTTCCTCTCTTCCCCCAGCTCTTAAATGGGAATGAGCCTTTTTTATTTGAACATTTGGCCTTCCTTGCAGTAGTTCTCAAGAAAAAGTCAGCACTTTGCCTTGGAAGCTGACTGTGCAAAGCAGATGGCAGGACTGGGAGTCAGAGGTTACAGCTTTCACCCCAGACCTGCTTTTAGCTGGGTATTACCTGCAGAAGGACTATTTACCTCTCATTTCCATGCCAAATATTTCAACTGCAAGCACTTTGGCTTAAGGATAACACCTTCTTACATTTTTGGGCAGCATCAGCCTTGGCAGAACCCTGCTTTCAGGTGGATCCAACCACAGCAGTAAAAGGCAGCCCACAGACAAGGCCCCAGGATAATGAACGTGATTGTTAGAGCACACAAATGATTTTCAGCTGAAGACACCAAGAACTAAACCCAGTGAAGTTAAAACAAACAGTTTCAGTTGAAGACACTGGTTGCTTGACCCGATGAAATTAATGATCTTGTGCTACTCTACTTGAGTAGCTTGAGTTTTCCCTACTATTTTCACCAAGTCATTCCTGCTAACCACCAATTCAAGATAAGGTTTGCTAGTTACACAGCTATACAGCACTGACACTGAGTATTCCAGCTGTATAAATAAACCCTTGGGCAATTGCTTTCGATTCAGGCAATAGTTTTAATTGCTACTGTAGGGCTATTTAAAGAAGGCGCTCTTCCTATTAATGGCTAAAATAAAACAAGCTGATGGATCTGTCATCATTCCTGATGGGTGGATGCCAGCATCACAACTCAGTCCCACACAAATGGCTCTCATTAGCACCTTTCTGGCAGTACCTCCCTGAAGAAAGGTCCATGCCTGAGCCAGGGGCATAGCAAGCTTTCCCCTGACTGTCACCTCTCGACACTGAAGCTCACAGATACTGCAGTAAGGTCAGTTGGCCTGCAAGTCTAAAATATTTATTTGAGAATTATGATGCCTGACATTTCTCTGAATGCTACAAAAAGTGCTATGTTAACTCACCACCTTGTTCTTCAAAAACCTGTGATGTTGATTCAAAAGGATGCAACAAGCAAGGCTCAGAAGAGGCAACAGAGAAAGGGAATACGGTGGGGATAATGAGGCCAGGCAGAAAATCAACAAGAAACAACCACATTTTCAAACCATCACGCATTCATGGGAAGCTTTTCGTAATTACTTGGATTCACCTTTCTTCCCTGATCTCATGTCTTCAACTTTCTTCATGACAGGAAGTATTCAAGGTTGATAAACAGAGTCATTTGTAAAACTGCAAAAGTAACTTGGTCAAAAGAAGTTGCAGAAAGGTTACAACTCTTGTCCAAGCCAGGACAAAGCAAGAAGAACAGCTAGGTTAGTTCCTGGCAGAGGAAAATGAGCAGGGCCGGGCCTGCAGAAACACAGCAATAGGTAACCCTTTCTTAGGACAGATTACACTGCTGCTATTCCACAGACTATGTACTCATATGCTTGGTTTTCCTCATTAAATGTCTGAGCTTTATTTGCAGAGTGAGCAGAGAGGAAATAAAAACAAAGACTGGCAACTTCCTGAAAGAGCAGGAAGCAAAAGTAAACTCACTTCAAAATTTCTAATGATCATCTACACCTTGAAATCAAGAAAATATAGAGTAAGATGTGCAAGAATAAAATACTTCCTATTTAGGAGACACCTGAATGCATTCCTTCATAATAGGTAATGATCAGATTTTAGCTTCAGTAAGGGTATAGAGACATGGAAACCCAACAAAGACTTGATGTCAAATGCCTCTGTGACATGACAGGAACATGGAAAGTTTGGAAGTAATATTTAGTCAATCAGCTCATCTGCTTTTCACAGATGAACTGAGAGCCTTTTAAAAAACACTACTATGTTAGAAAGGGATCTTTAACAAATATTTGGCTCCATGGCATTGGTGGCAGCTGGGAAAAGCAACTTGGCCACAAGAAATCCTTCAAGACCTGTTGTCAAATAAGTATTACAGGTAGTTGTCCTCTTTGAAAACAGGTCAGTTTTGAGGGGTGCAAGAGTTTGGAAATCAAGATTCAAGACTGACTCTACCTGCATTGAGAAGCACAGCAGGGATATGCTCACAAATGAGATACACATCCATATCTGATGGGAATCCAAATCTGTTGAAAAGAAAGGACTTTTTGGTTGAGTCCCCAAAAGTGTTTTTCAGCCTGCACAGTGCTTATAAGAAGTAAAAAAGGAAAAAAAAAACAAAAAACAAAAAACAACAACAACAAAAAAACCCTAAAAAACAACAACAACAAAAAACCNCTCCATGGCATTGGTGGCAGCTGGGAAAAGCAACTTGGCCACAAGAAATCCTTCAAGACCTGTTGTCAAATAAGTATTACAGGTAGTTGTCCTCTTTGAAAACAGGTCAGTTTTGAGGGGTGCAAGAGTTTGGAAATCAAGATTCAAGACTGACTCTACCTGCATTGAGAAGCACAGCAGGGATATGCTCACAAATGAGATACACATCCATATCTGATGGGAATCCAAATCTGTTGAAAAGAAAGGACTTTTTGGTTGAGTCCCCAAAAGTGTTTTTCAGCCTGCACAGTGCTTATAAGAAGTAAAAAAGGAAAAAAAAAACAAAAAACAAAAAACAACAACAACAAAAAAACCCTAAAAAACAACAACAACAAAAAACCAAAACCAAATCAAAACAAAGCCCCAGCAAAGAGTTAAGTAGAAGCCTTACAAGATTTTGCTCAATAAACCTGAAAATAAATTATCCAAAATGAGATAGCATTTGCCAATACCCTGGTGGAGACAACAGTCTGGTTGTGCTGGGGCAGGGTGAGCTCTGAAACTCAAGTGAAACTGCGAACCCAGGATAGGGATGCCCACTGCTTCTCAGTGACAGGCAGGATGAACTGCTTACAGTTATTTGGTTGGTCCACCCCTAAACTGATTGGGCTGGGATTTACTCTAGAGTGAATTTTAACTGGATGTCCTTAGTCGTAACAGCATACTGCATTTTAATTTGGTTACTTAGAAGCTTTCACCAAAAGCAAGCAACATGCCGTAGGAAGAGAAGCAGATAAATCTAATTTAAGTACCTTCCCTGTTTTGTCAGGAAAAGGACAGGTCACCATTGTTTGGGAATAAAAGGTCGAAGTCCAATCTTTGCCCAGTTATGCACAATCCTCACAGAAATCCATTCCTCACTGTCAGCAAGAGACAATACAGAAATAAGTGCATGATGACATCTACTTGTGTTAAAAATAGCATAAACAAAATAAACAAAAAACCCCCAAATTAAACAGCAACAGCAGCCTGTTTAGTTTAAACATCATGGTATTGGCCTCTTTAAGGAGATGAGATTTGAGCCTCTGGGAGTCTCTGGGTTGAATCTCCCAGGCTCTTGCAGCAGAAGGGTCTCTCTGTCACTTGCTGCTCTCTCCTTTTCCCTCCATATGCAGTCTCACACTTGCCCCAGGTGGCTGAGCTCCAAGGCACCACTGCTAGCCAATTGCCTGTGCTGTATTCTCCTGGGTGGAATAAAGATCCCTTTAAAAATAATTGTGTTTCAGTGAGGAGGGAGGCAGAAGGGCGTGCTAGACCCGAGCACAAGGCTAGAGCTCCAGCTAGAGAGAAAAGCTGGTCTGGTCCATTTGTTTGCCTCTCTAAAGGGCTGCTTTAGGGTCTGACTCCAAGTTCAAGATTTTCCACGCTGAACCTGATTTGAACCTGAATCAGAGCCCAAGTTTCCTTTGGCCATAAATCAGTTTAGGGACAAGATCTGTCCAAAGACACATGTGAGCAACTCCTGTTGGAGTTAAAGGCTGGTGTGTGCGTGCACATGTCTTTGTAACTGGAGGAAGGTCATGACTACGTGCCTATTTTATAAATTTTGGGTACTTGTTTGATGTGTTTTTTGCTTTTCATTGTCTCTGCACTCAATAGAGATTCTTTTTTCTCAGTGTTTGGAAAGAGCAAGGCTTCTCCTGACACTAGCTATTCCTCACAGAATACATCATATGTAATTATTGTTTGGTTTCCATCTCAGTCAAATGTTTAAAATCAAATTCTAGAAATGAAAAGGTCCAGGGCTATGTCCCTCTGCCTGGCATGCACATGTTGGCTCACTGTGGCTGATCTGAGTGAGCCAAAGCTGTTCAAGATGTCCTGCAAGACTGAAAACTTGAAACCATCTTCTCTGTACCTTCTACACTGCTTTGTGCCACCTCTGGGCTGGATGGAGCTTCACACATCACACATGTACAGCAAGAGGTTAACTTGGAGCAGGTAGAGGGGGTTACTTTAAAACAAAACAAATAAAACTATTCCCCCTCAGAAAAGCCATCTCCCAAAGATTCTTATCCATTCTGAGATGTCTTTTTCTCCATCTGGAAGGAAGACCTCTGGATTTGAAGACAAATCTAAAAGTGTTAATTAACCTGCAGGTATTACAAGGTAGGAAGAAAAAAGTTACCGGGGGAGCTGTGTGGCACAAGCATGGAGCACGTGGAAAGTTTCTTACAAAATATTTTTCACTCTGTCAGAGGAGACTGCTCAAGAAGTAAAAGCCTGCTTGATGGGAGAGTGGCAGCCTCACCCCTTGAATGAAGCAAAGATCCTGGACAAATACAGAATTCGTTACTTCTTTAAGCATCAGATAAAAGCTGTGCATCACAGGCACGTCATCAAGGGAGCGGTCTTGATAAACATGTCATGGTTGCTCTGTTCTGGTCCCTCTCTACAAAGGGTCAGTGCTGTTTCCATGGCAGATGGGACTTAGAAAATGCTGGAGTTTGCTTTCTGGTTATGATAACCTCAAATACTCAACAACTGCCTTTGTATACTGCACTCAGGAGCCTTTTTGGGTTTCTCCTGACAATAATAGCAAAAGTCAGTTCAACATCAAGCACAGAGCTGCTCTATGTGTGGAAAAAAAATAATACCTCCAAGAACAGCACAGTATGAAGTGGATCTCCATACCTTCCAGCTCTCAGGGAGGAGGGAAAACAACACTGGATCATATTTAGCTTTGGCATAAGCGGGTGCAATTCCCAGAGGGATTTGCACCCGCCTATGCCAGGACTGAGTAGGGCTCATGGAGCTTGCAGGGTGGTCGTGTAATTAAATTACATGGGGGTTTGGTGTATTTCTACAATGCCAAATGATGCAATATTTTTTCAGAAAGGAGAGTTCTGTATTATTTAAAACAAACCAATTGATTATCTTCATTACCAGTTTGCCCTCAATATTCAGCAGATTTTCAAACCATCATTGAGTCATCTTAAGCTTTTATCTTTAGACAGGAGCACTGACAGTCTGAATTATACACTGCTTCCTCCTTATTAGAAGTTACTTATAAAAAAAAATACTGCCACTGTGGTCTACAGTTCAATGAAGTCCATTGTAAACTCCCCAGTATAACATAAACCTCCCTAAAACACATAAAATTATTGGCTTCCAAGACCAGTCTCACTGAAAGAAAGCTCTGTATGTAGTCTTTGCTTAAAACACAGGTATTTGGTAGGATGGAATTCAAACTCCCAACTCAGTTTTAAAAGGTTAGGTCCAAGGAAAGTTGACACAGACCATGTAATTTTAATTAAAGAAAGATTTTGCTCCTTTATGGCCAACAGGGGCATTGTAACATTGACATATTGATGCTAAATAATTATGAGTCCATAAATAATTCAGTATATAAAAATGTTGTATGGCTGGTGCCAGGTAGCAAAGGGAAATAGCACTGAAATAGCTGCCATGCCAGGTTACTGCTACAATGCCAGAGGATAGGCAGGTAATGTGATCTAACAGCTATCCAAACAGGGAATGCCACAGGCTGCACTACCCACAGAGAGCACTTGGAAGTGGAAAATCAAGGGTAGTCCAGTTTTGTCACCTCAGTATTTTAGCACCACTGTCACAGACAAGGATAAAGCTTTAGGATAGGTACCAAGGAGAAAGGCAGTAGAGAAATCGCATGCAGAAAGAGAAATATTAAAAAGAAAATTGATGATGAATTTAAGATTTTTTTATTATTATTATTACGGGAGCTAGGAAAATACCACAAACTTATTTCCATGGATAACCATCCACCTTTAAGACAGAATTCAGTTCAGATGTGATCCTGACCCTTTGGTTTTCACTCTCTATGAACTTTCAGAAGGCAAATATTCGTTGGCATTCATAACTGGGGAAAATAAACTTTAACCTCCTGCTCTGGAGTATTGGTGCCAGAAAGATGGTATTTTTAAAATTTATTTATTTAAAAGTTTGATAAGGAGTCTTTCAGCTCTGGACCAAATGAAACATATCACACAAGTTTGTAATGGGAATCATACCCGTGGGGTTTCCCAAATATGTTTCTCCTCTGTGCTATTTGCTGTGATAACACTTGAAACTGTCCATGGCTGCTTTGAGATCAATAAATTTTTAAGCAATGAAAATGTGGATGATGGGGAACCAGAGGCCTCAGGCAGGTGCAATCAAACAGTCTGTCTAAAGCTTCACAGAGTTCCACACAACTGAACATTAAATTGAAATGTTCCTCACTTATTTAACTGTGAGATAGTAACCATATGCCCAAGTTTCCTAGGAATGCTCATCACCTACAAAAGCTCCATGGCTTAAGAAATACTTTTCCCTATTTGTTTTTCAAGATTATCTTTCTAGGTTCACCTGCTACTTTTTTGCTCCTTTCCCTTTGGAAAGTCTCAGTGGCTCCAAGTACCTCTTGATTACAAGAGTTATATTGATTATGGGTTATATGGTCCAAAATGAAGACAATCGATCACACGTCACCAACAACAAGTCAACCAACACAGATCAAACATAAATATGTAACAGAAAACACCTTGCACTGGATGAAACTTGTTTATTTTATCCCAAGACAACAGTGGTACTAGGAGACTTTAACAAGTCAGGGCTTGAAGAACAATTGCTGAAGAGGAATAAAAAGGAAATACTTGAACTGCTCCTTGGATCTGCCAGAACTAAGACCACTGCAATCCAAGAAAACCCTCGCAGCCAGCATACTGTATGGTTTTAGTAATTTACCCCTGAAGACTTAGTTTTCCATGCTTGGATTTGGTTCATTGCCCCTCTCACACCTACCTTCAGATCTTTGTGCACACTCCAAGCTGCCCCTGTAAGTGCAGTCATGTTTGAATTTCATTAGTGTATTAGAGCAGAAAAAATAAAGAAACCCTTTCCCTCAAGGAAATAGCCCTCAAATATCTGTGTTCCCAGATCAGGGTCTGTACATTTGGTGCCAGAGAGACACAGCCAGTCCTACACACACTGCTTGAAGGCCAAGCAGCATGGGGGCTGTGGGAAAGCCTGGTCTCCTCCAGGTTCTCACATACTGGCTGTCGGGATGCAGGCAGCCACCACTGCCAGGTCCCAGCAACTGCAAGTGGTTTATGAGCAGCACATAAAAGTGCAAAATAAAGCCCTGGGACCCTTCCATGTGCCAAGGCTGCCGAGGGTGTTGTTTTGTTTTGACCCCTCTAAACCCCTGTCACATCTCCGCTGCAGGTGCAGCCTTTTTTCGTCTTCAAAAATCAAGACATTTCCTTTCCCATAGCTTGGGAAAAGAATGGGCTGCTTCTACTCCAACCAAAAAGGCACCTCCCACTGAATGATTTCTTCCCTCTCATTCCTTTCCTCCCCCAAAGTGACAACTGCCTTGTGGATGCTGTTGCAAGAACCAGTGTTGCAGGCAGACCTGGCAGCTTGTTAGCGCAGTTTTCTCCACTCAAAACCTTCATTTCTCCTTTTTTAAAAGAGGGAATATACCTAGATCTCTAGTCTTCTTTCACAGGTGAAAGAAGACTTTCACTTCAGTTTTGGAGAGACAGAGGGCCCCAATGTCTGCCTGTGGACTGGCTTCACAGAGCTAGGGAGTGGCCTAGACAAGAGGGTACCCCTGAGCCTTTACAATGACTCACAAGAGTTTGCAGTGGTCATTTATCACATTTATTTAGGAGGGGACTTTGCCAAGGCCTCAGTACTGGCCAAATTCTATGCCATCCAAACCAATTAGGCTTTGGGGATGTTTTCAAACCCAAGAGGACTAGAGCATGTTCAGGACAGAGGGCACAAGTGCTCAGTTCACTGCAAAAGAGACACAAGCCACCCACCACAAACTCACATGAACACCAAGCATTGGGAATTCTAATAAAATTATCACTTTACTTTTTGCTGAATCCTGCCAAGTGATAGAAAACCAAGAGAAAAAATGCAACTTGAAGGACCATCCATGAGTAAAGGGCCAAGGGTATTTAATACTGAGAAGAGGACTAAATTGTGCAGAGAGGAGACAGAACAATTCACTGATCACAGTGCACAGGCTCAGGAGAAATGGAGACAAAGCCTAAACTAGAGAAACCTAAACAGGACGAAAGCAAGCTGGATAACACCATCCACAGTTTACTGTTACAAAATGAGCCTGGGCTGGTAGAGAGGCACTGCTGACTTCTGGGTGGCTTTTTCACCAGTTCTAGGAACCATTTCCCTGATGAAGCAAAGGCATCCCTGTGGGGAAGCCACCAACATGGCTACTGCCACCTTGGTGGAGCCAGCTTTGACAATCACACACATTTGTACACATTTGTGAAGTGGTCAGAATTAAGAGTCAGAGCTTTTACCTTCTTTTATACCACCTTTCCTATGAAGCTCCATGATCCCTTAAAAACAAACAAACAAACCCCCCAACATTACTCCCATGGCCTGATACAATCAGTCCAAAGGCAAGAGCAACGTGTGCCTATGCAGATGGTTCACTTTCCAAGAGGGCTTTGTGATTTGTCAAATTAACACCTGGAGAATGAGACAAGGAGGAGTTTCATCCCCAGGCAGAGTGGGCCGTGCCCCAAGTTTCCTCACAGCCTCTTTTGCAGAGGCAGTTCCCAGAAGAGGGAGAGATGGAGCCGATGTGAGCACACTTGCTGTGTGTGGCCTAGCTCCTATTCCCAAGCTCTTAGCTCCTTAATTACCCTCCTTTCCAAGGGTCAGGCTTTGGCTAAAGAATACCGTGCACTCACTCATGCCTCATCCTAATGAATGCTAATAAAAAGCATTTAGATGACTAACGCAACATAAAACTCTGCCCTATTTCATTGCATCTGCTTAATAAGAACCTCATTTAATATCAGATTACTGCCTGCTCAGCCAAGGCCTTGCATTTGTGGTAACAGGGCTGTGAGGCGGGGATATCAAGAGCTGCAATATGGAAATTCCTCACTAATATTCTCAGCAGGGCTGTGCAGTCACTGAATTCATTTAGCTGAGCCAGTCTGATGGCTGGGCCAACTGTTTCCCAACACGGAGCCCAGCGCTAGGCAACTGGCCTCCCCACGGGCCAGCCCTGCCAGATCACTTTTCCTGGGACCCAGATTGGGACAGTTGCTTGGGGGATTTCAAGGAGGACCACAGATAGTGTTACCAAATGAATGGGCCTGTAGTAGAGAACATGAAGCCCTGCTTCCTCCCAGTCAGTCCAATGCCAGCCAGAGGATGCCTCCTGAGACAGCAGCCACAAAGAAACAGCGTGGCTGGGTTTAACTTCTCTCACTTCTGTCAGGGAGCATCAGTGCATGGACAGGAGTCTGCATTCAAAAATATTCCCTCTTGCAGTTTTAGAGAACGCTGCTCCAAAACTCCATGCCGTCCCTCCTCCCCACAGCTGCTTGACTCAGCTGGCTCATGTAGAAACTAAAGTTCTCCATACTGCACCTCAGATCTTTTGGGAAAATTTTAAAAAATGTAAACAGTGATGATTCCCAGCTCCCGTGAACAATGACTTACCAGAAGCACTTTCACACACATTCCTCACACTTTTAATCAAACCTTAGGCAATAATATTTTAAGGGAAAGGATTTAGTCAGTATACTTGAGTTAGGAGAAGGAACCACACTAAAAAGAATGCCAACTGTTATCATTCACATCCTGTGAGTGTTAAAAAAATATTAGAAAACATCCTATCATTAGTTTGACTCTGTACAAAGTTTTGGCAAGTCGAAATACTGAAACATTTTGTCCAGTCCTGGGTTACACTTGTAAAAAATAAAAGCTACTAAAAAAAATGGAGAGGGTATAAAAAATCCCCACAACCCACAAATGTGCTTCAGTAGCTGCCTTATAGTGGAATTTAAAGTGTTTTATTTGCTTAGTTCAGTAAGAAGCAACAAGATCACAGAATACGTATGTCTTCACAGGAGGAAAGTGGTCTAAAAAATGTGATGAACAGCAGTAAAAAATTACCCATGACACTCAAGCCAGGCTGACTCAGGGTATACCATGATGGGCACAGGCTAACAAGCAAAGCAATAGCTCTGCCAGTATCATTTTCAAAACAGATGTCTGTCTCAGAGATCTGGTTTCACCAAATAAGTTATCGAGCTCAGGGAAAGATGTGGATGGAAGGCAATGGGACTGCAGGAAGTCAGACTATAAGTGGTATTGGTTGGGGTACGGCACAAGAGCAGAGAACAGCAAGAGAAGGAAAAAAAAACCACCCTGAGGAATCCCACTGGTGAGAGAAACCTGCCCAACTGATGTGAGAAGCACAGTTGGGCAAACTCCTGCTGTGCAGGGACCCCCTCCGTGCAGGGCACTGCCCTTGAAACAAGAGAGCTGGTCCCTACAAACCCCTCTCTGAACGGTCTTATTTTCACCATGACTTTCAGGCACCCTTGCAGAAAACACACACACGCTAACACTGGGGAGAAAAAACCCACTGGAAAACAAATATTCTAGCATTTATTTTCCTATAAGAGGAAAAACCACACAGAGGGCCAGGAAGCCTGCATTGTTCCAAGGCTCTCCAGGGCCAGCAGATGTCCCGAGGGCTGCGGAGAAAAGCGTTTGTGGGAAAGGTCAGTGCCTGCATTACACGCCCAGGCTGCTGCCTCCACACCACGTCCACCTCCACCTCCCTGGGAGGCACAAGGGAGGTGGATCAGGGGCACAGGGTAGCAAAGTAGCACTGGAAAACTGGAAATGTCTGCCAGAACACACTAATACATCTGAGTGTCTGCATTTAGTAAGAAACAGTGACCCCCATCTCTTCCTGCTCCATATGGACTTCTGCAGATGGCCTTTGTGATTCCAGAGATGGAGCAATACAGTTTCTGCCTTCACCACTGCTGTCTTGTACAGGTTTACCACTTGCACAGTTTTTATACTCCTGCTCCTCATAAATGCTTGGAAAATAAAAACTTGCCCAACTTCTTGCACAGCAATCCATTGCTTTACACATTCACCTCATTCCACTTTCTACCCAGAAGGAAAAGCTGAATGATTCAAAGAAAATTTTCATCCTCCCTTGCACATAAAAAAACCATTCCCCTTGTATGACCTCTCACCCCCAAACCCCCGTCTACTTTCCTGCTCTGCAGCCCATGGATTGACACCAGCAACATGACAAACACAAAATTCAGTAACAACCGAGGGACCTATCAGGATTCAACCTTTGAATCTTGTCTGATTTTCCTTGCTGTGGCAGGTTTCCATGAATTTCTGGAAAAGACCAGAAATAGTTCAGATTTGACTTAAAAGTGGAAACGTACTTCATGGGAAGGACAGTTGATGGGAAGAACCCAACCCTTTTTTATCCATGGATACACAAACCATGCCCAAATGTTGGATGTTTGTCCTTCTCAAAATGGCCTCATTTCTGGTTCAATTAAAATGAAACAGCCTTGTTCTACTGCCAGCTATGCCATGTCTTCAGATTCAACCTTCTGACATGTCTTCAGCTGCAAGAGGCTCCACAAGACTCAAAAATATGAACCCTGCATCTGGGCATCTAATGTTCTTATATACCTGCTGAGAGGAGACCACTGTTATGNGTCTTCAGCTGCTCCACAAGACTCAAAAATATGAACCCTGCATCTGGGCATCTAATGTTGTTTATACACCTGCTGAGAGGGGACCACTGTTACAGCCAAAACTGCTGCTGGAGTTTATCATCCTGGCAGAGGGACCTTCCAGGGCCACCCCAACGTGCCCAGCCCAGAACATCACACTGCTGGTGAGTCCTTCAGAGCAGTCTGACAGAACAAACCATCTGGAAGGGGCTTGCAAGCAGGAATAATGTGACTCCACAAGACCTATGGCATCAAAAATCTTGAAGCTGTTTAGCTCCTCCCTCAGCAGCACTGCAGCTGTGCTATGACACTCTTCACTGGCTGCTTCCAAGTAAACCACCACCTCCTGATCAACTACCAATACATTTTAGAAGTCATTCTGCTAATGTACTCCATAAGGTTTTTTACTAGGACGAGGCATCTCTACGATGAAGTTTCCCTACTGTAATGCAAAATACCAGAATGAGTGAATAGTGGAAACAAAAGAAAAAGTCTAAGCCAGCAAGGCTTATGAACAGACAAGAAAGCAGATGGAAACCTGTGCAGTTTCCCAGTAAGAGATGACCTCCTTAGGCTTGTGTTCAGTCTGACAGCTCCCCATTTGGCAGCTATCATGGGTGTGGGGAACAGCAGTAGGGTCAAAATCACAGACCCATAATGAAGATAGTCCCATAAGGAAGGAGATCCCCACAATGCACTGAAAAGGCAAAATCCAGGTGACTTCTGGACAGATGTGTGCTGAGAGCAAGAAGATGTTTTCCCACACCTACAAAGCCCTTCTGAGTCCCTGCCTCACGCTGTCCAAACCCAGAAGCCAGCAGGGTCTGCTGAGTTTGTAGAACTATGGGCAGAGCAGGTGAAGAGGGATAAGTGCCCCCAACACACAGCAGCTGTGACAGAGCCACTCAAGCCTTCACAACCACCCTTCCCACCCCATATGGGCTCCTTATGATGGTCCCAGCCCACCACAAGCTTGTGCAACCCCTGGCAGGCTGCCACTGATCAGGGCTGATGCCTCCAGAGCACAGGAGAGAAGTGAGCATATGGAAGGACACAGTGTCCTCTAGAGGTGAAAAAATACCTTATAATTTGGTCACAGAGTGAGCACTGGACAGCAGGATTGCTCCACAAGACCAGGAGGGATTGCTCCAGACTGGCAAAGGACAAGGATGGAGGACCACTGCTGTGCAGGGGAGGGACAGGCAGGTGTGGGGTCACACCACCTGGTTCCATTGCAGCGCTCCCAGTACAGTGGAGATGGCCAAAATTCACTTACTCAGATCCAAACTGCATCCTATAATAGCTCCTCAAGGCTCCTAGAAGTCAGCCCTCAAATCTGGCAGCTCTGCTGCCCATCACACCTCTTCTGCTCCTGGAGGGGGTTTATAGCCTTTAAGTTGCCAAACATAACCAGCCTGGTGCTGGGTGGTCACACAGGGAGGTAGCCCCACACAGAGGGGTGGCTGCTTGGTCTGGACTCTTAGATCAGGTGAAACAACCTTTGTGGGGATAAGGAAGAAAAAAAATACATTCAAGTGCTTTGTGAAGTACTGCTTTGGGCCAGGAGCTGTTTCTAGTGTTTCTAAATAGGAGGAGCCCTTGAGTTTGAGTAGTCCTGTGAGGCTTCATACAGTTGTGGAAAATGAGGCTCTTAAGTGCTCTAAACTGGCTTTCAGCTAGAATCCTTATAAAACCAGGAATGTCTTCTACATATCTTTCAAAAGTAACCATGATTTAAATAAAGCATTTTTGGGAAGAGAGAGGAAAAACATAACATTGCTGACATAGGCTCAACATTCTTGCCAAAGGCACTCTTCCATGGAAATAGGTGCTCCTACAGAAGATCCAGACCTTTCACCCTGTACCAGTGCAGCTGGTGGTAAGCACCAGCCACCACAGGAATGCAGGCAAAAAATCTCTGCAGAAGGAAGAGCACACAGAGTAAAGACACAAACCAAATACCTGGAGCAGCACAGAGGCAAGACCAGTTTCCCTGACCAGTTTCTTGCTGCCCCCTCCTATCCCTGCAGGAGTCAGCAGTCAGGTTAAACTCAAAACACTAGGAGGGCTCCTCCAGTCAGGAGGATAAAATCAGACTTGCAAATGCTGTGTCTTTGCAAGACACTATTGCATCCAAGTATGAAGGGCTGATGTTTGACAAACCAAGACTCAAAAGAATGAAAGATAAACCCGCATACATTGTCACCATTTTCCCTCCTTATCCTCTCTTAGCTGTTGGCTGCTGCTGCTATTCCCTCAAAATAGATATCACAGAGTGTGTCCTGCCATTCACTCAGCCCAGGAGCCCCACCAAAGCCCTTCTTGGTCAGCCAGGTCCTGCAGGTCCATCTTTTGAGCACAAAACTCTATTATTGTGAACATTGCTAAACAAAAGAGCATCCAGCAACTCCCTTTAGCCCAAGGAGGAGGACAGCTGTTCCTCCCACCGCCCCTTTGGCTTGGCTTTAGACAACACAAGGCTGGGAAGCCAACCACAATATAAAGAATTATTTATAAACTGGTGATGGCTGCAGAGCTACAGATACCAAGGAGCTCTGCTCCATGGAGGGAATGCTCAGCATGCTGATATCCTGCTTGTTCACCAGCCAGCCACTGAGAAAGCAGATGTCCACAAGAGAGACTTATAAACGAATGCTTAGCCTCTACTAAACCTCCAAATTCTAGTCTAGGTGAGGGAGGAGAATGAAAACTGCATTCTAGTGGGCTTTTTAACCAGCTCTGACCCATGCCCAAGCTCGGCCATGCATGGCACTGGCTGAACTGATGGGAGGTGTCATCCCATTCCAGAAGGGTATCCCCCCACTGCCCCCCAAGCATCTCCAGTAGGTCCAGTGGGGCTGAAACAATAGATCTTCCTGCTCAGGGAGCATGATCAAGGCAGGCTGTAGGATTAGCTGTGAGCTCAACACCCTGGGCACCACGTATTGCTTACCTTTTGAAGTAGCAAAATGAACCGAGAAGTTAAAAAAAAAAAAAGTGAAAATCCACTCATACAGGGTTTCTAAGCACAAACAAACAAAAGCCAAAGTCCCTCAGTACTCAGTTCACCCGAAGACACAAAGCTCCATTTTTCTAGAGTGATCAAGCCAATGGATCTAGGCTTGGTAGAATATCAGAAAAGTTTCCAAGTCAGGAGAACCAGTGGGTCTCTCGGGCAGGCAGGAATAGCCTTTCTTGCAGGATAGCTGGCTGGAAGCTGCACTGCTGCGGCGTGCCCAGAAGGTGACAGTGTTTGTTAAAATTTTGCCACTACAGCCCCTGGACAGCCGCGATTCGCACCTGAGCGGGACCCAGCGATCCCAGTATTTGGAAAGAGCATTATTAAAGGAAAAGAATAAAAGCTATTGAGAAAAAAAAAAAAAAGTCGGTTTGGTTAGTTTTCTGTTCTGTTTTTGAAGAACCTGTCTCTGAACCAAGAAGAAAATTCTGCTCACTGAAGCAAAACTCATTTTTATCTTGTTTTTCATACGTGTTTAAGACCACAAAAGATATAAATTTTTCCTTGGAGTAAATCAGGATCTCATCTGTAGATGGCTTTGTGTCTGTCCCTACCATTCTCCATTTCCAGTGACAGATGGTACAAATTCATGGCTTTTTTCTTTTCTTGCCTTTAGACTTCACTCATTTGTGTCATTATTCATTGAAATTATTTACTATTTAATAACTCAAGAACTTCTGAGCTGGCAAAAAAACAACCACCGAAACGATTTTCCCTGAAGAGCTGCTGTGTCAGACAAGCAAGCAAGGGCTGTGTGAACACATGTAGGAACATCTCTTTCTGGTCCCTAAACTATAACTAGAGCAAGGACATTGCTCATGTAGCCCTGCTCAGTGTGGTGGCAGCAGCAGCATCCTCATCAGGATTTGCTGGTTTGCAGGTTTTGCTCTGGCACAAGTCACCACCTGAAACACCAAACAAGCAGGAACCAGCCCAAACACAAGCTCTTACCTTGTCTCAGAGGGTTTATGGACTCCTCAACCTCATGAGGATCCCCTGCAGAGCAAGATCACTTTCTTCTCTCTTGGTTGTTACCCCTGCAATTTTTAAAGAAGTGTAGGTCACAAACCTGTCTCAGAAAAGTATTGCTGCATTGAACAGAATAACTCAAGGAGCAGATCATGGTCCACTGAAGGACAATTGGCAAGTAAAAGTGCTCCAGAACCCCCAAACTGGCCATGTTTTGCACACTAAGTGCTGATATTGTGTTTTAACTCTTTCACTTGTCTTGGCAATAACTATGGATTTTGATGACTTTGTTTACTTTATTATTATCAGTAGTGTCAGACAAAACAGTTTCCTTGGCAGTTTCTACCTCCTTTCTAGGAATCTGGTATGCTCAAAAAAAATATCCAAGAGAAGACTAATGCTAGTACACATTTCTGTGTTTTCAGATTGTCTTATATTTGTCCACATCAAGAAATGGAGAGTACAAGCACATTAGAGTTGTCATCTCAATAGTTTTGCCTAATTTTTTGTAAGTTCTGTAGTCCTTTACTCACATTCTTGGGGAGCTTGAAAACAACACAGCCCTTTTTAATTTTTACCAAGATCATCTAGTCATTAACAACTTGAGGCTATGTTTCAAGACTAGAGAGGAGCATTAGTATGAACTGTCACAACCCTCCCTAATCCCCTGCATAATACAACTTTAAAAGTTTCCACTTTTAACTTGCCTTAAGCTCTGACTGGGCTCTGGTTACTGTTAGCCAGCCAGAAAGAGCCACAGGGGTGCTCTTCTAGCCCATACACATAGATCCCAAAATCACCCTGAACAGCTTGATTTGACAGCAACCACTTCCTTCCTGCCACTACTTAATACCTTTTGGGTATAAAAGTCAAGTCAAGACTCGTTTGGATTGGAAGTAACTTACTAGTTTCCCTTTACAATAGCAGAAAAAACAAGATGACATCCTAATCATAGTCTATAAAAGGAGGCAGATTATTACATTGTACTCCACCCCAAAGTACAAATTCTCCACTAAAAGCTGAACCTGATAAATAGTACACCTTCTCCAAACTCTACAATCAGGAACAGCTTCTCCAAAGAAAGACACAGGAGACCAACTCTTTGAATCTCAGGAGCCTGAAAAACCTCCTGAACAGCAGTGAAAAAAAAACCCAGCAGCAGCCAGCCATCCTCTTATAGCATCAATTTTCTCTCAGGTGTTTTCTTTAGGACACACCTACCTCTATCTTGTCACCCATATGATAACCTGCACCTGGCTTCCCTCTCCAAACAGCTGTACTTATCTCCCTTGAGCATTTTCCTGATTGTACCTATGGAATGAGTCTTCTTCCCTCTCCATGAGAAGCATGTCCTCATAGCATCACTCTGATAGCTTTGCAGGTGTTGGATCACTTTCCTAGGAGCAAAACGATCTCTTAACTCCCCTTCCACTAAAGCTATTTGAAAAAAACCCCACATTTCCCCCACACTACTGTGTGTTTGTACCAGTTAGGCTGTGAGACTTGTGGGAAAGGCATTGGGTGGTCCCTCTCTGTATGTGCCTGTCCCTACAAACACACTGTGCCTCCATTTGGTATTGGCAGACTTTTCTCCTCTGGGGTGCTAGGACTCCATATGCTTCTCTTTTCCTTCCTGAGACAAGAGTTATTTTCCCTATGATGGATTGGGGAACAAAGCCTGAAAGCAGTTTCCTGCCCAAAAATGAGGGTGTGGTATCCCTGGGGTAGACCACTTGTGGTGAAGCTTGGTCAAAGGTCTCTGAGATGATCCCTTGGACACCACTGTCCCTGCTCTCTTTGAGTTCATCAGCTGAGAGTGGGACATGAACCTACATCCTTCTCACGCTAAAAATTTGCCATTCAAATGAGTCTGTGAGATCATCTTGAGCTCTCTGGACTAATCAGACACCCCCCCTTCTGGTCTCTTGAACGTTGTTCATGCTTCCACAGAAATAATTATCCATACAAATGGGTTTAGGCAGGCAGGAACATCTCTGGGCTACCCACACATGGAGATTATGGCCCTTTATAGAGGAACCTTCAGCCTCCTGAAGAGATCAGGAATCCCAGACTTTCATGGGTGATGTGGTAGGAGAAGGAATCTGATACAAGGATGAATGTCCTCCAAGGGAGCTGATGTGGCACAAAACTTTTGGAAAAATCCCAGCAATCCTGCCTGCTAGTGGGGGAGGGGGGAAAATCCTGCTTACAACAAGATGTTCCTTTTTGCAGAGGAAGGTGATGACAGCTGGGATGAGGGAAGGAGAAAAAAATGCAGGGCAGCACCCTGTGTGGGAAAAGGTCGCTCCCCTGCCTGCCGCAGCCAGCCCGCACTCGGAGCCGCCAAACGGGTCACTGGCTCCAGGCAGCCCACACACCTCTGTCTCTGGGCAATTTCCATCTACCTACCTTCAGGGCTGGCTCCGGGGATGAAAAAGCAGCACCTCTTTCCTTGCAGGGGTGGGCAGAGGACGCAGGAAGAAGCGGGGAAGACGATGGCTGCACCTGCCAGCTCCCACTGCTTCTGGGCCACGGCTGAGCATCATCAGGAGCCACAGGAGTGGGAGGCTGCTGCAGCTCCTTGGTTCAACTGAGCCACTGCCGCTACAGGGCGAGTACCCCACCTGCTTTGAATGGCTTCCTTGTCTCCTTTATCCCCTCCTCTTCAGTCCTTCTTGCCTGTTCCCCCTAGTTTCAGGGAAGAAAAAAGAAACACAACAGAGGGAGATATAAATGAATCAATGTCATTGCTGTTTATTAAGTTTTACCTGTTCAGCAACAAATCTATGCCATGCCTGCTTTAATTAGCTCTCAGTCAGGAAAATCAGGGCTGTGAAGAGCTGATATGGTGCTGAATAATTGTTTGGGAAATAGTGCTTGGGGTTGGACTAGGAATTTTGTCACTGCTCTTAGCAAATATTTCCAAGTCACCAAAAGAAGCAGGGCTGGGAGACCCAGCAGTGGGATCGTGTGCCAGGTGGTGTGGGAGAGGCTGCCACAAGCATGCAGTGCACAGTGGCTCAGCCCTCCCTTCCAATGCTGGCAGTAAGGCCCATGAGGAGTGGGAAAACTGGGGTGAGAAGGGACAAATTTGGCCCACAGAACATGAAGGGGGGCCAAGAGTAAGTGAATGACTATCAGGTTTCTCTAATTCTCTGCTCTTCCAGTTCACAGGGAGAAGGAAAACCCAGCATGACCCAGCATTGATATGAGAGTTCTCTTTCATCTATTGTCTCTCCCCATACACAGGCAAAGAGCAAACGACACATCTTCCTTCGGTTTAAGGAGAGAGGAGAAGAAAGACACTTTTATTTCAGAGGGAGATGCCAGGCAAAAGGACTCTGTCTTATTTTGTGCAATGAACACATAACACCAGCTGACATTTGCCTTTCAGCTGGGTGGGTGGCTTTTACCTTTACATGCAGCACGCACAGCAAAGGCTTTTGCCACACACAGGGATACACTGGGCTTGAGGTAAAACCTTGGAGCACAATGCCCAGCAGCAGGAGCAGCCCAATGAGTAGAGCCCTCCCTGAGAGGTGTGAGAAAGGAGCAGGCTGTGTATCAAAAGGGGAGGTGTTTCATCATGTGAGCGAAGGGCCCACAAGGAAGTCAGGAGTAAATCTGTTGTTGCTGGGTGGGCTTAATGGCTCCTGGAAATTGAATTGTGTATTCACAACTTTTTGGAAACTGGAATGACTTTTGAGCTGCTGAGGGTTAACCCATTCATGCCCCCCTGGCCTCAGCCCTGTGCAAACACCCAGTTTTATTTCCAGAGCAATTACAGGACACTAATGTGAAACACTTCCCAGGGGACAGCCAATCCAGTTTCTCAGCCCCAAAGCTCAGAGCAATTTAACAAAGCGCAGGAGATTTCAAGTACCCATCCCAGACCTTTATCCCCTGGGACATTAACCAGGAGATTATCAGCATCCACTGATGACTCCTATAGTCCTCCTTCAGAGGACTTGTCCTCTGAGTGATTTTCAGCCAGACACAAAGGATTCCCCACAGAAGAGCAGTGAGCAGGAAAATACTGTGGAAAATACAGGAGACACCCTGAGACACTGACAGGTGGGACCTGTGGGACTGGTGACAAGGGCCTTGAGACGCTGGCTGCAGCCTGACTGCATATTTGGATTTTCCCAGCTCCTGTGGAAGATGCACAGGCAGGGAGGGAGGTGTGAGATGCTCCCAGAGGTCCCCTGATGGTGGCTATTGAAGCTTGTCCCTACAGCAGGACATGCTAAGGAGCTCACTGAGCCTCCTGCCTGGTGCAGCCAGGCTGTGCATGCTGCAAGGATGCCACGGGATGCATCTGCCCCATGAAATGACAGACACAGGAGCCACTCTGAGCTGTGACCATCTGAGAGCTCAGGACCACTGGGTGTCATGACTGTCCTGTCTGGGCTCCCTGCCTCAGGTGGTGTGACACAGCTCTCCTGCAGATACACCTCCATCACCACACCAAACCCACCTGCTACCGCACTCCCCAGGCCTGAGATCCATTCCTGGATGTGACTGAGTGTCCCTTTAATTTATCTCTGCTTAGGAATTGGTTCTTGCATGTTTGTACACTGCAAATAAACTCCTTTAGTTGAGGCTGCTTCTGCTTGTAGGCTAATGCTTTGACACAGCTCATCTCTTGGTGTCTGCCAGGCAGTGAGTTGACATGTTTTGCAACAAGCAATAAAAGGCAGCGCAAAGAAACCTCAAGCCAGGAAAGGTGGCAACCTACCCAGCCTGAAACTCACACTGTTCCCAATTTTGATTATGCATTGAGAGCATAATTATTTTTTTTCAAACCCTTGTAGCAAGACCCACAGGGTGTGTTGATATTAAGAACCGAGTCCTACTTCTTAAAATAAAGTAAGTAGAGGGAGAGAGCATCTCCCTTTTGCATCAAAACCTTGGCTCGTCTTGCTGGTTACATTGTTCTCCAGAATTCAAGCCAAGAAGAAATCTCATAGTATCCAGCATAAAGATTAAATTTAAAATCCACAAGAGCTGGCAGGTTAACCCCAGCAGAGCCTGGGGATGTGTACTTAGCCTGTGTAAATTTTAATTCCACTGTTTGACTGATACCTATGGGATGGTCATTTCTTCCAGCTCACTTATGATTTCACATGAGATGCTGCCCTCCATTAATATTGCAGTTTTCCTTTCAGGAAGATGACTCATAGCACTTAGTATCTGATAGATGTAGGCAGCATCAAGACACACATACTAGTGTGTAACAGATGAATGGCAATAATAGAGAAACGGTCCATCAAAGGCTGTGTTAGATCCAAATTCGTGTGTATGCACACATCCCAGGCAACACTGCAGATGGGAATGGATTAACTCCACAAAGAGAGCACCCTCACCCAAAGAGTCCCTTCCTGAGGCACAGGGAATTGCCAAGGCGTTTCTGCACTCACCCACTGTCACAGCTGAGTAAGCCAACAGCCCATAAGTGACACTGTGACTGCTCTTGCTGCCTCTGCACACCGAGTCTTGTCTTTACTGGAAATAAAGATCATTCTGACCCCAGTTTGCAGCTGTGCTGACTCGGGGGTCTGGCAACATTCTCACACGTACTGAAACCTCTGTTGTGGCCATGAGGCTCTTGGAGTGTACCTTCGTGCCACAAACCTGACTAATTTCATACCTTTTGGGGTCTGGTGGCTTTTACAAAGGAAGCATGTTGAACAGAGTGTCAGGAAGAGCTGTGGGAGGCAAATGTCAGCATTTCCCTTGGTCCCATATGTGCCTCTCAGAGTTCCTGCTGGCATGATTACCTGATCGATGGCTTGGGTGTCTCCTGGTGCCCCAATTCCAGCTCTGGCAGGCAGAGCTCACTGGCTTTTCACCCTGCTCCTTCACCAACAAAGCTTTCCTGACCCTTCTCTCGGTAAGTCTCACATCTTACAACTACAGCAATATGTCCCATTCCCAAAAAACACCGGGATATATATTTGTCCGCTTTGCAGAAACAGCTGAGTTTGTTTATACAGCTGAGCCCATGTGTGAAGATGAGGAATTGAATTATTCACTGCATGTCTCAGACCTTGATGACTAAATTGGGATTTGCTTCTTTATTCCAGGCAGGAGGGGAAGTGGAGGCTGAGGCAGGGGAAAAGTCTAACAGAAAGAGGCCATGCTGTGTCCCTCTGCTCCACTGCTGGGAGCCCTGTGGATGCTATAATTACCCACCAATAACAGGCAGAAGCTGGGTGGTACCAAGGGAATTACAACCTCACAGGCCTTGTTATTAAATAGTCATGCATGGTGCTCTCTCAGTTACATCTCTCAGGGTTTGTTTACCTTTTTTAATGAAAAGGAACAATGACTCCCAGGCAATTTCCACAAGATTTTTACACGTCTGTGTTAAACATCAGACTGGAGCCTCTGGATTACAAAACAAAAACATTCAAGATTTTTATGCTGTTGGAAAGGTGTTCTGAAGGGAAAGGCTTGGTTCTGCACAGGCTGTGGGATGTGCAATGGTGGTCTGTGCTCCCCACATTGACTTTGGGGTGCACACAGGGACATCCTTATGGGGATCACCTGGCAGAATGGAAAAGATTGGGAACCTTTAAAACTGACTTCTGTGGGATATCTCAAGCTGAGTATGCACAGATGGAAATGTCTACATCATCCTAATGCCCTCTGGAAGCTTTTTCATCTTAAAGAAATGAATAATGGAAGAAGTCTCATTGTGTACAGTTAAACAAAGCAGTTTCTCACTCCTTCCCACTTGCCCCACTGCTAAGAGTGAAATGGCCAGGGTATTGTGAGAGGAAAGGAGAAAACCCTGACACCACATAGCTCCTTGCTCACTGTACAGAGAGCTCTGTACTATTTGTGTAAGCTTGCTGTGCATCCTTCCACTTTTCCACCCTTACATAACAACTGACCATTGGACAGAATGGATTGGAGTTTGTGCTTTAGAAGAAAGGCAAAGAGCCTGGAGATATGCACAATAAATTGTCTTACCTAGAGGTGGAGCAGTCCTTCAGGATTTGAATGAGGCAATTACTCGAGAGAATGTTAAAATAATTCCAAGACAACAGGAAGTCTCAGCCACAAAACATTAATTTTCAATATATTCTGCTTCCCCCAATATTCCCTCCAAGTGAAATTCAAACAAACTATCCAAGGAAAATAAAGTTTAGGAGAGATGAGAAAGAGAAGAGAGAAGCCGAGGAACACCTCGGGAGAGCCAGAAGAGGACTGGGGCGGTTGATGCCATGGCTGAGGACTGACAGGTGAAGGTTTTACAGAGCTCCTCTTCTTTCCTCAGAGCTTTGCTTCTGCCACCAGGCAACCAGGCACTGTAGCACCCCTTGGAAAAGCTTGCCATGGTCAGCACCAGTGTCTGAGTTGTCCCCAAATCCTGCTCTCCAGCAGTAGAAGGGTGCAGGTCCCCAGAGGTCCAGGAACTTCATGGTCCATGAACTCCATGACTGCTTATCCCAAGGCTATCCCACAGGCTTCTTTCAAAGATTGCCTGAGGGGACCATGGAACACCTTGCTTTGGACAAAAATTCATGGAACACACTGCATGTATAGAAATGCATATGTTCCAGCATGGGAATCAGAGAAAATATGAACAAAGATGGGTGAGAAAGGAGAAGAGACGAACAAGAGAAACCAAACTGACTTATTCACATTTTCCTAGCTGAAATACAATAGTCAGGAAAGCATTTGTTTTCTTGCAGTATTAACAGATTAAAAAGTTTCACAAATCTTCGCTACACTGGGGCTAATTCTGGAATGATGGATTGGAGCAAATAGAAAACCAGACATACTAAAGAAGCTTATTTGATTCTGGGTTGCTTCCAGCAACCATGCTCTGCAGCATGCTATAAGAACATCATTAGAAAATTTTATTCTTTCATTTCTATAAGACTAAAGATATTCCCTCCTTACTCTAGTTTGAGCCATAATAAGTCCCACCCCAAACCATTCCATTTATTGATAAAATAAATAAAGCGGTATATTTTCTCCTTTCTTCCCCATATACTGAACATAAACCAGACTGGATTCTCAAAGCTACAAGTGCAACAAAAATTACAGGTTGGCTTCATTACTTCATTACACCCAGTTCCTTTGGCCAGGATTCTTGGAATTTGTTATTTTTTATTTCAATATATCTTGGAAGTTTAATGAGTGTGAGGAAAAGACATACTCTGTGCTTCTTGCTTGGACTTATTTAGATTGCAGTAATCCCCATTTCAGTTTTACACAAGGGCAGATGAGGAATGCAACATGGTCAGGAGAGGCAGAAGTTAGCTAGACCATTCCTCTCACTTTCCCTTTCCTCTCATTTGATGCTCTAGTCCATTTGACAAGTCACATCCATGAAACCGTCACCATCTGTTGGGAAACTTTAGTGTTGCCTCCTGAGACAGACACATAAAACATTTTGTGGGTCCCATCTGTCTCACAACATCCTGGAAGGACATACCATGGACAGAGAAAGCTTTATGGAACAGGTCCCATGCCAACAACACAGTCAGCAGCTCTGATTTCTCTGCCTTTTATTGCTCTTTTCCTAGATCTGCTCTGTTTCACAATCTTCAAGGAGATTCCCCAAGAAAGAAGACAAGACCTTGCACTCCCCCTTCTTTTCTTCCCTATGTGAACTTTTACAGCTGTTTTGGGGCTTCATGTGTGTCACAAACACACACACAGCTGCAAACAAGCTGCAGTGTCATGAAGAGAAAGCTAGAGGAAAAATGATGATGAGCTGGAAGGGGATACATGGGAAGCCCTCACGAACAGGCTTGTTCAGCTGAGGGGAGTTCCATGGCATCACAGGTCCCAGCTGAACTCTCTGCCAAAACCAGTTCCCCTTCAGATCCCACAGCAGTTCCCAGCTCTGATTCAGTCTAGGATGTACTGACTTGTCCCAGAGATCACATAAGGAAGTTCCAAAGAGTTCACAGCAAAAGCACAATCCAGACTGCACAATTAAACTTCAACATTTCCTATCAAAACCTTTTTCCCCTATATGTGGTACATGTTGTTTGCTAAATGGTGCTTTTTTTTTCCTCTCAAGGAAAAGGAATTAAAAGCTTTTTCATGTAAAAGACACAAATTAACAAAGATGCCCAAGCCTGTTCACAGAGCTCAGAGTTTACAAGGACATTTCTAAGGAAGGCATTTCTTAAATTACCAGCAGTACATTACTGAGAGAACCTTCAGCAGGAACCATTCCCTCCAGTCCCTGAATCACGCTCCAGTTCCCCAGTGTGTGCCGTACCTGCCCTCTTCCAACACTCACTTGCAGTTCCACTACTACAATTGCCGGGGAAATGAGCAGGCTGGGACAGCGAGGCATGCTTGTGATTCATTCCTTTGTGCTGCTCACCGACTTTCTCCCCCGTGCATCCATCAGTGGTTACATCACTCTCCTCGGGCACTACATCCCTCCCAGGCTAATACCTTTGAATATAAAGCACATCTCGAGTTAAACATTAGCTACACACTAACTGGGGCTTGCTTTCTGAATAATCAGCTTTAAAGTAAAAGGTTTTCTACAGTCAGACGAGAAAGCTACAAAGGAGCTGCTTAGCAATCCTCTTGAAAGCAAGCTTTCAGTATTGGGAACCAAATTCTATTTTATCTATTTATACTTGTCACTAGTAATTACTTGAAAGATCTGTCAGCATCTGGCTTTAATGATGTACTACCTGCTACAAGCATTTGGGAACAGGGGAGTGGATCACAACGAAAACAAAGTTATTTTAGAGTGGGAATATGTTTCCATAAAACCAATGCAGAACAGGGTTCCAAGAAATGTTTTCATGAGCATCTTGACCAGCTACTGAGGTGGCATCTGAAGTCATCTCCCATTTGTGCTAGGCTGAGCTAGCTTGAGTACCACTGCTGATGCAGAGCACCTCAGTGTTTTATCAGAAAGGCAGCATTCACCTCAAACATGTCTTCTAGAGGCAGCCCATCGAGCACAAGCTGACAGCAGAGACAGTTGTGTGTGAAATCTGGAAGGCAGATACCCCATATTTAATTACATTACAGTGAAGGTTGAGGTCTGGCCCCTTGATGCCTGTGACCAAGCTTCAAAATCCTGCTCCAACCAGCAGCAATAAAAGACAGGCTTTCAAAGCTGTTTTTTTGCAAGCAAAAAGGCCACCCACCCTCAAGAGTGAAATAAAGGACATCAGTTCTAGAGAGGTCTGTTGTCCATACTTATTCACAATATATTAAGACTGCCTGGCAAATACTTGCTTGCACAGCCTGATCTTCTTCAAGGAGCTAGCTCCAAGAACTGGCACTTTGGAAGCAATTTTGAGGACAGCTGCTGGGTGGGAAGCCAGCAAGGAGAACAAAGCAAATCTTTAGAAGCTGAGGATGGTAAACTCTGTCACTGAAAAAAGAAAACATCTACCACTGGAGTAGGCTGCAGGCAGCATCCTAATCTCAGAATATTGCTGAGGCTGCATTGGTCTCCCTGACCACCAGAGGAACAGAAAGTATTAAAAAGACATCCAGTTTATCTAGCAGAACTGGTCCCTTCTCATGCCACTTGGTAACAACACTAGGAGAAACATTAGTATGTAGATTACTTTCCTTTAATATCAAGGCGAGCAGAAGTCACCCCTCATTCCCCAAGTACCTTCTGAGATGTGGGTGTGTGACACAGCCTCTCACCCTGCTTAGGACAGGGTCCATGTTCTAGGCTGTGATGGAGGAAAGTTCTCAGACTTGGAGGATGGGACTTGACCTGCACATGAAGTTTGTGGGGCTGCAAACAGAGATGCTTTTCTGTGCCTGACTCCTGAACTGACTGCCTGATGGCAGGGTGGTCTTGGATATCACCACTCTGTGACTCTTTGAAGCTCTGGCAATGAGTACCAGTGCTTGGGATTACTACAGCTGACTTATTCCTGTGCCTGAATGGGGCCATGATCAATCAGAAACTTCCTGATGGAGTCCATCACGACCTTGGTGAGTTAGACACATGGGGCTGTGATCATGCCTTAGTAAGCTGGGTGGCTTTGGTCACATTTTTATGCTGATAGTTTGACATGAAGCAGGAGCTTAGAAAGGCTTCTGTCCAAAACCAAACCTGTTCTGTGGGTATGATAACAAACAAGGACAAAATCAAAATAAAAGAAAAACAGGGAGAGATTAAAGAACCTTTAATCTCTTTCCCATACTTTTCTTATTTCATCCTTCTGTTTCAAAGCCTTTGCCAAGTGCAGTGCAGAGTTCAGATTTGCTGCTTTTCTGTCTTTGTTTCAGATGTCCTCTCTCACGACTGATCTCAGCAGTCAAAAAGAGAAATGTGCCTACATCTGAGGCCCTGTAAGACTGAGCACAATGAACAAATATTCCCTCACTCCATCTCTTCTCACTCCTGCCACTCTCTCTTGGAGATGGCAACAGGCAGGTCTGGCACCTGCAGCTGCTCTTGTGCAGGTGCACAGGAGCACTGGGCAGTGATGTGCCATCACCATCCAAAGCTAGGGAGGAGAGAAAAACAGAATGCTGAGGGGGAAAAAGAAGAGAAAATCTACTTCTTCCCTTGCTGCTCCTCAGCAGTGTCACAGCTGGTGAGGACTTTCTAGGGGAACAACCACAACTTTTACCAGTACCAATGTGAAAATGCTGATGTGCCCTTTCACATCATAGTAAATCAATGGGAAAATTATCCAGCTGAAATATTAAAACAAGTCCTGAAAAATTCAGGAAAAAGGACATAGGTGAGGCACAGAGGAATTCACAGGGACTATTGATGTATCCCCATATTCCTCAAAGAATGCCTGAGATCCACTCAAACCAAGAGGGATGCTCAAGAGGTGACTGCATGCTGAGATCAGAGGAGCTGCCCTGTAACAACCAGGAAGAACTTGGTGAAAGTCCTCTAGGATGGCTACATAGCTAGAAACCCTTTTGCTCCATAACCTGTGAATAATTCAGCTACATTTGAGATGCTGTTGTCTTCTTCCAGGCTCCTCTTACAAAGCACTTGGGAGGCAGAAAGGTGAGGAGGGAGAGCAGCAAGAGGGGAGTGCTGAGGATTTTGTGCTATCCTCAGGCAAACTGATTTTTCAAGGGTCTACACAGTTTGCTGTTTCACATTCCCCTTGGGTCAAGCTCTCCTCAAGGTGGAAAGTGGCACTTGTCAGAGAAGCTTTCTGAGATCAGTTAGGAGTGAAAATGTCTCAGGAGCCTTTTACACAGTTCATCAACTCGGTGAGCACAGCTTGTGCCTGACTACCTTCCCCCACCGAAACCAAGGCTGCCTGAATGGGCCAACTCTGGAGGTTATGTAAAAGCTATTAAAAACGTTTGCAATGAGAGAGGCACAGTGGGATTTATTTATTATTTTTTAATGGTGGCAGGTACTTTGCCTTCTTTCACAGCAAACCAAATGTTAGAAACTCCTGCACAGATGGTCAGTTTTGATGCATTTTTTCTGTCCTAGAAATAGGATTTGTCCATCAAATTCTCATCTGCTCTCCCTGTTTCTGTGACTTTAGTCTCTGTTCCCTGCAGTTCCCCTACAGCACAGGCATCCAGGTGCCATTTCAAGATATTTTTTTCTTACCTGTCCCTCTCTTGAAGAGAAAGAGGTGGCATTGTACCCTCCAGTTCCGTATTCCCAAACAACATGGTCCTGGATGGTCCTAAGAAACAAACTACTGGCAATTCTGGTCTTTACAAGAGCTGTGATCCCAGGGAAGAGGGGGGATCACACGCCCTCGCTCCTTCAAGGCCATGAGGGCTGAGAGAAATAGTCATTACAGGTAGGGCTGATCAGACCTTGTTCTGCTGTCACCAACTCCCTCCAGTCATGCTCCCATCCTGACCTTGGGGAGGAGGAATTCTGCTTCCTGAACCTGTTCACCAGTCCCATGTACCTTTATGCTGTTGATCCCCTTGTGCTGCTGCACTTGCCTCTTCCCTTTGTTTTCTGATGCTTTCCAGTGACTGAGTTCCTGCTGCTGAACTGGCAGGCAGTGTTTTCTTTGGAAAGCAAATCTGTTCTCTGACCATGGAAGGCAAGGGTATGTTGCCCTTTAACCACAACTACAGTATTGCTTCTACCCTTCCAACTACAACCAGGGCTCTTCAGAGCCTCGTTGCATGCTGAGGGCTGTAATGCAGTCTTAGATGTAAATTTCCTCCATTAGATCCATCTACACATCCCAATGGGGACCCAGAGGGGCACTTCCAAGGTGGGTATGTCCTCAGGGTGTTGCTCTCCTCAAGCACTGGCTACAGATGGCAGGACAAGGAGCGGGGTGGGCCAGTAAAGTGCTTTGTTTTTGCTTTAAGGAAGGCCAGAAAAACCACTGATGTTTTCATGGGTGTCAGATCTTGTCTTGCAACCTAAGGCAGGTCTAGTGCAGCTCTGTTTTCTACCAAAGTGCTGAAACAGGGAGTCTCCTGCTATTCTTTGCACTAGGGCTGAAGCTCAGCCCACAGAAAGAGTGGTCAGTCAGGTGTGGCAGAAACAATCAAGTAAAGTTGGGGAAAAACCTATATGTATGGTGGGAATGGCTACCTGAGGAGCAGCATGGATGCTGCACACCCTGACCCAAACACTGACCATGAAATAGGTCAGTTTGCCCACTAGGTTTTGTTTAAGTTAGGCTTTAGGATGTTTTCCACCTAAAGTGACTAAGCAGGTGCTCACCTCCTCAGCCGATGCTTTTTAAGCAGGCTGTTGAAATGGTGGCTGCCAGGCAAGGAGAGGAAAGGAAGGACATCACAGACCCTGCTCATCCATGCCCAGACAGTCTTTCTGCAGCTTGGCATCCTTGGGAGCCTGCAGCAGAGCAGTTTAGTGCCACAACACCATCCCAGTAGGGGTAAACTCTGGTGTCCAGTGGGAGCAAACCCCTTTCGTCACTTGTGCTTGGACACATGGCCTCCCTTTCTCAGCTGTGGGTGTGAGCAGTGATTTAAACAAAGCAGTAAAAGAGAGGAAGAAAAAGCAGCATGGAATATCCTGCAGTGTGCCTATGGAGGCAGTAGAGCATTGAGATGAATTTATTTGATGGGTTCTGTAGCAAGGCTGAGACAGCACCTGGAATTTATGTGATCATTAAACTTCCGTGTGCAGTGGCTCCGTGAATCCAGAGCAGTGACACAAAGCCATCAACCCCAGAAGCATCACTGCTGTTTATCAAACTCACAGTTTTTTTCCCCAAAAGTGAGTAATGAGGAGGGGAAAGAAGTTCACATTGATTCTTGTGTGAAGTCCACAGCAATTGCAGGCAATAATTTCATTGTTCACCAAATGTTATGCTTCATTAAAAAAAAGAAAAGAAAACTGATCAGGCATTAAGGTGTTATTCAACCACTTTAAGAATCCTCTGCAACTTCCAGTATAAATCCACTGATTCCCAAGTACACCCAGATATGGCACGGCACCAGCTGAGCTGAGATGGGACAGGATGGAAACCCCATTATACTTTGAGATTCTGCTTGTAAGACAAAATGTGGTCAAACCCAGTGCAACCAGGGAAATAAATATCTAACTTTGCCAAAGTGTCTTTGACAGTAAGGATTCCTTTTTATTCCAAATGTTTTATTTAAATGACCTGCCACTGTTGTTTCATTTTACCCTAACTACATTAGAGATTTAAGTGTTCGTGGATAGAAGCTAGTTTTATCAAATTCCTGAAAACAATGCATAGCTTTTTCTGGAAAGGAGATGGACTGAAAAACACATATTTTGGCTCCATCTGAGTGTCCCCTGTGTGCCTTTGGAAGTGAGGAGCTGAAAGCAGAAGTCCTTTCTGGATCCTCAGTGTAAGACTCAATCCCACCTGTAAAGTGGCATGAACTATCGAGAAATGAAAGGAAACTGGTGGAAGGGAACAGCTGAGTAGACAAAATCTGAGCAAAAATCCAAAGTGCATCTAGCGAGTGTTGGTGAGTAATCAGGTAGATCCCAAAAGAGCAACAGTTGCAAGGGAAGAAACCTGAGAGGGTAACTAAAAATCTCTGATCTACAGCTGTCATCTGCATTTTTCTAATATCCAACAAGTATGAAATACAAAATTAAGAGCTCGAGATTGACAGTATCTCTGTTTGTTGAGGTCATCCATTTGTCAAGATCAGGTGATGTACGTGTGGGTGTAACATAACACCTTTGTTAGCAGGTGAGGAGAGAGAACTCCCCATGGATGCATGCAATGTTAACAACTGTGTCCACCAACATTTAAAGTTACTTCACTAGAGTATGTATTTAGGAAGTGTCTCCAGGTGGTTGCTGGGAAAAGTCAAGGTTACAATTTAGGAACCTGCATTTCTACCTAGTGTGTTACAGATAAATGTGTCTGTGCTTGACTGCCCTGCCTGATGGTGTGAATGCTAAAGGCCAAGATTTATAGGCTTACACTTCATGCCTATTCCTTCAGCATAGCCTCAGGCTCAGCTGTTCCCAACTGTTCTCTCAGAATTGTGCTCCTGTGGGTGCTTTGACTGAGTTTTAGTTCCTGTTCCAGATGAGGCAGTGACAAGGATGGGAAGGCAGGAGATCAGTTTGCAGCCTGAGCACTCCCCATCAGGAGGGGGTACCAGGTGAACGTTCTCCCCAACAAAGTCTGATGGAAAGGCATCCAAGTCAGGCTGATATTCAGAGCTGAGGGGCAGGATGGTGTCAGAATGAAGAGACATGAATTGGATCAGTTGCAAGGGCACAAGTGATCTTGTTTCAGGCATGATTTTAAACTAGGAGGTCCTCAAAAAGCAGAAGTTCAGCATTATGTATTTGGAGTTTAACAATTTGGCTATATCCTGTTAACTTGCCATATAAATGCTGATGATTTGTTCATTATATTAGCTTAATTGCTGTAAGCCCAGTGTGTCTGAATCAATCAAAGTTGAAACAATGGAATTATGTTTTTACATAATCACTTTTGATTAGAAAGCAAGCTGTGCAGAAGGAGGTTCCACAGGATGTTCTCAGTTATCTTTTCAAAGGAATGATAATTAATTCTGCACTACTGCTTCTGAAGGGACAGAAGAAGATGGGAAAAGATAATGGTTGGTGGTGGTTTCATAATCCCTGCCCATTCTGTTTGCTGCAGCACGCTGATAATGAACAGTGTGAAGGACAAAAGCTACTGTGAGCCCAAGCCCAAGAAAAGCTTAACACACAAAATGCACATCTCCATTTCTGTGCAGGAGCTGGATCACTTTTATCCTGATTCCCAATGACAACCCAGAGCCATTTACGATGGTTTCATGAGGCTGAGTGCCAGCAAGCAGATTGCCTTGGAAAACATGTTGGAGTGCAGAGTGAAGACCATTTGCCATGCACAGCAGACCAGAGCTGAATAATCAGCTCAGCATGTCCAAACCCAGGCTTTAAATCCTGGCTAGACACCTTGACAAATTGACATTTATTCTCAGTTCTAGCAACGGGTTAATCAAAACTAAAGGTCCTGATGAGGAAGTTTCTCTTTTCCTCACTCATCCTTCCCTTCCCTGTGAAGATTTCCTTGCAAGGTACAGAGGTCTTATCACCTCTGCTGAGGGGAAAGTACATTGGAGAGCATCTTGCTCTGCATTCAAAGGCACATGCCATATTTGTTCTCCCTCTCCCTCTGAGCTCATTCTTAGAAGTGGAAGGAAATTTGTAAGGAAGTAGCAGCATACATGGAAGAGCAGGTCACGTGTCACTCACCAAGTGCATGTCAAGTTTCAGCAGACAATCAAAATGTTTTGGAAATCCTCTGCCTTGCAAGATTTCTGAATTTGGGGTTGTTTCTGAGAAAAGTGAGATACATCCTTATTCAGGGAAAATGGTAATTTGACAAGGCAAATACCTTTGATCAGTAAAAATTATATGTGACTAAGCTTTGTCCCAGCCCGGGAGTGGTTGGATACAAGATGCCAGAGAGGGTTTGGGAGACACTTCTATTCAAAATAACCTAAAAATTGTATTTTCAGACTGACTCCAAGTGGAAAGCAGTGGTTAAACTGCTTTGTTATAACTATGATTTGTTTGACTCTACGTCTTTGATACTAACATGAAATAGAAACTAGATGACGACCCTAAGCTTTGAGAAGTGCTGAAGTTGAATGACAGTCCCAGAGTGAGCTGTCTCCTGCTTTATCCAAGGTATTTCGCTCCTTTCCAGTGGTGTTTGCCATCTTTCCTGTCTTACCACATGGTATTGTACCAACACAGCAACAACCTGCCTTAACTATAGAATGAGCAAACTTCAGAGTGAGCACATGTGTTACTCACCCAAATACCTGACATTAACTCTAATACAACCCAATTATATTCTTGGATGGCTGTTTCTTGAATCATGGAAAGAAAATTATTGTTTCGAAATATACGGAATAACCTTGTGAATCTACATTGTGTAATATTGCAGGATTTGCCTATCTATTATTAATTATAATTTATCCTTATTACAGAATCTGGACAATGAAATGCTTTTATTTTATCTTGTAGAAGATTCCTCCACTTTAAAATAGTTTTAAACAGAAAAACAAAACTATTTTTTAAAAAGTAATGAATTGTGGGGATGCTGGAGCACATCCAAAGGCTCTTGATGAAAAAGACTCCTCTGACTGCAGCAGGTTCAAAGGAAAAGCTGTGGTGATTTCACAGGACTTCAGAGAGCTGGAGCTAATGCCTTTAGTGACTGGGTAAGGCAACCCAACCAGCAAACTCTGACCTGAGAGCCATCTCAAAACTGTGCATTACTCCAGCAGGAGAACAAACACAGAGGTGCAGCGAGGGACCTTGCTGTGGCCAGGAGTGATGCATAGAGAAGCTGAGGCAAAATTAATACTGATGCTGCCAGATCCATGTGTCACAAAACCCCACCCAGTGCATCGATAGCAAGCACCAGCGCATCTCCAAGGACTCCACTAAAGTACTGTGTAGTCTCAGCCTCCATTTTAAGGAAAAGAACACAAGGAAATTATTTGGCTAAGTACAGTTAGGTGGTACCAGGAAGAGAAAAAGTTGTTCTACATCTGTCCCAGGCTGTCCCATAACATCCACAAATTCTTTATAATGCTGAAGGTATATTAATGCCCCACACAGAACCCCAGATTAGACCAGACCCAAGCTGGTTCTGTCCTCTGAGGGAGTGCAACACTTCCCAGAGGTGCCAGTGCATGTCCTTTCAGGAGGGCCTTACCATTTCAGCTGTGGCCCTGTGTGAGCAACATGCCTTGCATGGGGCACCCACGAGGAAACCTGGGGTCTTTAAATACTACAGGAATGCAAAACATACAGCATGGCAGCTGAAACAAAGAGGGAGTCTTGCAAAAGGAAGGGTGTTGCCAGTTCCTTTGTCAGAAGGAGATATTTTCATTGAACCCAGTAAAGCTGACTGAGTTTCACGAAAAAGGGCTTGACACATCATTACAGCCAATTTATATTGTTACACCAGTTCATGCCATTAAAATATAGTAACAAAAGACAGAATATCTTTCAACCCAAGCAATTAATTCATTCAAGATCTGACGCCACTGAGGTGTAGATAGAGCCCTGGTTACCCCTGCACAGGTTTCTCTCATTGTTTTTGCTGTGTGTCACTAACAACTTAATAAGCGGAATAACAGCCACACCAGAGAAAACATTGTTTCTGACTAAGGACTTCTGCTATGAAAAGTGGAAAGTGCATGAAGAAATGAACTAGGGAACACCATGGTTATGGAAAATGAACCATATCCCTCTTTTGTTTTCCCTTTTCTCTTTCTCAAACTCTTAACAGGGGTCATCTCTTTCTGGACTTTCCCAGGAATGCGGGAACTACAAATGTAGAAATGTGTCACGTCCTTCAGTCAGTGGGAACAGAATTAAGATGTCTCTGGGAGAAGTCCAAGGAATCCAATGGCAAGCCTCAGTATCAATCTTAATAAAGTCACTCACATCAGCTTTGAGGTATTTTAAAATGTATATATTTTTTGTTTCTGAAGAGTCACAAGGATTGAAAGAGGCTGGGCTGAAATGACTCTCAAATGCACTGCTGCAGATCGGGAGAAAGGAATGGTGCAGCAGCCCCAAGCATGGCCTGGATTTGGCCTGGGTTATGCATTGGAAATTTACTTTGCTAACCTCTTAAAACACAAAAACAACCTTTCAAGTCCTGAGGTGTCACAATACCTTCTAGACGAGTCAGCTAAGGATTCAGCCTTGAATGGGATGATTTGGGAAATTTCCTATCAGATTGAAGGGAAGCAAAATTGATGTCTCAAGTTGGCAAACTATACAGAAAGTCTTAGTTTGCTCTGTCCTTTGACATATTTTCAGCTTTTGGAACATAAAACATTAACAGTGATTAATGTGCAGCTGGCACAGGCCAAGGCAACTTGTCATAATTCAGTACATTGCTATTAAGATATTCTCCAGGGACAAGTGGATTGAAGACAGCTGGCTTTGCAAATTTACACCAGATCTTGTCTTGGTACTATGAGGAAAATAAGATATTCATAAAAGTATTCCAGAACGCCCAGATCTATATGGAGTTGTGCCAAAAACTCATACAAAACAAAATCATTATTCAATACTTATTACTATTCTATTTATAAAGCTTCTGTCACTCCCTGGCAAACAGAGGTAATGGCGTTTGACTTGGAAGACAAATCACAAACCATGGAAAGTGGAAAGTGGATTGCAAATCATCAGCCTGAGCTTGTTGCAAGCTGAAAACTGTTGGTCCAAACTATTCTGAGAATCCTTATGAATAACAAATATGCTTGAAGGAACCCAGATCATTTCATGCACAGCTCAACCAGAGAAAAACAGGCTAAATTTATGAGTATCACTCACAGTGGCCAAATTAATCAGCTCTGCAATATGCTGCAACTGCAACCAGAGAAAAGTATCTAGCATCAAGCATGAGTAAAATTTCAAGTGGCATTCCCCAGCAGCAAAACTGCAACCCCTTTGATTCAGTTTCAGGCTCATTTTCTTTCCTGGAGATGGAGTGATGAAGATGAGTTGTGCCAGTTTGTCAGTGTGAACATAATACCTCTAGTCTTGGGTGGCTCTCGAGAGTGGGTACTTTGTGAACAAATGGCCAGCACTGGGGAAGGTTGGCAGCACACGACACAAAGGGCAGACCGTTCTCAGAGATGGAAATGGCATTAGGACACCCATGGTTTATGGCAGTGACTTTGGCGTTTCCATATCTCTTTCAGGTTGTTCTTTACCGGCGCACACTGGCTCAGAGGAGCTAAGAGCTTTGAGTTGGAAAAGATTCTGGATGTTTGGGGTTGGGCTTGGCAAACTTGTTGTGACCTTGGCAATGAGAGTTAAAGAGAAGAGGTAAAATTGATGAACTGGGAGAGGGAAATAGCCCAACCAGAGCCCTTGTAGTGCCATGAGTGGAACTTTGAGCAAACTGTTTCCAAGCCAAAACATCACAGAAGTATTTGTGGAGAGAACATACATCTAACTAATTCATAATGAAGCAAGCATCTTCACAGAAAAAAATGCCACCAAAAGCAAGGGTCCTGCAGCATTACAGACCCTGCAACTTGGGATTTTCTTTTCACTCCTGTCGCTTGTTGTCTTCACACTCATGGTCTCTCAGATCTCTGGCTTCTCCTCACATACCGTCTTCCTGACCTGGATTTTTCTGTTCCAAATTTCTGCAACCTCTCTGGCTTTTGTATCACCAATTTCTGTCTTCTTCTATCTAGATGATCTTGCATTTTCCTGCTTTATTTCTGTGGGCAGTGTCTACATAAGCTCCTCACAATGCTATTTTTTCTGTGATGTGATCACCTGGAAGCCCTGGTTGTGGCATTAAGTCTGCCAGAGTTCAAGAAGTGTTTGGACATCGCTCTCAGGCACAAGGTGTGGGTTTTGGGGTTGTCCTGTGCAGAGCCAACTCTGATCCCTGTGGGTCCCTTTCAACTCAGGTTACTCTACCATTCTACCTCTGAGGGACAAACTCAGGAATTCAAACACCATGAGGAAAAAATGTCAGAGCCTGTGGTGTCTTCCCTCAGACAAAGCAAACCATGGCACGCAACCCCACAGAGCCACAGTCAAGGTTAGCCTTGCTAAGACCATCTGGTTAGTTGTCTAAATGAAGATGTGGGTTTGGGTTCTTTTGTTTCAAATTGCATCATTCAAATATGATCCACCAAGACTCACAAAAATATGCACAGTCAAATAACCCTGGGAAATAGAAAAAGAGACAGATGGAGAATCTGCCTGGGTAATTTTCTCCCCTGTGGCTACTGTGCTGTTTCTGCTAGAAAGGATGTGGAAGAAGGCAAAGTGAATAAATATAAACTGACTTTGTGGGATGCATAGATAACTGTAATATTTCTCTAAGTCCACATGAAAAACACCAGTGAAAAGAAAATGGATTATCAAAAGCCAGAAAAGAGACTTTATAACTCACACAAGCAGCAAAGAGGAATTTTTTTCTTTTTGATCCTAGTAGAGTTCCCTGTTCAATTTTGCACAAGGAACACTCTCTGTCCTTTATTTAATAACTTTAAAGGGACCTTCCTCTACACTTGAAGGAAAGTTCATGAGAAAGCATTTTACCAACAAGAAAGGAGTTCAGTTGTTGTTTCAAAGAGGACGAATGAGATTTTTTACATTTGCCAAATACCTGCCTGTGAGTGAACCCAGGGGCTGCTCTGTCTCCCTTTGCAGAGCTGGGAAGGTGCTGCTGAGGGGCTGAAGCACACTAGGATGCTCAGCACCCACCAAATGACCTCTGAGCCACAGCGTTACCTCCCAGTGCTACCCAGAGACGGACAGGAGCTCCATCCATTCTCCAGAACAAGAGATCCGTAATGAAGCATTGGTGGCCAGTACCAAGGCCCCACACAGCCATGGACAAGCCCCTTTTCCACGCTGTCCTCAGGCAGCAGAGGATGGGGATGTGTGCCGGGCAGGTGGCACAGGCGGGCTGGGGAGCGGGCAGGGCACGGGGGATGCCCGGAGCGGTCACCGGGCGCAGACGGCTGTGCCAGTGCCCGCCTGCCCGGGGCTGCAGCGTGCCCTGCTGTCCTTAGGTGACATTCAGCAGGGGGATGTGGCAGCTGCTCGCTCGTCTCCCCCAGGGATGTTATGATCAGTCCTTTCTCCCTGCAACTCCCCCTTTCCCCTCCCCAGGCGCGGCTGCTGCCCACTGTCACCTCCAGTGATTCCCAAAGGGATGGTTCTGCCACCTGAATCATCCACTGCCTTTTTCCCTGTTCCCCCCAGCCAAGCTTGTGTGTTTTTTGGTGCCTCTTTGGTCTTTTTGGGCAGCTGCAGTGACTTGACCCGGGTCAGACACAGAGCTGTGAGCACAGGGGCCAGTAGTGTGCTGTTATAGTGTGTTCACAGCAGCATGCAGGATTGGAGTTTTCTTTTTTCTGCTTGTTTGCTGGCTTGCCCCATCACTTGCTCCTCAGTGCATTATGGAAAGGGTGGTCATAAAATCCTGAATGTATTTTTCTTAGCATCTCTGGGTGCTTAGTCAAATGTCAAAAATACAACTATTTTGCAGAACTGGTTTCCTTTTATGTGCAGAAAATGAAAAGCAGGGAAAGGGAATTCTGCCTATGTTAAATATTTTCTTTGTGTTTGTTCGCAAAGGGAAGGAATTGGGCACTTAAAACAATAATAAAACCTGTAACATTCATTTTAAATATTGCTTACAGTGGGGACTTATTTTTAGGGCTTCTGTACTTCGTCCTCCCTTTCTTCCTCTCACTGAATAGAAGGGAAATTGCCTAATTTAGTTGGGTTGCTCAGTTGGCCATATTAGTGCATCTTACTCAGAAGAGCATCCCAGAGAAAAATAGCATGTTTTGAATGCTCACTTATGTCAGTCTTTGCCTTTCTGTTTTGTGTTGATTAGTGAAGTCACTCTGAAGACACAATTTATAAGCCATTCTCCTGGTCTCCATAGGAGTGTTAGATATTTCTCAGCTGGAGAATTGCTGTGCTTGTAGCTTGACCTCCAGATGTAAACATCTGCTCTGTTTGCCCCTTGTAAGGGTAAAATCAGAACATTTTCTTGTATGCTCGTTTTTGCTCTCCAGCTGCATCTGTCCCTAAAAGCTGGATATGCTGGTCTCTGTAATATTAGGAAGTCCTCTTATTTGTTATGTGAATCTGCGTTAGAGGATTTCTGTCTTCTGCAGGTACAGTCACAACTGAAGGACCAGTGAGTGATGGCAGTGGCCATTCCCATGTTGTCAGCAATTGTCTTAGAAAAGCAGAAAGAAAAGTGACTTTGCAGAGCTCTGCAGTGTCAAGGAGGCACTACAGTTAAACAGAGCACTTGGAAAGCAAAAATATTTGTATTTAAATGATCTCCATCCAGAAACATGATTATTGTCATAGGATGTTTTTTCCAAAATGGACTGTTAAAGGGACAAGGTTTTAACTTGGCAGGACTGAGGAGGACAGCTTTTGGGTCACATAACAGAGCATGTGGTTACTGGCACAGTTCAAAGTTTTCCTGATTTCATCCCCTAGCAAAGGTCCAGCACAGACCAGCCCTTAGACTCTGCTTCAGCTCTGGGCCCCTAAAGGTACTCTGTGCAGATACAGTGACCTAGAGAGGGTGATGTGCTGGCAACCAGAACAGACTTGACTATTTTCAGCAAATCACATATTCAGCACAAAGCCATCCTTTCACATGTTTCATCTCTCAGCAATTACAACACTTCCCAATTGCAGCTGTTTTCCACCAACCTCAGATGTGCTTTCTCAAAGAATGAGACACTTTTTGAAAGCCTACCAAACCACACTGGTGGAAAGCCTTGTCTGACAGCTCCTGCAGAGGAGGAAGTGAATAAAGTGAGCAGCACGTTAAATATCTCTCTTCACACAAATTATTTTAAAACCCATTTCCTCCCTCCTCTAGCAGAGTTCTTATGCTGATATGGGCACTGCCAGCCATGTACTGCTGTTGTTGCACAGGGCAAAGCAAGCGTGGAGAGCAGTCTGGCACCTTCCTGAACACATAACCCTCCCCATCACTTACCTGACTGACCCTGGGGACAAAGTCAGCCCTGACACACATGGTTGTTGCTTCCATTATAGCTGTTCTGCAGATATGAGGGACACAGAAATTAAAGGAAGAGGGCTCCAGAGCTATCTTTCATCTTTCTGTAATCTGGTATTCCTACTGCATTTGTTGGATTACCCTGCAAGGCTCGTTCCTTATTGGGAGAGGTAGTGCTAATTTACCACTCATGGCCATTTCATTACAAACATGTTCCCAATATGCAATGTACTCCCCCAGTTATAATCACAGCTGGAATTAGCATGGAGCCTTCCTAGGTATTTCTTCTTCAGTGTTTTGCAAGCTCCTGCTGGCTGAGTTTGGCATATCCCAAGGAGGATCCTTTCAGTGAGGGAGAGGATGAACCCCATGCTACCTGGAGACACTGCGCCAGTCTGAACAGCCCCAGCCCCTGCTGATGGTGGGGAGGTTCAGTGCCCAACACGTGCTCATTGGGAAACAGGTTCCACTTGCCCAGAGAAAGCATATCAGCAGTAAGCAACAACAGTACAGGAAAAAAGCGCATTAATTCCTCCAGTTCTCTTTTCTAGCATTCAGTAAGAAAACACTCTTGAAAACAAATGACTGCTCAGTCTCTAAGACAATGGATGATACTCCCTAAACACACCTATGTAGCTCTGAAGTTTAATTTTACCAGCTGGGGAAGGGAGGCATTCAGGTTTGGTCTGGCTAAAATCAAGCCAGCGTGTAGATTTTTGTATCAATTGCCCATGGCTGGTACTTGCATGACCACTTCTTCCTTTGCTCAAAAAGATTCCCTGCAGGTTGTCAATAAAAGCAATGGGTTTGCAGTGTCAGCTTTCCATATCTGCTGCTGTAGTCCAGAAAAACAACCCAGAAGAAGAAGACTTGCTCTGTGCTCAGGTCAGGGTGTCAGGTCAAACTCATTTCTCTCACTTCATATATTTCACTTTGAATTGTCAAGACTGATCTGGTATGAGTTTCTGATATTTTTCCTGGGCAGAACTATAGGGGCAATCAATGAACCTTGCACAAAACCAGTTTATTCATTCATCTTTCACTTCTCTGCTTCTCTGAGGAGCTGTGATCTCTTCCTCCAAGCTGCCTGAGATGGGAAATGCAGGACTGAGCAGCAATGGGGATCCTCAAGGACTGTGCTGGGATAGTGAGACACTACCAGGGCAGGGGCAGGTGAGATCCACTTGCACATAACATGGAAAATCTGGCCTGTCTGGAAAACTCTGCCGACTCATTTATGAGAGAAAAAACATCAAAAAACAAACAAACAAAACAAAAGACACAAAAACCAAACAAACGAAAAAACGAGAGTTGTCCAGTGTGGGGCCACAGCACCGAGGCAGAGACAGGAGCTTTCCAAAAACATGATGATATAAGAAAATAAGAAGGAACCGTGTCTTGTCCCAAATTGAGACATGCCACAAAAACTTTCTACCAGGAATATTTTGCCTAGCCTTTCCTACTGCCTTTGAAGCTTTCCATTGGGAATGCTTCATTTTTCCTCCCTGGCTATAATTGCACAACCTCACCATGCTGGTGCCCTCCCATTGGCTCATAAATCTGATAATTTCCCCCTTGAGGGGCCCTGACAGCTCTGTGGTGAGCAGGATGAGGCTGATGGCCCCACCAAGAATCAGCACGCGCGCGATCCACACTCTGTCCCCTGCACGTCTCCCGGTGCTGTCCCATCTCATAAGGATGGAATTGTCAGGGCCAGGAGAACTGGGGCTCTCCAAGGCAAGGAAGAGGTGAGATGCCCCCTGGAAGGAGCAATACACTTTACACCTTGCCTCCAGGTGAGTTTATTCTGTAGGCCTGGAGTTGCTACTCTGCAAATTTCACTGCTGG
This sequence comes from Pycnonotus jocosus, assembly GCA_013400435.1. Taxonomy (NCBI): domain Eukaryota; kingdom Metazoa; phylum Chordata; class Aves; order Passeriformes; family Pycnonotidae; genus Pycnonotus; species Pycnonotus jocosus. The sequence continues at coordinate 100,769 of VWYP01015010.1, read as the reverse complement.
GGATTGTAGACAAGAAAACTTCTCCCTTTACCTACAAGAGTTGCCTGCAAGCACAGTTGTTCAGTGTTAAGTGTATGACAAACTAAAGATCTGGGCCTAGCTGCTAATAAAAACAATCCTGGAAAATTTCCATTTCCTTACAATTTGTCTTAAATCAATCTAACAGAATCATAGGATTATGAGGATGGAAAAGACCTCTAAGGTCATCAAATTCAGCTGTCAACCTATCAGCACTACCATGGTCACCACTAAACCATGTCCTCGAGTGGTTTTTGAACTAAATCAGTTCATCCATGTGGTTTTTTGACCACTCCCAGGCATGGTGACTTCACCACTTCCTGGGCATTTTGTTCCAATGCTTGATAACCCCATCTGGGAAAAGAAATTTCCTAATGTTTAATCTAAACCTTCCCTGACACAACTTGTTGCAATTTCCTCTCATCCTGTCACTTGTTACCTGGGAGAGGAGACTGATGCCCACTTTCAAAGGCAAATTCTCTAATGCTAGAAGATGCTGGAATTAAATGGCCCATTTAAAACTTTATTTTGCTCCTTTCTGCACATTCATTTTTATAGTCTTCAATTACATCCTAGGCTTTGCAAAGAACTTACATCTCTTTCCTTGAACATATTGGATGTAACAAAGGAGTGACATGGAGCTAAAACACAGATTCCTGACAGTGAAGAGTTTACAAGCTGCTGAAGCCTGCCAGATTGTAAATAACTGAATTGGGTTTTCTCACTACAAAGTATCTGGTAAATTTAGCTGCGACAACAGCCCTAATGATAAGAGTGCATGACTCCCATGGGAAAAACAGTTTGATTTAAATACACTTAATTCCCCTTTAAACATTCTGCTTACATGACAGAGACGTCATAAACACATGTGAAGTGAATCAAGGGAGGCTTCTGGGGAGGGGGGAGATGGCGGGGCAGGGTGGGAAGAATATAGATGCTTTTACATCACTGGGAAACAAACAAAATCTTTAGGAATCTGGCCAATGGGATTGCCAGATAATAGTTCTTATAAGCCTTCTGGAAAAAAATGTATTTATGCAAGAGATACAAACTGTGAAACAGCAAATCTGCTTTAAATTTTCAAAAAGGTCTATTTGCTTGCAAATCTCTCGTCAGCTGCAGAGAAGATACCAGAAAAGGATAGGACTGAAAGTCAATTTGCTTGCAAATCCTACAGATAAAGACAGCACTGGGATACAATTGAGGAAACATGTACATAATTTTCCTCATTTTGTCATTTAGAGCTTACAAAATTATTCTGGAGCATATCAGCAAGTGAGTTTTAAGAGGTAAAAAAAAGACTGTTTATTTGAACAAAGTTTAGATAGTAAGTTGTCTACATGTTGCCAAAATCATGGTTCTGGGGAAGCAAAAATAAACTGTTTAATTTTGCTTCCAAAAAAATAATGAAAGATAATAAACTCAAACTGCTGGAAACAAGAGTAGTCACTATTGTTACAGCTTTTGAAACAGTAAGCTTTGGCCTAGGTTATGTCCAAATCCCAACAACAACCAAAAACTTAATATTCATAATAGCTATGCAATTTTCCCCAAACTTCTTTTTTTCTGCTCTTCTTCCTGTATTTGTTAATAAAAGCTCACAGAAGCAGAAAGCCATTACATTCACTTTGCAGATCACATGCCAAGCAGACAATTGTGTATAAGAATTGTCTCCTCTCCACATGCAGATGAGTTACTTATTATAGAGCACAAAGGATACAAATGTAAATTACACAGAAGCATTTTCATCAAGCATCTCACAAAATTAAAAAAAAAAAAAAGAAAATAATAAGCTTCCAACAGCAAGATCAGCAGCTGGTGTAAATGCAGCTCCACATTTCCCTTTTCCTTCTGTCACACCAAAGTCTGTCTCTGCTCTGGTCACAGTCTGCAGGGGCTCCCCACCCCAAAACCCAGCAGCAGCAATTCCCCACTTTCTCACACTGCTCCCACAGAAGAAGAGGATGTGAGGAGACACCAGCACTGCCATCTCCAGCCCCCCTTCTCCAGGCCTTGGAGAGTTTAGACTCACTGGTCCCGTGGCAAGGGCAGGGACCTCTGGCAAGCAGCCTGCCCTGCAGGGCACCCACATCCTGTCCCCTCACACACACTCACCTCACAGGTTGTTTCTGCTGCTGGCTCCAGAACACCTTCCCTGCACAGTGAATGACACCAGTTCTCATGATGAGACCAAGAGAGAGCTGTCTTTTGGCTAATAATCCATGAGAAGAGCTCTTGCCTTTGGGGTCAGTGTGCCCACGAGTCAGAGCCTGCTGCAGTGGCCGTGGCTGGGAAAGGGGGAGGCATTTCTCACAAGGAGCTTGGGTGAATGGAGCCACAGCCCAGCTTGAAGAGCCTTTGCAGCACCTTCCTCTTTCCATGAGCTGTCCCCAGTCCAGGAGTCCTGCTGGATTGAAACTGAAAGCCCTCATGCCATTGACAGCAAAAGAGAGAAACTAAAGCTAACCAAGCCCATTCTTCCTTCAAGCCACAAAAGAAAAGGAACCAATCCTAACAGATCCATGAACAGGGGGAAAAAAAAGAGTGAATGGCACAAACTCTATGAAATTCCTACAAGATGTGGCTGTTGCCTTTGTGTAAGAAGTGGGCAGATACTCAAGTGAATGGCCCCCAGAAAAACACCAGAGATGAAGAGGCAGGGCCATCCTCTGCTCCCTTCAGCTGCAGCCCTGTCCCATCCCTGCTGGCTCAGGCAGACCCAGGCCCATGCCTGGTTGGAGCTGTCAGGCTTCAGCAGGGACCAGCACAGACCCTGCACTTCAAAGTGGCAGTGGCTTGTTTGCATCTCTGAGTGCACGTGTGTGCTGCTAGCACAAGAGTTAGACTGCCTCAAACGTTGGGACTGCCTGAACAAAATTCAGTTTTTTCCTCTCAGCAGCCTCCAGGACGCTGGCAGCATTCTGAGAACACTTGTGTCCAAGCTGCTAAACCAGCAAGGAATCCAAAAACAAACCTAAGCAGTGGGGGCTGGTATTTAGACTGATAGTGCTTCATTAAGAATTCCCATTGCAAAACTACTCCAGGATGAACTTTAGCAGTCATGGCTTAGTGTGAGAAAGTGTGAAAAATTACTGCAGAATGAAAGCCCAGGAAAAGAAAGGCTGATTTATTCTTTCTGTATGAAAGCATACATTCCATGTGGGTATTTGAGAAGCACTCTATTTTTCATAGCTATTACAGTGGTCAGTGTGGCCTGAAGAGACACCTGACAATTTATTTGTCTCTGCTTCCCAACAGGAAAAGAACAAGGGTGTTACTGATGATAAATACGGCAGCTTGCTTACTTTGCTGAATTTAACATCAGTAAAAACTTCACATTACAAGGGCTGGAAAGGCAGATTACCCCAGAATGGTTTTGCCTTTCCCAGTGGAAATCTCACTCAGGTATGTGGGAGGGACAGGATTTTTTTCACTGGCTGCACACAATTTCTTCCATTATCTTTTTCTCAAAGTAAAACAGGCTATGCTCAATTCACAGGACTTCACATACATGGCTGGTAGAAAAGGTAATCCCTGTTCTGACAGTCAGCACAAGAGATTGCAGGCAAACAGCTTTGCATCCTGAAGAAATATAATCTATATGAAGAACAGATCTGTGGCTTAGGCACTGGGTTAAAATGCAAGAGGGTTGAATTTCATTCCTGACCATTGGCATTGCCTGTGCCTTGCAGCAACTCCTTTACTCTTGGTGTGCTCCAGCTGCCTGTCTGCCCTGGCACCAGTCACAGCAGTTCTGCAGAGACAAATTCATTGGGATTCGGTTCCAGAGAAAAATAGTGGCATGAAAAACTTCTGCAGCTTCCACTTGCTTTTGTGCTTACTCCCAAATGGAGTGAGCATTAATCATGGTAGAAGGTAGGTAGGCAGTAGATTGAAAAAATGTATGTTTTCATCCCTGAAATATAAATCAGATATTGTTTAAGCAGCAGGATCCTAATTTAACTGCAAATCTGGCTAAATGCAAATTTTTGGATGAAAATTCACAAAGGCTGAGGTGTTTACCTCTGGGGTTATAGACCTGGCAGATGTCACACCTAATCTATTTTGTCAAACACACAGTTTTAATCAGGCAGTGTTGTAGGAAGGCTAAGCACAACCAGATCACAAAGGAATTACTGTCTCCAGAATGCTAATGAAAGATTCGCTCTTCAATTCAGCCTCTGAATTTTGAGGAACCTTTTGTTTCATTTTCAGGTTAAACTAAGGGCAGAAGAAGGAGTAAAGCATGCAAATGAGGCATTGTCATGAGAAAATAATAATTTGTTTCACTGCAATAAGAAGTCTCATTTACATAAAATGAGAAATAATTAAATTGGAGCTGAACTGTGTGCCCTATCAATTTAATTGAATCTCAGCTACATGTCTATGGCTGATTTACTGGGGCTGGTTCCTGGAAAGCATTTGTTATTAGTCATTTTTGCAGCAAAAAGATGAATCAACACCTCTCAACTGTGCAAGAGAAATAACTCCTGAAATAAACTGCTGAGCACCACAGATCAATGCAAACAATAGTGATGTGCCTGCAGAGCTGTGGAGAGTTCAGTCAACAGGGAATTTAATACTCTGGTGAAGAATATTGAGAAATATGGCTATAGCTGTCCACTCTGATTCTTTTAGCAGGCCATATGACCTCACTACACAGCTATCCTTCCTAACTACATGAATGAACAACATTAGGCCCATTAAGAGCCATTTGTCTTTCAGGACTTGAGTTTCCGCTCCAAGAGCATCCATCCAGCTGATTTCTCTTCAGAAAGTATTCCAGATACTTCTGGCAGTAAAGGCTGAATTTCTCTTCTTGTTTGCTTTTAATTTCAATATTCCCTCACTGGATGGCCTCATTTTTTATTTTTTTTCTCCTCTGCTAAATTATATAAGGTGTTAACTAGAAAAAAAAAAAAAAAAAGACCAGTAATGACTTGCCTTTCACTCTTTTCTTAGAGAAGTCTAGTAGAGTGAAAACTTTGCTTCCTTGCTGTGAGGAACATCCTTAGAGCTTTACACTATTTTACATGTTTTTCTGAAATCCCTCCAATCAAGTGCAGACACAGCATTTCCAACTGTGACTTGATCTCACCTCTTTTGATACATGTGTTTCTTTCAAAGCACCTCAGCTTTCAGGGAAGGCTTCCTGCGTGTCCTCCTACAAGGTAAAAAGGTCCCTGGCGCTCCACAGCTGCTTGTGAATAGACATTTTTTCATTTACTGGGCTGAGGATCCCTACTGATCCTTTCAATATCCCCATTTCCAACCAACGACACCTGGAAAATCGCGTTTCCCCTATTTCTGCTTTACATGAGAATTCCTCTTTCATTAGTTGCAACATTTCACCAACAAATTCTGATGAAAAATACTCAGACTACGAGTTGTGTATGACCCAGCCCTCCCAACAACATCTGATGTAAATCTGCATCACATGGTCTGGTTTCAAAGCCATGATGAGACACTGAGTTCAGCACTCACACAACTGCCTGGTTTAGGAGTGACTGCAGAAAGTTTATCCTAAAAAAGGATGAAATCACTGATCCCATACTGCACTTCAGCAAGACTCACCAGCTGCAAACACGCTGTTCTGGGCTTGTGTTGTGCTGCTTCCAACACATCTTTGGAACTACATGCCTCAGCTTCCCACCTGCAGGCCTCTGCTTCAGGTGTGGTCTCCTCTCCTGGCAGGGCAGGGCAAGAGCTGGAAGAGCAGAAGGAGCCACCTGTACCACCCCAGCATCTCTGAATGATGCTCACGTTTGATTCCTCATGTTTGAATGAGGAACTGGGAGTCACAGCTCTGCAAATGGTACAAACCAAAGCTCTTGTGCTGCCAGCTTTTTGGCACAGCTCAAACACATCTTTGGAACTCAGAGAACAGCATGGAAATATTGGTGGTGCACTATCACCACCGTACAATAAATGCTTTCATCCTCAAAAGACAATGCAAAGAAGCATACGTGATGTGCCTGAAGTACTCAAAGCTTGAGTACCCTGTTAAAACTAGAGAGGATGCCTGGGCAGAGTGGGAAATAAAGTGTATCCCCAGTCAGCACCAAAGCCCAAAGTGTCCTGGCTGCAAGAGGAATATTTCCAAAAGTTCACAGATGTTATTCAAAATCAGCTAAAATCACAATCTAAGAGCACAAACACAAGTCCCACACCCACCGATGGACACCTTTATCTGGCTGATTAAATCTAGATAGACCCTCGGTGGGATTGTGACTTCACACAAAGGGCCAGCCTTGCTCCCCACAAAGATTAAGGTCAGGAACAGACTTGTGAACTCTTGGCTGCTGGTTTTAGGATTAATTCACCATCTAGAAAACATGACACCATTAAGGAAGTGAACATTAGGTTCATATGGGACCAGAGACATTTTTTGAGGCAAGAGCTTTGAGGAATTTTTCCCTTTCACGGATTTGGGAGCAAGTTTAGCAATTCTGCATCAACTTGAATTCATTTTACTGAATTATTTACTGGAAAATATCTTCGCATTGTTCCCATGAAACATGTAGTTTTCCCTACTGAAACATTCAGAATTTTTAATCTGAAATAATTTTTTTTAAAAAGTTCCCTTTCCGTTTAGTTAAAACAAGAAAAAAAAATGAAAACACCTATAAAGGACCTATGACCTTTTCAAAACGCATTTCATGAGAATTCTCCAGTCTTTGCCCTCCTAACACCACCAAGGAACAGTTTAGATCCAAAATTCCAAGAGAAAAGAGTGGACAGCTCAGTCAAATTCCAGTTGCTTCCTCTGGAGTCATCACCTCCATCACTACCAAAGTTTCTGGCAACCTTTCTGGCAAAAGAGAGCTCAAAGCTTATGAAAACTACATTTTGAGAAGTCAAAGAGAACAAAGGAAAAAGAAGAGAGATTAGTGCATAAATCCAGTTCCCTATTGTTTGTCCTTTGTCATATAGCTCTCCCTGGGGGAAGAAAAAAAGGTGTATATTCCTTATTCCCTAGTAAAAAAATACAATGCAGGCAATGGCTTCAAAGAACTCACATTTACTGTCTTCTGCAAACAAAATGACAAAATGTCCAAGAGATATTTTCTCTTCCTTAGTACTTCCCCAGATTTCATTTCTCATAAAACTTAATTTATTTGGGGAATAACATTTGTGACAGCTATCTTCTCTATTAAATGTAATTGATAATGAGTGTAGCTTCAGAAATGACACTGGAAAGGTAAGGAAGAGAACTGGCAGGCAGCACTCTCAAGCCTCATTTCCTATACCAACGTATTATTTTAAAAGCTCATGAAAGAGTAATGACAAGTGAATTTGAGGTTGAAAGGAGCAAAAGGGAAACCAGATGAAAAAAGAGTGGTAAGAAATGTGGAATGAAGACTGGGGACTTTCCTTCTCCTCATGGAGAAGGGTTTCTCTGGGAAAAGTTAGTTTATTAGTGATGGTTTTATGCAGAGGAAGATTCCTTTTCCAGGTTTTGCAAGGGAAGATGGCTAGAAAACAACATTTCCAGAAGCTGATGTGTACAACAGCTGAAACACTCTTGCAATTTCTCTACCTGATCCAAATCCAAGCTGACCACAGCCTTGGGAGAGTGAAAATTTACTTTGGTTATCCCCTGATTTGCTGTTCATCCTCTCCTGAACACACCTTTCAGAGAGAGGACCTGTTTGTTCTTTGCGTATGAGAATTGTTTCCTGCTCCTGTTGCACATCAAGAGGTTAAGATGCTCCTGATCTTAACAGTATATTTACAGCTTTGTATACACAATTGTGAAGATCTGTTCTAAAGGTCAAAGATCTTCTCTTCAGGGTAGGTCTCCCCTCTACCTGTGCTTGTATCTTATCAGAGTATATTGACAGAGAGCTGATTCTCTGCTTTGGTTGTACCTCCAGTCCCTAAGAAAATGCTTATGGAGCATCAGTGTTGCACCTATGTAGAATTTTTTTTTTCCTACGAGATTTTTCAAAGTATCTGAAGAAGGTGGCACCATTTTCTTCTCTACTGAAAGTAGCAGAGATACCATTTTAACTTTAAAAGTAAGTCTTGGATGAAATACTACCCCTTAAAGCAACCTCCTGAGAGCAAAATGTAGCCCTTGTAGGGCTGGGCTGTAGGTATTGCCCATCCTCCTCTTGATAGATACTGGTTGATTGATGAGAAATCAGATTTGCTTTTCTGGGCTCAGCGTTATCTCCTTCCAAATTTTTCTGGATAACTAGTAGCTTGAGCCTGGTGAGAAGAATTGTGAGACAAATCATTTGGATTACTGTGATATTTTACAGGAAATTTCTTAGCAGTGAACAGGGATCTTCACAAAGAGGCATTTGGTCTTGGCTAGATCTTGCACAACCACTGTTTTTACCTTGATACCTACAATAATTTTGGGAGAGGGGAGTGAACAGGACCACGGTCAAAGAGAAGAGATGGGGTGGATTCACGGAACAATTCTGGGTATAGAATCACCCCATGACTCCTGCTTCTCATTTCAGTGGTGCTATAGACCCTACAAGGCTCCTCATTCAGATCCACACCAAAACCGTCCCTTGCTAGTGGCACAGCCTGCCGTCTCACAGAAGCCCTGTTATTGTTATCAGGGTATTTTTATCTGTCTAGGTCACAGGCACACTGGGGGCTCGCTGGCAGCAGGTGACAGTGGCACACCCAATGCCAAGCTCAGGGTGGGAGGGGCAGTGCCAGCAGTTCTGGGAACAGGCAACCCACCAGGAGATAAAGATGCCTCAAAACCCATCCCCTGGAACAAAACACTTGTGCCTTTTCCTGCTCCATTATAGCACTTGGGAAAAGGGTTGTAGAGGGTCACCTTCATAAGTGGAATGGCAACAGGCAACTGGAAGAAAGAGATTTTTGCTAATTTGTTCCAAGCAGTGAATGCTTTGGTCATTTTGGCATTGTGACTTCTTCGAGCAGCAATTGGAATCACTTGGTTGGGAAATGCACTATACCAGCCATGTGCTTCTCAAGGAGAAAACTGTAATTAAGCCCAAAGGTGTAAGTTTTAAAGGAATTTTATTGCTCTGGAACCTGACTAAGAGGCTATTAGAAAATTCTTATTTTAAATGGGGAAGTAGCAAAATAAGTTTGAGCACATGTCCCTCCAATGCAAATACTGTTTCTATAGGATGTGGAAGCCACCATCTTCAAAATACTAGCCTCCATTTTCCAATCAGTACATTTTTTCAGCATAATCATGGCTCCAGAAAGGCAGGAAATGTTTCTGCTCTAACCTGGAGGCAATCCTCTGCTTACTCCCACTCTTTAGCTGCATAACCTGTGTGTGGACATGAAGGGATTAACCTGTCAACCCACACTCATGGAAGTGCTGGGGGAAAAGAGCTGTATTCACACTGAAGTGTGCTTTGCAGTGAGGTCACAGTTCTGTAGGAACTGACAGGGCTCTCCCTGTCATCTCTCCTGGTTCACCCAGGTTGGTCAGCCCAGCTCCAGCCAAAAATCACAAACGGGTGAATTAATGCAGCATAGACTGGGAAAGATACATCACCCATCTCCTCAGCCATGCACCATTTACACATTTTTAAAGGTGAGTGAAGGGAACTGATGTTCTCCTTCTGCCACTTGATTAAGCAGAATAAACAGTGTGTATTGCCTTAATGGAGAGAAAATACAACCTACTTTTGAAATCCATCCTATGAGATATAAACAACTGCTAGGCCAAACACATCAATCACATCGCACTCATTTGAATGAGAATGTCACTCAGTTTTCCTTTGCTTGTGCTGCTACCACTGACTCCCTCAAGCCCTGCCATGCTGCTGCTGGTGGGACCCAGGCGTCAGGAAGCCTCCCAGCAGGACATTGGTGACACCTCTCCAGCTGTAGCACAGGAACCCAGTTAAGGCTCTGTGTCCTTGAGGTATTCACAACTCTGGGGCATTGTGGAAGGCATGGGTCTGATGTACTCTCCACTTGCTGAACAAAACTTGTATAAGTTATCCCGTTTGAACTCCCCTTTCCAGTGCAATTGCTCCACTGCAGGGAGACACAGCAGCCCAATGACCACCATCGCAGCCTGAGGGAAACCTGTCAGCATCTCTGTTCTTGTTTTGCATCTAAGTTCTGCATGTGGCAGCACCTCAACACTCAAGAGCAGACCAGAACTTAGCCCCTGTGTGCCTCTCTCCCAGAGCACTGGCATAAACCGAGATTAATTCAAATGGCCTCAATGAATTCACAGTGCTGAAGCTACAGTGAGTGAGCAGAGGGGCATAAGCTGCTCTGCCTGGGTACAGGACTTCCCTGGGGGCTGGAATTACCATCCTGAATGTGGCCTGAGCTTCATCCCGTGCTTCCATGCCTGCTATGGAAACACAGGCCAGAACCTTAAAATTACAGTGGCAGGTCTTCCTTTCCTCACTGATACCAGGGGTGTAAGACACCATTGTCCTTGCAAACACAGGTGAATTCAAAGCTCTTTCTGCACACCCTGGGGAGCCTGCACAGGCAGAGAGCACAGAGGTTGGGACAGTGACTGACACCTTGCACAAAGGAACAAGGCAGTGGATGACTGTGATACCTTCCTCAACCACCCTTTCATTCCTTCAGGAAGGCTGGGCTACACTCTGTCCCTACGACTTGCTTCCTGTATTCAGCCTTGCCTAACACCTTGTTTTAGTACTAGCAACTTTAGTCTTACTTTTCCCTCACTGGATTGTGATAAAAAAGGAAGCAAATTGAAAAAAAAAAAAATTCCAAAGAGGGAATTATGTATACAGTGCACAAAGACTCAAGACTAATTTTTATTATAAACTGGGTTTGTCATCTAATTACACACCAGATTTTTCTGCTAGAGATATTTTCAAAAATAAACTGTGTGATTGTTTTCTAGTAGTGCACAGTTCTGCAGAGACTTCCAGTGTGGACTTGGTACCTATAACAGAAGGTGAATGGGACTTCAGTACCTACGGGCTTTTTTGACCTCTCTAGACCTCAAGTTCCCCATAAAACAGAAATGTCAGCACTTATTTACATTTTCAAAAGGCTATAGGAAAAGTGCCCTTGCTTTGTCTGATGGCTCAGTTAATTCAGTATGCTCTTTTCAACAGCAAAGTGATCATCTTTCACAGCTAGAGCTGTGAGATCTAATTAATAGCCTTGCTTTCAAATGTGTGAAGAGCTATGTATGTGTCAGGTCCAAGATTAGGCATGATCATTTTAATATATTGCCAAGAGCACTTGGTCCTTATGTCTGAAGTGATCAAGTCTTTATAGAACCGTCCAAAGGAGGTGCCCAAAGTCTGTGGAAGGAGCAGGGCGGGAAGCCAGGATTACCCACCATGGCCTGGCTCAGGTTTCGTACTCCCCTATCCACATCCAAAGGGAAAGCCCTGCCACTGCTTCACTAAAGCTGCAGTGGGAAACAGTGAGGATGGAAACAGCAGGGAACAAGGCAAAGCAGTGGTCACTCCAAAGGAGCTGATCCTGCAGCTGGGTTAGGAGCAGGACAGGCACACATGGCTGGTGGATGCTGGGCAGCCAGGATTTGAGAGTGCTCCTGCCCCAGTCAGTAACAGGGGCAGTGCTGAAGGGAATGTGTTCACATTTGAAGTGCAATGGCACTTTAAAATTCCTTCACAAGAAGGTCAAATTAAATTATAGCTGTGGGGAAATCCCTGTGTTTTAGTTTACAAGGATGTCCAGAGGGATGGAAGAAACAGAAATAGATAAATAGTAAAACACTTATACCAAATGAAACACAATATTTTAACATTTCCTTTTTGTTTGCTTATAGTAAGGGCATAGTTTAGATAAAATCTCTGGCAATGAATATGGTTTTATCTCCTTTGCTCTGAACAGAAAGACTGGAATCTTTCTACTGTAGACTTTCTATTGCATCATAGCCAAGAGTTTCTCCAGGATGGATCCAAAGCTGTACTGCTTTTCTTCCCAAGCCAAAGTTGTTGTTCATTCTTTCCCCATCATAAATCTTGCCACTTTTGCAAAATACTTCAGTAAAAAGTGGCTACACTCTGCACACAAACTCCCTTAATTCCACATATGTCTCTCCTAATCCCACACATGTGGGAGTATTGACTCAGTCAGGCAAAGCAAAAAAAAAACCCCAAAACTCCATACTAACCTCTATTCCACCAGGAAAAATGTGAGAATTCAGGATGAAAGCCATTTGAATGTAAAGAATCACTGCAAAGGGGGAGAGGAAAGCCATTTCCCCAGACCAGGCCAGGCCAAGAACTGGCAGTCTAAAACTGCAGGGAAAGAGAAAAAGACCTCTAAGGCCAAGTCCAAATGCAGCATTACAAGGATGGCAGCAGCTGGCTGCATCAGAATTCAAAAGCAGATGTTGTTGAAGATGGTCTCAAAAAGCCGGTTCCAGGTTGTGGCAGCATGTGGCATTTGGGAGTTCCTTCCACCTCCCTTCTTCCACTTTCTGTATCAGCTGCACTGAAATCAGTCACACAGGCTAAGGATCAGGCCTGGAAAGCTAAAATAATTTTGCCCTAGCTTCTCTCAGTACACTGTGTAAAACCTCAGCCTAAGGCCTCACCTCAGGCTTTGCTGTCCCTGTTACATGTTCTCCACCTCATGCCAAAACCAAATTCTCACTCTAGCCTGAGGGCAGGTCCCACTTCTCTTTTATGTAAGCAAGAGAACAAGCCAGCTGCACCAGTGAGCCAGCAAAATGCACTTTACACTTCCCATCACCATATCCACCTGCTAGCAGTTTCATGCCAGAACTGATAGCCTGCTATGACATTTTCCTGAACTGAAGTTTTCCCACAGAAAAAATACTCCAGTGATGGCTCAGCATCACTTCCCTGCAGATCAAAGTAACAGCTTCAGCACTACTATACCATCTGATAGTTCCAAACTGTTTAAAGCAGTCTCCTGAAAGCTGAGTACTAGAGAAACGTGGTGGTGATTGTTCCTTTAGACTGCAAAACCCTGCAGCAGAGGCACTCCCAGCTGTGTTTGCTGCTTGATCTCTCTCTAATACCAACGATGGACAAGTTTCTGACCTCAAAAAAGAGACGCAAAAGTTGCAGCTCACCAAGAGCCTGAAGGAGGATTCTTCGTCTCAGTTTCCTCTCCCAGTCCTCCCTCCTCTATCCCCTTAACTTAAAATAGACAAGAATAGAAAAGTCTGAAACAAGAGTCAGTGCTAAACTGTGCAGGTTTTTTGTTGTTTCTTCTCCTTCAGACTAAGAGATGATCAGCATTTATTGACGGTGAGCCTCAAGAAGGCTCAGTCAATCTACTGCTGTGGGAAACTGATAGGTTCGTGCCACTGTTGCATGAAGAAGTACTTCCCCTTGTTTCATCTGAACTCTGTAGAAAGGAAGGTTTAACTGCAGCCCTGCACCCACACAGAGCAGCCATGTAGCCCAGTGTTCCAACACCTGCTGCAGGGGAAACAAGGGGCCCTGGATTGGGCCAATGCTGTTCAAACTGTAGGATGCTGCCTTCCATCCCATGTGGCCCTCCTCTTCTCCCTCATTTCTCACACTGGCCACCGAAGAGTCAAACAGACATCCCCTCCTGCTTTGCTATCTAAACACACAGCAGAGCAAGCTCAAGAAAACTCAGATTTCTTGTTTCCATCTTTGTTGCAAAATCACCACCGAACCTTTAGTACCTGGGACAAAGAATTCAATCTGCAGCCTTTCATGCCTCTCCAGAAGTTCCAGAGTAGTGCAGCAGCACTGTGAGATGGGTTTAAACACCCACCTGGGGAAATGCTGGCCATGCTGTGTATGAAAACCACCATTACCCACAGCTGAATCACTAAACAACACTTCATTGTTTCAAGGCTTACTACAGTAGTGGTTAAAGCGACTATGAATGAATTTGAGGTCTCACAAATGCAAATAAAAAAACCCTTCTACTGGCAGGATCTTCCCTAACAACACTGTTCTAAGCATGTTAGTGAAAAACATCCCAAAATTTTCTCCTCAGCTCAGCTGTTACTTACACTTCCTTGTATTATTTTTCCCAGTAACCCTAACAGTGCATTGCTGCCAAGGCACCAGAGCCGTGCCGTGGAACACCATTTAGGCCTGGAGAGGACTGCAAAGGGTGTTGTAGAGAAGACAAGATTTGTTTTACAGCACCTTGACTGTTCTATGGAGGAACATCAAAATACTCCCATTTTACATGAGTAATTTACACAGACAGACAGACAGACACCTCCTCAAATATATTGAGCATGGCTGTACTGTCTCATACACAGGAAGAACCTCAGAGCCAGGCAGGGTTTATCATTTGAAAAATGAATACTCCCAAGCTCATCACCTCTGTAAGCACAAGCACAGTGACTGCAGAGTCACTGAGCCTCTCTAGAGGGACCCACATGTCCTGCCCTGACAGACTGAGATGTGGAGGACTGGGAGCAAACCCCTGACAGGCTGTGATCTCCAGCCAGCACACAATCACCACGTGTCTGCCCAGAAATCCTTTGCTGCAATATTTTACCTTGAGATAATGTGTGGCAGAAGGGTGCTGAAAGAGTTAATTGGAGTGCTGCTGTGCCCTAAAAAACCCAAATCAATGTCTATTCTTACTCAGCCCTCAGTGACTGTAGGGCTGTCGATTACAGTGTTTTAAGAACTGGTGATTACAAAAAATAAACCCCATTTGTCTACTTGCCAAGCAACACTATTTGATCTAGAAATTCCTCAAAGACCATAAAAAGCCCCTCCATTCATGCTTTCTTTGCATACCACACCAATATTAGAAGAATGATCTTAGAGTACATTCAGGTCCAAAAATGTACCTCCTATTTTCTCCTTTTGTGATATTGAATAATGAAAGTTTTCCTATTTTAATAAACAGTTTAGCCCCTTCTTACTGAGAGAAGTGCTGCAGCTCTTGCTCAATGAAACAAGCAATATGAGCAGGTAGAAAATGGTTTGGTTGGAGTTTCTCATGGACTGAAGGTCTCACTGGAAGTGTGAGAGGGAATGGAAGAATGCTTACACTGCCTACAGACAACATCCCAATGCAGGTGCAAAGTAAAATAGGCAATGAAAAATTGTGTAAAAATCTAATTTCTTATCTTTGAAATAACAGAGGACAGCATTGGAATATGCTCACTTGTTTCAGTGGCAGGTCTGTGCATTACACACCAATTCAGTAAGAACCACAGAGGAGTGCAAGGTACACAACACAGTCACATCTATTTTTCAGGTATTCATTATGTAAAGATCACTGGGGAGCATGAAGGGGTTATTGGGGTTCATTTTGAAGGTTGAACTCTTACTCTCATATCTTCCACTGTAAGGTAAAATTACATACCAAATACTGTCAGGTTCTATTCAGTTCTTAGTCTGCTTCAGCTTTTATTTTCACTCTGTGCAGCTTTTAACTGAGAGGCTTGTGCAAGCCCGGGTCCTTCAAACTCTCAGGCTGCTCCAGGCACACCCATACAATCTTTCTTGAGTGCATTTGCCCTGTCAGGACCTCTGCAGTGAGGGCAGAGCTGGCACAGACACTGCACTCCCTGACACAGGGTCTCATCACTCCTGTTCAGCCTGTGCTCTGCCAGTCCTGCCACCAAAACCTATGGGATTGCCCCGGGAACCTGCAGCTGCAAAGAGCAGGGTTTAGCTGGAAGGTGGAGGCACACACCATCGAGACAAATAGCTTATCACATCTTCCCCCAGAGTAATCACTGGGCAAACACATCCACAGCACTATCCAGAGCAGGAACAGACCAGGAGCAAATAAAGGATTGTCTCAAAAGAGAGGAGAAAAAAGAAAGTGGGGAGTCTTGGGGCAACTCTTCCTCTTTTATATGGAATTAAAGGGGGAAAAAAACATGACTGCTCTTCATTAAATGGACAACCAATGTGCATTTCAGATGTAAACCCCCTTTGACTTTCTATCCCATACCTTGCCTTTGCAGAAAGGTCTATCACACACAGGTGCCACTTCACCCCCTGCTGATCCCAAGTGTCCAGGTGCCCTGAAATGTTGGACTTGTACAATGAATGTTGCTGATGTTGCCATTTTCCTATTTTGGCCATCTGTGACCTATTTTTAAGCCTCTCCAATGGTCAGCACTTCCAGCACCTTCTCCACGAAGGCTATTTTTAGAAGGCACACTTCATACTTGCACTTACATCTGTCATCAGGAGATCTATGGCCAACATCTTATTTATGTTACTGTACTTTCACACATTGTCAGACCTGCATTTCAGCTGAGGTTTGATGCTGTGGTGGAGGTCATGTCTGTGGTAGCATTTGGACAGGCAGTCTTCTAATGCAGGCTCTGAACAGCCAGCTCTAAGTGCACTGGCCAGGGAAGGGGTCACCACTGCTTTGCCACCCTCCCAGCACCAGGAGAGGTGGAGGAAAAGACCAAGTGCTCTCTTTGAAACAGTGAAATGTGCTGGGAAGGGCTAGAGCAGGATGGTTAGGAGAACTAGAACTCACCTTGGATAGCCTTTGAACAGCTAATGAGGAATGATCAGACATAAAGCTTTTTATTTGTAACTGAGGGGATATTTTTAAAAGCCCAGAACACAAAGAGCAAGCCTATGGGAAGGTTACACAAAATTTGTCAGTTTTAAGTAGAACATATTCCCTTCTATAGAAAGTGCAGTCCTTCACAAAGTCTCACAAGAGGCAGAGGGGGTCACTCATGACAGCTGAGAGACACAAATGTGACTTTCCTTCAGGTAAGGGTGGTGCAATGTGGCTATTCATTGTTATTTGTATAATTCAGAGAGGATCTGTATGACCCCCTCCTTTATATTTTGCCTTGAGGTTGGTCTATAAAGCTAGAAATAGGCCAACAGGTCCTATAGGAGGAGAACAAGCAGGTCCTGGGACAAGCCTGGACCTGGGACAAGGGGAGCAGGCATGAGTTACCCAGTCCCAGAAACCTCCTGTGACCTGTGGGATGGCTCGAGCCACATCCTGAGCTGCAGAGCAGACACAGCCATCAGCCCCAGTTCCCAAGGGAGGAGACAGAGAATGATAGCAATCATTCTGGGTCAGACCAAACGCCTATCTAGTTTTATTTGGTACCCCCTACATTTCTGATTTTGGAAATTATAGGGCAGCAATAAACCCATAGGATCTTTAACTATGCTGGTAATTTCAATTCCCATTAGCAGGCCTAGGAATCAGTACTGAAAGAATACCAGGAATTGCCTGTGAAAGCCCAGTTTTGTTGCATTGCCCAGGATTTCAGACTCAATTCTATAAAAACACGCAGACTTAATGCCTGTTTGTTTTATGCAGTTCTTTAATTTTGCTCTGCCCTGTGCATGGGAACAACCAGGCAGCAGAACTCTAACCTACATCATATCATACCATACCATGAGCCTGGTGCTGCTGCTGGCAGGTGAGCAGTGGATCTGGCTGGAGGAAGGCAACAAGATTCCCCCTCTAAGCCCTTAGCCCTTTTCCTGGGTATTGTTGAATCCTTACCTCCCCTCTGGATGATGGGTTATGGAAACTATCACATGTAGGACCCTGTAGCCTGAGATTTAGTGTGGGTTGCTGCTGTCCTGGTTGGGAATTTAACAGCTGCAAGATTACACTACAATCTTCATGTAAATCATCCTGTGTAAAAATGAGGGTGTTTCAGCCAGTTTTCGGAAACAATGCAGCCCATTTCAGGCATTGCCATTGTTTGGATGGCTGGGAGGTTTCTTGTGCCAGGCTTGTGGGTGGAAGTGTGGGCAAAGGTGGGATTACAGGGCATTTTTTCCACTGTTTCTGCCTGGCACATAACCTCACTGTGGACATCCCCCCATGTGTGAAAGCCAGGCTGAGCAGCATCCCATGGGGATCTTGGTTCAATCTCTCTACAATGCTGATTAAATGCAGCAGGCACTTGTGCTGGATCAAACTACCTCTCCTCTGTTCCAGCCAGCCAGTTCTTCATCAAAATCTATTCCCCTGAAATTTACAGGCAAGACCCTGTGCACAGCAATCCATGTCCTGCCTGCACACTCATTCCTCACTGTTCAACCCCAGAACAGTTTGTGACCATTTCCTAAAGGACAAAAAGTTTCAGTGCCAACAGACCAGGGAAAACAATGAGAACACCAGAGCTGAGCATAAGGACTGTGTTAAAGCTTATCAAAATTTTTGCCTGTGCCCCATTTTCATAGAATCCAGCCTGCAACAGCTTCATCATCCTCAGACACATTTTGCAGGCAAGAGGAGTTCACATTGTTGTAGCACCAGGCAAGGCCCCATGAATTACTGCCCTTTTATGACATGTTATGACACAGTGAGAATGACATCACACCCCTGAGAAGCATTCAATTTTCAGTGATTCCTTTGTCTAATTTGAAAGACCAAACACTATAAGAACATTCACCTGGAAAACACATCATGGTACAGAAAGGCAAAATCTCTCTGCCTGGTTCAAAGCCTGGGCTTCCCTTTTTTAAATGGAATTACATCATGCTAGAAAATAATCACCAGGGGATTCAAAGGCCAAGACACAGGTTTACCCACTGGAGACCCTTTTGTGAATCCCACGAACTCTTTACAAGGTGGGAAAAAGTTTTTGCCCTCTTCTGTTGCCTGGAATTCCATAGCTACATTACATCCCCAAATACCCACCAAAAGACATCGAGGCTAAAAAGAGGCCCTCAAAAAGTTGGTCAGAGGAAGAAATTAAGGTGATCTTGTCTATTACAAGAATTCTTTAACTACAAGATGCCATACTACTTTTTTCACCCAAGCCTCAATTTTATTCAATGAGCAGATTTTGAGGCAAACCTTCCTTTTCTCCCACACACTGGATTGTCCCATGTCCCAGGTCACAAATGCTGTGACTGCCTGTGGGGCCCTGCACCAGGTCCCTTCAGTGAGATTTGGCAGGAGGCAGGGACCCAAATAGGAGATGTCTGCACTTCAGCTGCAGAGGGGCTCAGTGGGTTGTCCTGTGCCATTCAGCAAGCAGAGGATGCTGAGGCCCAGGTCCTCACTCCAGGCTCTGCAGCTGCTTTCTGGCAGTGGAGGACAAAAGCTCAGCCCTATTTTAGGTCCTGCACAGAACATGCTTTTGTGCCCTGTTCTTTCCTAGACTCATCCTAGAGCAGGTTTCTTTACTCTCTGCCCCTCACTTCTGACTCTTTGCTTATGTTGGCTCTTTTTCCAGTCTCAGTTTCCCCCCAATGCACTTGGCTCCCTCCCAAGCTCCTCCATTGTCTCTAAGATTACCATTCCTGTGCCATTGTCCTTCTTCCCTCACATCATCTCTACCTCAGTGCTTTCCCCACCAGGTCCGTGTCCCAGACTGCCTCAACCATTCTTCTTAGAGGAAGCCTTTGCCTTCTCTTGAATTGGCATTTATCCTGAAGTTTTGGCTTATGAAAAGATAAACCAAAAAGTGTTGGTTTGGAGTGTTTTTTTTTTTTTTGAGAAGCTTTTCTTAGGTAATGTGGCAGGCACAGGCAGCTGCAGCTGTCCCTCAGCCAGCACTGCATGAAATAGCCTTCCCTTTATCCTCAAAGGTTCACATGTGGGACAGCCTGGCTTCCCTTCAAGTCACTGCCAATAATAGGTGTAATGTATTCCCTTTCCCAGGGCTGTACCCGCAGCAGGAGAGGTGGATCTGAGTTCAGCTGTTCCCAGAGCAGAGGAGCTCCCAGAGCACAACCAAGATCACCCAGAGCACAAAACCCATCACCTAGAGCACAAAAACCATCACCCAGAGCATGTGCTCTGCACCCCATAGCCCAAGCCACACGAGGTATGTGCTGCTGGGCATTTGGGGAACCTGTCCCCACACACAAAACCTGAGTGTTTTCTAACCTGTCTGTGCGGCATATCTCACCCAAGAAACATATGAAATATTACCTTTCCAATTAACCATTTTTAAGCATTTCAGGAGCCACAAAGCAGCTGTGAAGGCATCTGGCTGAACTAAGCCAGGCCATGCATGAGGTGTTTGTTCAGCTTCTGATCCACAGACATGATATGAAAGAAGCAGCTGAGGAGTAGAAGGAGCATATTACTGCAGGCAACAGAGAATTTCCCTTTAGTGACCAGATCACATCCTTTCCTCTTTCCCTCCACTTAGTTTCCCTGTGTAGGCAGAGATAAAAGACCTTACTTCTCCAAGCTCCAGTCTCACTTGCTTCTGGATAAAATGCACAAGCAACAACATCCATAAGCAAACAGTCCATATTTGTTTGCTTTTTTCCCCAAGATTGACTTTATTTGGGGATTTAACTCCTAAAGCCCCTAGTGTACTCCCTGTAGGCTAGAGTGTCTTGAGAAAAACTTTTTTCTCTTTGAGGAGCTCCTATAAGCATCCACAAAGTGTCTCCATTGAAGTGCACTCTTGTCAATTTGCCCACAGGCAACCTGACAGCTTGGAGGTTGCTGATTGCCCTACATCCTCTGTCTGTGGTGCTGACTGTCATTTTGCCATTTATTTGTGGTCTCTTGCCTGTCTTGAACCCTTTTGTTTCAGACTGTGGAGTTTCTTGGAGGTGGGTGTTCATCCCCACAGCACCCAGCACTGCCATGCTCTGGGTGAGAAGCAGACAGTGATATTGCATCTTCCCCCCAGGGCTTGCATGGATAAACTCTCAGGGAATATTGCAGCTGCTCACTGCTGCAAAGGTGACACCTCTCCATCAATATATTTCATCTTTTGTAGTCTGTTCCAGCTGGGAGCTCACTGACACAGAGGAGCAGGATACAAACCACAGTCTGAACATCAGATGGTGCAGCAGAGACAGGAGAGAGTGTTCCACAAAGCAGCTCCCACCTTACCTGTGCTTTATTACCAGAGCAGTCTGCTGACACTGCACCTGCCGCTTCTAAAAAGTGGTAGAGGAAATCTTATAATATACCCAGCTATTACATTACCACCCACGTGGCACGGAGCAAAGAGCTGCACAAAGCCCCCAGAGACAGATTGCTGGGTTATAAATAGGTGCAGGACCTACATAGCTGGAGGGACTTGTAGCTGCAGAGCAGGACTCCAAATTAATGACATTTATGAAGTTTCTGGCTGCAGCTGGTTTGGTGGCTGGAAATAACTGGCTCTGCAGAGTGGGCAGCAGCAGCAGCAGCTTCCCTCCGAGTGCTGGCGGTGAAAGCGAGACAGCAACAGGCACATCCAGCCAAGGAGGCTTGGGGGAACACGTGCAAACCAAAGAGAAAGCCAGTGGAGGGGAGAAAGGTATTTTATGTAAAATGGCCCACTTTCAGGGAATGCTACATTCACAGCACACCCGAGTGCAATCCCAAAGGCTGTACTGCTCATCCACAGAAAGCCAAGCAGTGAAATAGATCCAAGAGCAACGTGGACAGAAAATGAAGGCATTTGATCTATTTGCCCAATCCAGTCCTCATCTCTTCTGCCTGTGCAAATGGTTCTGATGCCTCCTCATAAGTAATTTAATTTAAAAAGGAAGGGGAAAGTGATTTCCCCATAGTTTTAGCCATATTTACACCATAAAAACCCTCTCCTCATGCTCAGGACGTGTGTTCCCTGAATCACTGCTCTGAGCCACAGCTCAGTACCCCACTGCAGACATTCCTGGGAGAAGCACATTTGTCACCCATTATGTGGTGGCTGGGCTGGGAGAGCAAACCCATCCTCTGTGCCTGGAGGGGTGTGTTGGACAGGAAGCCATCCACTCCCATCCACCGGTTTGTTTGCACATGAAGAGTCATTAGAGACTGGGCAACAACTGCATCCACCGGATTAGCTGGGTTTTTGTTTTGTTTTGTTTTGTTTTTGACAGAATAGTAAGAACAGAAAGTGGTTTTAAATACCATTATTTTCACATTTCAGTGAAAATAATCTGCCAAATTAATAAATAAAGATTATTTTATGCCTGATGAGCTGCTCCCAGCAGCCTGTAAGCTCAAACATAGTGCAGTGTGTCACTCTAACTTTTCTTAGGCATGTTCTCACCTGAAACAGTACACAGTGACTGAGCTAGTTCCAAAAAAAACCAGCCACAATCCCAAACCCCACTAAACTAATTTAAATCAGCTTGTATTTGCAGTGAGACAAGAGCAAGCCAGCAGATGGCTATGACAGATTAGCTGAGGAGAGGCAATCTGGACTTCCCAAACCTTATGTAATACAGATTCATATTTTGGCTGAGGTTTTAACACCTTCCTAGCTCCAAGGGTTTGCAGTAGCATTTTCCCTTCATGGGATACATCCCTTGAAGCCAACTCTGACTGAGAGAAGCAGACATTTGTACTGACATAGCACTGGGAACTCTCAGATGGGATTCAGTCACATTGTGCTGTGGCCATATATATTTATCCTCCTGGCTGTAGTCCATATCTCTATATTCTTACCCTGAAATACTGGTTGTCTAAATAGCGTGGCAAGTATACTCTGGTTTCTAAGAAAGTCTTCCTTAGGTATTTAAATTTTACATATTACGTAGGAACTATAGATAGCTGGGTTGCAGAGATTTCCCATAAGCCATGGAGACCAGCACTGGAAATGAAGGATAAGGGTACTTGAGCCTCTCTAAGATTATAGGCCTTACTGACTCACAAACAACCCGTTTCAGGACCTTCCTACCCCTTAGATATTTGTATTGCATTTTACGTAATCATGGGTCTTCTACCTTGCACATGCAGCCTCCTCCCTTTTCTTTATTACCCCAAAGTCTTGAGTGAAAGTCCCTCCTTTAGCAGGAACTGCTCTGCAATGGACAGTATCTTAAAAACAAATTACTAGTTTCACCTCTCGTCAAATATTAAAGAGGTTAAGAAAGAAATCAGTCTCACATCCCCAGGCTAACAGAGGCATTGTGGTTTTTTTCTTCTTCATAGCTCCCTCTCCAAACCCCAGCTTTTCTGCAGGTTTTTGGTCAGTTTGTTGGAGTTTTTTGTTGGCTTGGGTTTTTTTTCCCTTTTAGCCCTATTTTAGTGTAAAATCCCTTCTTCTCCATAACCCTCCTTGCTCACAGTTAATCCTTTTAACATTCTCTGCATCCTCCCAGCACGACCCTATCCTATTTCTCTTTCTACTTCAAATTCAGGAGCAAACACATGATCCCCACACTTTCTCTCTCTTTTGCTTCTCCCTCCTGGCAGTCCCTGAAATGTTTTTCCTCCCAATGGATCTACTGCTTTCAGCTTCCCAGGGCCCCTGCCACACTTGGAATCTAGAATCTCACAGTGGTCTGGATTGAAAGGGACCATAAAGATCATCCAGTTCCAACCCCCTGCCATGGGCAGGGATGCCTTCCACCAGGCCAGGCTGCTCAAAGCTCAGGCTGACCTCGAACACTTCCAGGGATGAGACACCTCCAGCTTCTGTGGGCAGCCTTTGCCAGTGCCTCACCACCCTCACAGTTCAGAATTCCTTCCTAATATCCAATCCAAACCTACTCTCTTTCAGTGTAAAGCCATCCCCCCATGTCCTATCAGTACTTTTCCTTGTAAAAGGCCCCTCTTCAGCTCCCTTGTAGACCCTTTTAGGTACTGGAAGTTGCAGTAAGGTCTCCCCAAAGCCTTCTCTTCTCCTGCCCTCTCCAACCCACCTGCTCTTGCTTACTGAAGGCCATAACATTTTTATTGAGCATTTTGAGTTGCCAGGCAGCCTGGGCAGTGTCCAGCAGCCTGTGTGGGAGGAGATGGAGCACCCCTTGGCACTGGAAGCAGTGAAGGAGCTGTGCAGTGGGAATGCTTGGCTGGCCAGCCCGGGAGCTGGGCACACCAAGCTGAGTACATCACTGGGCTTGTGGAGCCAGCACACCACTGGCTTCCAGAAAAGCTTAAATGCCTGCTGGAGAGCTGACAGGCTGGAGCTGCTAGTGCTAATGGCAGGCCTAAAAATACTTTCTCCTGGGAATCCAGAGTGCGTGGCACTATCGTTAGGACTTCTCATTTCCAACGGAGTCATAAGGTGTTTTATCTATAAAAAACACCTGATCTCATGAAAGTTTTCAAAGAAATCTTCTGGCAGTTCCAGCTGTTACTAAAGTGCTTCAGATTAGGTTTCATACAGAATGCAAGTATAGAAATGCACAGACAAGCCCCAGCCCTTTCCATGGAAATAGCACCTGCAGTGTCCTGTGATAAATGCTGCCCTTCAGCAGCCCGAGCTTCTCATTCAGCTCCTGCACATACAATACAAGCCGGGAGTGAGGACTTTGGAAATATAACACAAGGCAAATTTTGGAAAGGCTCAGATGGGACAGGTAGAGTTTTGCACCCTAGCTTTCCCCACAGCTGGTACAACTGTCTGGGAACAGCCAAGCAGATTCCCCAGTGGACCTTTCCCTCCCTGTAGCTCACTGGAGAGCATAATGAGGAGAGGAAGATACTGAAAATATTGGGCCCATGTTAGGCTGAAAAAATAACTTTCAGCCTGCTCAATCAAGCAGTATTTTAGACACTGGGATTCTAGGAAAAACTGGCCCTGTTTCCAGTCCTGCCACTCATCTGCTGTCTAAAGCTGCGGCTTGCTTTCCCACTGATGACATTTCTCTTCTTTCTGGAAAGCCCTCAAGTGCTGATGAGAGCATGCAATGAGAGCAGGTGTGGTGCTAACTGGGACCAGTACCAGAAAGAAAGAAAGAAAAAACCATTTCTTTCATTGCTATTTTGCCCTGTTGCTTTTAAGGCAACCTCACCTCACACATCTTGAAAAAGATGCAAAAAGGCTGAAGCAAAATTGTTGCCTTAATCTGCAGCTAAAATGTTTAGCTGGAAAAACCCCCAGCTGTTTCAGGAGTGATTGCTGCTAACATCTCAGTGAAATCTAAAACAGTCCACCTCAAAAATACAAATTTATAATCATTTGGGCCTCAGGCAATGCAGTCTAGAAAATTTGTAGCAGGAGCTGACAGAAAATGTCATGCTGCTCTGTGTAGGGAGAACAACTAAAAATAAAGTAATATCAAAGCTGAGACTACTGCGTCATGCTCTTTGGACATTGTTTTGATCTTTCAGTGCACCAAAAGTAAGGCTCATAAATTATAGACGTTATTGGGAGCAGCACGTAAATACCACAAGACAGAAACAGGCTGTCAGAGAGAAAACAAGGAACAGAGAAAGATGGAAAAAATTGAGACAGCAGGGGGAAACCAGCAAAATCTGTTCTTGCCTACAACTGTGTATACAGAGAGGTTTTAATTGGAAGAAGTAGCTTTTTCTGTCAAATACAGCGGGGTGTTGTCATTGACATCCCACCAACAAATACAAATGTATGAGTCAATGTTCTGAAAAAATGCAGGGCAGATTAATGTGTCATTATCTCCTACAGACCTCCAGAATCACGCAAGTGATTGGAGAAGATGAAATCTTGAAGCCTCCCTCTCCAGCACAGCTTTCTCCTTCAGCATCATGACCATCATTTCAGCACTAGGATCTTGCTTCAGAGGTGTCAAACTGCCACAACTAAAATATGCCTGTATTTTTTACATTATCAGCAACACTTTCAACCATTTCCTGACTCAAGGAGGCTGTATCTTGGCTCAATCTAGCAGACAGCCAGGAGAAAGAAAATCAAACCAGAAACCGAGCGGCGACACTTTGGTACATGCGAGTGCTTTGGCTCTTTATTTTGAACACCACAAATAGACAGTCCAAAGTGCTGATCAAAATCTACTTCCTGCCATTTCACACAGCTAAATAAAATTGACAGTGACACAAAAAACAAGGCACATAAAATTAGGAGCTATCATTATTTAATAGCATTTTACTAAGTAACCTAGTAATGAAGAGTCCACACTAAAAAAAAAATCCAAAAGCCCTTGACTTCAAGAGGAGAAGTGAGCAACTGTACACTTGAAACAACATCAAAACCCCAAGCTGTAACACACTGCCAAGTGCAGAAGTTATCTAATAACACAAATTTAAATCTGAAATAACAGACAATTTAAAAAAAAAAACACTAAATAAAGGGGGTTGGATTTTTCTGAGGATGCTAAGAAAGGAAAACAACACAGAAAGAATGGAGCTATGTGTAAAATTAAGAAAATACAGTAGTAGTTGATAGATACTTCTCTGCTACAGAAATAGGTAAGAGAGCACCAGCTCCTATCATATGGTGATGAAATATGGTATCATATGGTGATGAAATAGCCCGTGTTATAAAAATAACAGACGAAGGTTAACAAATGCTAATGAGGATTCAAGCTTTAAAAATAGTTGTCCAAAGGGTTGTTTAGGTGACTGAAGCTGAATCTTGAAACCTCTGAAGCTCCAGGAGAGGGTAAGGACAGGTATATTGTAGCAGAAAGGCACAGTTTTGACTGAGAAAAGAGGATGGCTGCGTGGGACTGGAACAGAGGTCACAGCTCCCACCCTTCTGCCATAACTTCCCCCCTGGACCAAGGAATGACGACAGTACTGACCCATGTGGCACTCACCAAGTGGCTCTGAACCTGGGCAGACACCAGACCCAGCAGGCAATAAAGGATCACTGCCAAACACAGGTGGGTTCTCGTGCCATTCTGAACAAATGGTGCTCACCCAGTGTTATGTATCACTTTCTGTCAGCTGCAGCACAAATGAAATCACCCTCAATGCAGGGTTACAAAGGACAGAGGGATCTGAGGATCAGGAAGGAAGGAGGACAGGCAGTGATGGTTGCTGGCCTGAATTGAGTCTCCTGCTCTGGGAGAGGAGACTGAATGTCTCCATACCCCTGACGGAGGGACCCAGGCCACCCTCACAGGGAACCAGCCACTATTAAAAACAGCTTATATTGATGGCAATTATCAATCCACTGAGACTCACTGTGATCAGCATAATCAAAGCATGCAAACAGGGGAAGATCAAGAAACCAAACAACCTCTCATTTGGCTCTGTTGCAGTTACTGCTGTGCTGCATTCTGGTATCCACATGCCTAGAAAGCAGTCAGGAAACTGATGAGTTCAGTGGATAATGAAAATAGTTAAAGATGGAGGGATGTACACAACTCAGCCTGGAGTATGTATGAAAAAAAAATTACAATAATTTTCTTCACAGTTTAATCACCAATTTCCACAACTGCCATAACTAATGGCTCTTACATTCAGCAAACAAAAATACAGAGGGAATCAACTGATGGAAGACGAATCTAGGCCAATTCATCCTAGAAATAGAACACATAGCAAGGGTGTAATCACTGGCCCATTAGGATCATGTATCCCATACCTTGTGATGGGTCTTCAGCAGAGGAAAAAAAACCTCATCACCTGAAAGCTATGCTCTAGACCAGTTCTGAAGTAGACTTTGTGTTATGGTTAAATCTGGGGAATTTTTCTGACCTTTGCAACACCAGAGCTAATCACTTCTTATATCCCTGGTATTCTCAAAACAATTCTGTTTGTAAACCTAAACTCTTAAAATGGAAATTGGTATTGTTATCCCAAATACATACTTTCCATTCATCTTAAGACTTCTGTGTTACCCCATGGCCTCACAGTAGCTCCATAGGGATGTATGTTTGTACATCTCTTATGCTGATTGCTGAAAGAGTAGTTTCTTGGAAGTAAAAGATGTACACCTGAAAGCCAGATTATATATTAGCCTGTCTCTAACCTGTGATATTCCTCAGGGGTATGATGAAAAGAGCAGTTTGGTTTTAGATTTGATTTTGGCTGAAAATGTTTATCAATTTTTATCCATAATCGCCACTCTCCATGAGTGCAGCCATCTCGAGGAGTGGTGGATAAAATACCTTTCAGGAGGAAAAGAGCTCACTATCAGCCTGCTGCAGCTGGGCTGACTCTGGGAAAGGTACAGGCAAATGAGGAGCGTTTTGCAATTCCAGACAGGCAGAGCCCAGGTTCATGTTAGAGTCAAGAACTAGAAAACACACCAAAAGAAACCAAGCAGGTGAGCATCTATCCCCAAAAGTGCCACAAGGGCATTGACATGCCAGCGTTGTTTCAGAGTTATTTGTCCGTGGCAAATTTTCCCATACCTCTGTCCACAGCAGAACAAGTCCCAGACATAGTTTATCCCTCTTTGGGTCTGATTCTCTGCTGAAAAAACTCAGCTGAGCATTTGCCTTTGGGTTGCTGCAGAAGATGGGAGGCTAAAGCTACCATATAATTGCAATCAGTAAAAAGAATAAAAAATTTCAGGATTATTACTTGCTTCTAAAGGGATAATTGGAGATCTTAAAAATCAAGGTTTGGCTGGCAGGAGGAATAATCTGGAAAAGAAGACTGTAGCTGCTGTGTGGAAGGGAGAGCATTGTCTTTAAAGGCTGCCAGTTTAACAGGAGTGTGTTCACTGATGTATACAACTCACTGCTACCAGGGTCAGGTACAGGCAGTGTGAATGTCCAGGAGATTTCATGTGCACACTCCACCTACTGCACAAAAGTGTCCTTGGACACTGCAAACAAAGGGGAAGGGACAGTGGATAAGAAATCACTGATCCCTTCTTGCACTACTAATTCAAGAGCACACATTATGTTGGTTTCTCTTAATGAAGTGCCTCTATCTATTTTCTGTGCCCACATATGTTGTTTCTTCTTTTAGCAGGTTGAATGCCTGCCATTCAATCACTGGGAGGGATTTGCCAGGATAGACCCAGCAGACATTTCTGTAGTCTGAAGAGGGAGAAAATCAGGATTCCAATCCCCATTTTATAGTGGTGCTTCTGCTATTTTCAGAGACGAGAAAGAGCTATATGGTTTTCTAAGATCACCACAAACAGAACTCTGCTCCAAATTTTTGTGGAGTCTTTCTCCCTGTTCTGGCTGAAAAATATGCATTGTATATCCTCTGATAGTTCAAGAGAATTAAGTCCCGTTTCACAAATGGAAAATACAGCAGTCAGCAAAAAGGATGAAGCACGCGTTTTTATATAAAGCTTCATTTAATGTCCTTTGAAACCAATGCAAAGCCCTGCATTGACGTCACTGAGCTTTCAGTCAGACTCATACCACTGTAAATGTAAATTCAAGCTTTCCAGTAGCAGAACTCATGTAATAAACCCCATTTTTGATGTACTGAACAGTGCAATCAGGCTCCCCTTTGATCATCCACAGCAATCTCCTTCTGTGGGTTTTAAAGCACGTTATGAAGGGAGAAAAGCATCATCGGCCTCAATTTACAAGCGAGAAAGAAGATGCAGGAGGAGATAAAATGATTAGCAAGGCTGGCTACTACATCAGTACAGAAATGAGAATATAGCACACGTTTCCTGACACCAAACTTGGCTCTTATTAGATAAGTCACACTGATAAAATGTTCTAATTTATTACTGATATATCAAACAATCCTTTATCTTCCTAGCAGAGCTTTCTGCAGGAACAAGCTCCAAAAGCTTCTGACACACAAATTCCAATTGATATAGAGGTTAAAAACCCCACAACCAAGCAAAATGAATGAAGAAAAAAGGACCCTCCCCAAGTCAAAAACTAAAGTGAAAGGGTGCACAGTCCTTGTAAAATAAAAATGAAAAATTTGGTCTTGAAGTCGAAAATTTGCTTTGGCCAGGTTTAACACTTTGTTCTGGCTTTACACAGTGCACAGGTGTAAAGAGGACTAAATTTTGATCCATTTGTGTTAGGTGAAGCAAACACATAATTATCCGGTCCTTAAAAAAAAATCAGATTCATTCAAATAAAGCCCTTATCTAATATTTTATGCATGATTTCCCCCGCTCAAAACCTACAGCTCTGTCTTGCACTGACAGTGATTTACAAGAAGTTTGCTTTCCCTAGATTTCAATGGACAGCATGAAGGAAGCAGTATCCTTTTGCCTGCCAGGGATCTTCATCATTTATGCAGAGAAAAGCCTAATTAATTAATCAGTCTTTATTTAAGCACAGAGGAGGGAAGGAAAGCGGAGATGCACAGGCACTCCAAAAGAGACTCTGTAAGCGTTATTTTTAATATAAGAGATTGGCTCACAGCGCAGCATTCAAAGTCAGGAGGACTTAAAAAACACCTTCTATTTCTGTGAGCAGAGCAGTGACAGCCGGGAGAGCTGGAGCCCACCGCTGCTGGTGCATCTGCAGCAGGCCTGTTTATGTAAGCTGGCAAGCACTAGTGTACACAGAATGACGGAGCACACAGCCTGTAAACAGGCAGGGGAGGCCGTAGTGCCAGGAACACACACGCACATTCCGCAGCTCCTCTGCAAGACGAGTGGGAAATGCCGTGCCCTGAACCACCTGAACTCGGCGCTCAGGGCCGCCTCCGCAAGCCGAACCCACAGCTGCCAGATGAATGTTCCCCGGGATGTGTCCCTGCACATCGGTGTGACATCCCCTGGCAGGTCTGGTTAGGCTCAAGAGCTGAGTATCACCTATGTGCTCCCCCTGCAGCAGCAGCGGCACAGCTCCTGTCCTTGCCCCGCTCCCAGGCCCGGGAGCAGAGCGGCGGCCTCATGGCAGCCAGCTGAGCTCCAGGCCGGGGGGAGTGAGGGGGCTTTCGGGTCCTAAGGACATTCACCTCCTGGGTTAACTAATACCTCTCTTTTCTTGTTCGGGGGGCTGCTGTACCCCTCCTGTTACCTCCCTTGCTGGGGATGGAGGCAGCACTCCAAGCCCTCATGCTATTTGCTCTGCTCTGCCAGAGCACCGGTGCTGCTGGGGACACGGGGCACTGCCATGCAGAAACCAGAACAGCAATGCACCTTCCCGTGTTACAGGACACACAGCACACGGCCAAGCTGCTGCTACAGTGCCCACATTGTTATAAACATGAGAAGTTAAACTTTTTGTGTTGTGTAAGTATATAAACACTTACTCTACCAGTTTCATTTCAATTTGTAACTGTGTATGATTTGTACATACCCTATAAGTTTCATTTCAATGTGTAACTATGTATGATTTGTATGTACCCTGTAAGTTTCATTTCGGTTTGCAACTGTGTTTGGTTCAAGCGGTTCCCACAGTTATGTATGGGTTGTGTTTTGTAAGTTTCATTTACATTTGTAACTTTGTACTTGAGGAGTTGTTAGAATTTAAGCAGTATTAGAAATGCTCTCTGAGGGGTACTGCTGGAGAGAGAAGGAAGGAGGAAACGGGGA
>VWYP01015010.1:34121-69284 GCA_013400435.1 Pycnonotus jocosus | reverse complement strand
GATTGGTGGACAATGGACCAATCATTCAAAGGCAGGAAAAAATGATTGGTCCAGAAAGACCCCTGGTAAGGACCAACCAGACCTGAGAAAAGGAGCCAATCACAGCAAGGCTCCAAAACCCACCAATCCCTGCGGGGAGAGTGGCTATAAAAGGGGACTGACAGCCCTCAGAGAAGAAGAGTGTTGAGTTAGTCAGTAGATAGGAGTAGAGAGTACGTTCTATACATTGAATCTGGCTTGCCGCAAAGGATGCGAGACTAGCTCAAACCCCTTTGTTGATTTTTTTTCAATAAAACTACTGGCCAAAATCCCACTACATAGGAGTTACGTGGCCTCATTTTCGGAACAACATTTCTCCAGAAATCTGTTTCTCTAGGGTGCTGTTATGTTTGTCTCTAAAATCCAGCCCCTTTCCTTAGCTATTTCCTATTCACCCAGATGACCACAAGCAATAGCTCTCCTCTGTGTCAGAGGAAAACCTTCCTTTAGATTTTTTTTGCGCCTTGCCCCAGAGGGGGTCTCAGATGGCTCAGAGACCTGGCTGACAGCTTCACTGACATGAAACACGAGGATCCTTTGTGCAGATGGCATCTGAGATAACACTATCTGTCTGGACCTAAGGAGGTCAAAATCTTAAACTGTTTTAAAAGAGGCTGTGCAGATGCAGCTAGTGGACTAACAAAGTCTGGGGAGCAGGCCTATGTCCTTTTCTTACTGGATGGTGGTGATGGTGCCTGTTCATACCACACAGATGAACTGCTCTTACATTAAGACAAAAACTATAAAGGGCATCTGTATTTATTTGTACCAGCACTTTCATAAGAACTGCCTGGAGCAGTTATACTAGGATTGTGCCTCCACAGAATTTAATAATCATCCATAAAATACATATGTTTCTCTCCTGGGATTCATTAAATAAGGCTGGGGGTGGATGGGGCTGAGCCTGGCCTTCTTGGTGGCAGGTGGGAAAGGGAGCTTTTGCCTACTGGAAAGGCTTGGAAATCACTGCCAGAGCAGGCTGTGATTTAATGCTAGGAAAAACTGTATCCCCTCAGTAAATGTACTTGGACTAGATTTTATGTAAGCAAACTCAGAAAAACCTTACTCATTCTTATGTCACTAATCCAGGCACCTCATAATTTGCAGAGGGTGGGGGGAGGAGAGACAAATCGACACGCTGCTGCTTGCCAGCCAAAACACAGCACTGATTTCCCACTGCTCAGATTTCATTAATTTTCTCTAAGACAACAGCAGAGTATTTACCAATGCACAGGAAGCTACACACACACCCCTGCAGGCATTTATTGCCTTTGCTCATCAATAACTCTGTGTCTAACTGGATGTCTGTGCACAGGCAGATGGAGAGGCATGGCTTTCTTGACACGCCACGTTTTAATGGTCATAATGAAATGAAAGCATGCCAGTGGCTGCTATTAGGGACATCAGCCCTCTAATTTCTGTGTTGTTGAAGCTCAAACACTTTACAGATCAGGATGTAGTGTCTTAATGTATCTCAGAGACAAGTCAATCTTCCTCTGCATCCTCGTGCCTTCCCTGCTCTTGCCAACACAGCGCAGTCATTATCTCCTCTGCTTTTCCATCCTTCCCTCTACCCACAAACACTTCAGAGGCATTGAGTAATTCAGTCACTGATTCTCAGAGCTGCCTCCTTACCCGCTGTGAGAGCATCCTTCTGAAGAAGAGCAGACAACTGCAGAGTCTTTGAGGAGGTCAGACAGCCTGAGTGCACAAAGTGTAGGGTCTCTTGATCAGCAGGAACACACAGGGACCGAGCCCCACTTACCCCAATACACGTCAGACCAACAGAGTCCCACTCAGGGATTTGGTAAACTTCAGCTTCATGAAGCAATGGAAGTATTTTTATCTACCCAGAATCCATCTCTGCATAAGCAGAAAAGCAACCAACTGCTAAAATATTTCCCAGGAACCACATTACCCTCTGAGACAATGATCTCATCATTCTGGTTGCTGGCTTTGTGGTTCTCCTCAACAGCTCCTGGTTCTCCCACCCCTCTTTCCCTAGGAATGCTGCATTTTTCACACGCAGGCACATAATTGTCAAGGCCAAATGCTGACATCCACTTTGTCCAAAGTTATTGCTCCACAAGCACACCACCATGAAAAAGTCCCAGCACCCACAAATCTGTCTCGTTTCTCCTGAGTCAGGCCCTACAAGACTTTGGGTCCACAGACAGCAGGAAGGAACTGAACAAACTCATCCACCAAGCAAGCCAAAACAGAAATATTCACCAAAAAGTTTCTAAATGTTCTCATCTTTGGAAACCTTGGTACCAAGCTGGACACTTTTCTACCAATTGCAGAAATTAAAAGATGATGTCCTGACCTTTCTGCCCCATCACTTGGTGTTTGGTCAGAAGGTCTCCCTGCCTCCTCAGCAGGGGGTAGACACCACCCAAATTTGGCTTTAGTGACTTCCACACAAAGCTCCCTCCAACCAGCATCTCCCTCACCCATCTAGGGGTGGGAAATGCCTGTGCCATCATCCCTGACACAAATTGTTCACAACAGCCCTTCCACACAGCACCCTCAGTTGGAAACAGCAGAACCTCCTCCCTCCAAGGAAAAGGGAAGAGGAAGGGGAGAGCTCCTCACTCTCTGGTCAAACCCTGTTGCAACCCTCCAGGAAAACCCAGTATAAGCTCAGGGGAGCTTCACCCTGCATATTTACCTGTTTGGTCTCCACCAAAGAGGGGAAGATGTGGACTTGTGATCATGAGAACCTGGAGGATGGTGACAAATGCTCCCAGCTCTGCCCAGACACAGCCAGAAAAAGATCAAGAGAAAAAGCCATTTTGGAGCTCCCCCCAAGGAAGCCAGCCCCTTGTTTTCTGGTGCATAATCAAAGCCCCAAACCCAGCCCCCCGTAAGTCATGCACCCCTCTCTGTCAGGAGTGTTTCACCACAGCTGCTGCTTCAGCCACTTCCAGCAATGAATGCATGAAAACTGACACCAAGCTCCATGGGCTTTAGCTGTGCTATGATTCACACTTTCCAGCAATTATTGTAATTTAATGACATTGTTGTATTTTGATCCTGTTACATCTAATTAGATAAGACGGGGGCTTATGATGAGACTGTATCTCACACCAGTCTGTGACTATTTAGTTTTATGTGATATCCATTTTAAGCACTTTAATTCCCATTTAATTCAGCTTTACTCCAAGTTAATGTCACATTTCTAATGAAAGGCTGAATTCCTGTCTGTGAGGGGAACACAGCCCCTGAGAGCAGAGGCAGCACAGGAGCCACATCTCACCATTCTCTGTCACCAAGGTTCAAGTCAGGAGTGTCTGCAAACTTGGCAGGGGACAGCAGGCTGAGGACATGGTGACTTTAGTAACTCAGTACTGGCACTTCACATGTGCCCTAGAACAGCATCTCATCCTCACTGAGCACCCCTTTTTGCGAGGGAAAGCATTGGGAATGTCAGGATCTCTTGGGAAAATCCACCACTATGTTAGGATGAACTAGAACACTTATCACAGTGTCTGGTGCAGACATTTTTGGGCAAGGGTTGGATGTCCCAGACCCAAGGTTGTTTCTGAGTCACTTTTTAAGCTCTGCATAATAGTTCTATCAACCCATCATTTTCTCTGGTGGAAAGTTTCATTCACAACTGCCCACTTCCACTCTTTCCAATCAGTTAGAAAATGTTTCTTGAGCAATCTCAGCCATAACCTCTGTCCTCCTAATCAAGTCCCCCCTTCATTATCAACAAGGGACAGATGAGTAGAGAGGATTGTGGTTCTGCTAATTATCCAGAAAGCTGATTATTCTTTAAATGTCTTAAATTTGCTTCTTTTGAGATATTTAATTCAACTAACTTTTCTCAGCCCAAATTTTATGCTATAAAGAAACACTATTCAGTCCTGCCTGGCAGCAATTACTATGGCCCCAGTTTGCTTCAGGATTTATGAAAAGGCTTCTACAGATTCTGGTAGCAGATTTGTTTGTTATTTTTGTGGAATACTCATAGACTGCAAGTGATCACTGCAGGAGTGTTACTGCTAAAGAGCTTCCTTCAGGCTGGCAGTAGCTCAGTTTCCCTGCCCATGCACACAGACCAAGAACAGCAATGCCTTTAAATTGAAACTGTGAAGACTGAACTGCCAATCATTAAGTTCTTTACATGTTAAAAAAAAAATTAAAAACCCCATATTTGAATAGAAGACTGCAAGTTCCAGCCTCCAGCTGAGATTTAGTGATGCTGAAATCCATTCAGTGCTGGCACATTTTTCATATGCCACAGGTGTCTCTCAGCTTTTGGGAACATACCTGGCTGGACTGGATTTGAGAAGTGACCTGACAGTAAGATGGATTTACTCTGTCACCGCTCTGCTGGGCCACAGGGCCAACAGGAGATGAGAGTTAACACTCAAACTCAACACCAAATCAGTTTCTCAAGGAGAAATTTTAAGACCATGCTGTCCACTAGGGAGGGAGGGGATCACAGGAATAGAGTGCTTCAGAA
Organism: Pycnonotus jocosus; assembly: GCA_013400435.1. Classification (NCBI taxonomy): domain Eukaryota; kingdom Metazoa; phylum Chordata; class Aves; order Passeriformes; family Pycnonotidae; genus Pycnonotus; species Pycnonotus jocosus. Next base: position 64,771 of record VWYP01015010.1, on the reverse strand, counting down.
ATTGAATTTGTCAGGTCAGAGTAGCTTAGAAGTCAGGCATAAGGCTTGTTTTTTTCTGACTAGAAGTTAATTTAAGTTATTCATTGGAATTTCAAAACCCAGCGTTGCCATCAGGACTGTAATGCAGTAAGTATATAAAAACCTCAACACAATTAAGGTAACAAATGTTGTAGAGTACATCAATAAAATAATTACATTAAATAATTATCCCCTTATTTGCATTCAAAAAGAAATCCTTTAAAGGCTTACTGAAAAAAAAAATAGAAATAAAATTAGCTGATCAGCCAACTACTCTGTGATTAGGAGGACAGAAAACAGGCTGGCTAGGTGTTTGTGGAGGATTATTTCTGTGGCATTCAACCTCAGGGTCAGCTAAGCAGAAGATGATGAAGGAAGAAAGCCGAGCAAGTGCAAAATAAACAGGATTAACTTCCAGTTGTGGGGAAAATACATTGTCAATGGATTGAGGTGGGTCAAACTGTGAGCCTGACTGATGATCACCACCATCCATGGAGTCAGGGACTACAAGGAAGTGATAAAAAGCTGGTGCTAAACATGGCAAGACTTAAAATCTGGATTTATTACTAGCCATTTCCAAATAGACACACAGATTTTTGCTCGAACTGCCAGCATTAGTGAGTAATTTTGAAAGCATGGGTACAGAGAAGCAGATATATTTTGTAATAACTCCAACACTGTGATTTTGATAACTAGATTGGAATGTGAACTTTCACTGATTTATTTTCTGGGTTATAGTGGGGCTGATAAGGAAGAAAAAAGGACCACCTTTTCTGAGAAATATTGCATCCTGCCTGGAACAGGATAACCAAGTGGTCAAAACATAATAAGGAGGGAAGAGGAAAGGGGAAAGATTCCTTTCCCTTTAGAGAAGACAGAACCTGGGGAGAGGAACAAGAGAAACCAGGTGTGTGGAAAGAGAATCAAAACTTCCAGGTCCCTGACAGCTTCAGGCACCACTTTCAGGACTTTTGAGACCAGACATTTGAGAAGGTTTCACTTTGCAGAAGCTTGGAAGCTTTAGGGACTTCAGGCCCCAAGGCAGTGAAAAGGAAAATAAGACATTTCAAAGTAGATTTATTCTTTAAAATCTACTAAAACTGCTAATTGCAAGGATGCTTTTGAGTAAAATGTGTTGCTTAAATGCTGGGAACGCAGGTCTGTAAAAATTTTGCTAGCAACTTTCAAAAAATGCTCCAAATCTCTACAAAATAATTCTGAGGAGCCAACCCTAGTATCATCCATGCAAAACTAAAACTGTGCATACAAGACATGAAATTCTTAAATTCTTATTTTAATAAAAAAAAGTTGCTGAAAAGTTATTTAATATAATACCCTTTACCTCAGCAATGGAATTATCTGAATGAAATGTAACCAATGTCCCTGATACCTGTCCTGAAAAAAAGATGTTAATGCTTTTATAAGAAATAAGAGGTAAATTACCAGCTAAATAATATGTATCTCTGAATTACCAAAATATTAAAATCCCTTTGAGGAAAAATTTGCTTGCTTCTAACTCAACCTTAGATGGCAGATTCTCACAGGCAAATGGTCCTATCATAATTATGAACCAATTTGCTCTTTCCAGCACATTTTGGGCTGATTTTCTGACAGTGTATTTTAGCTCTTTCTACCAGCTTTTACTGCTTGTTCTCCTTTATCACAGAGAACCCAAATTCTACATGTGGCTTTCTTCCCTTCTTGACTACATTAAGCACCAAACTTCCTTTAATTCCAATCACCCCAGTGAATACTTAAACCCCTTTGCTGCATCTCTGAGTGCTCCTGCTTTGATAACAAGCATTCCCATCCTGATGCTACATGCAGCCCACCAAGTGTTTTCAGGGTGAATCCAGAGAGGTGCACCAAGGCAGGAGGGGAAAGAGATGATCTCTAACATCCCTTCCAGCCCAAACCCTCTGTGGTTCCATCATTTGCTCCTTAGGCCACAGCTTCTCTTGAAGGATTTCCAACCTATCTTCTTCCATCTACACTTTCTGCAAGCAGAACCAAGCCCTGAGATGTTATTCCCTTCCCTCACTGTACAGATGGAATGCTGAGAGAGAGAATACCACGCTTGAGCAGATAAATGCCTGCCTGCCCAGAAAGAGGAGCAGAAACAATAAAACCTCCCGTGACACAGGTGCAAGGTGAGGCTCCCAGGGCAGGGAGATCAGCCCCAGCTGTGACCACTGCCCTGGCTGGTGGCCAGCCCTGTGTCAGGATGTGTTTCAGGAGCTCACAGCCCTCAGAGTGTGGGCACAGCACTGCTACAGCTACAGCAGCACCACTAGCCCCGTGGTTTACTCTTGATATTGGCTTGGAGTTGATTTCCAGGGCCTCCAGCTGGGCTGGATCCTCACAGGGATATCCAACAGAGAGTGTCCAGCTCAAACTCACTCTCAGCTCAACAGCAAATGAGCAACTCACTTGTCAAGACTACAAACACAAAACTCCCCCAAGTCCTTCTCTTACACTTTCAGGGTATCAAGTGAAGGATTTTCCCAGTAAACATAGCTTAGTGCTTCCAGCCTGAGTGCTCCCCAGAGGGGATCAGACAAGCATTAGGAAGGAAGAAAAGAAATACCTGCATAGAGTTTGTTGTTAGAAACCACCACCTAGAAGGGAAACCTCCCTTCCCTCAAGGTCTGGCAGGCTGAAGAGACTGAGGTTTTGTTTGGGAAAGCCTGAAACTTAGAGCCTCTGTAAGTCAATATTGTTTTTAAGATCTCTCATGAGCATGAGAATACATCATTATTTTCTATAAGGAGAATTTCACCTTCACATTAAGACCCAATTCAGAGATATGTGTCTATTTGTATCCCCCTCTGCTGCCAGGTAGTCTTGGCAGAACAAATACATTGCCAACATCCTCCAGTCAAGGCACAGCAGCCTTGCAAGTGCTGTCCACCACAGACATTTTCCCATTTTTCTTTCCCACCATAGCCCCATGAAATCTCAGCACAACTGCAGAGCCCATGCTGTGAGATGAATTGCCTGAAGACGATACAAACCCAACAGAGGAGCCCCTTTCTGTGTTTTCCCTCCCATCATAGCCAGGTTGGACACTTTATCTCGTTCCAGCCACAAATGAAACCTTGGATTCCTCTGGAGGAGCATCAGCCACATTTCAGGGTGTCAGCACAGCACTCTGACACCATTTACAGATCTGGGTCACACTCGTGACCCGCACCAGCCCCTGGCCAGGCACCTCCACACCCTCAGGGGGCTTCAGAGACTGTGAAACAGCCAAAGCAGGCAGACAAAGCTCCCCTCTCTCTCACATTTACTATTTGGGATTATTATCCACTGAGAAATATTAGCACTCCTTATTGGAAGGAACACCATCCTTTCAAAAACTATCTACACCAGGCCATTTTAAAAATGGCTCCTTCCCAGATCACCAAAAAGTTTTGAGGAAAGCCAAAGCACTTTTTTTGACCAACAACTTTATTTCATTTTAGATGTACATTCAGAAGATTAAGCCCTTTTAGGGGGTGAGCAATTGAACAGTTTCATCACTAGAAAGGTTAAAGTGACATGCTCTGACCTTATCAAAAGGTTTCTTTCCAATTATTTTCTAAACAAAACCCTTAGGAGAATTATGCATTCTATGCAATGTCTTGCTGTTAATGAAATTAATAATTTTCCTAATGAAATTTAAATTATTTTAATCTACCTCATGAATAAAATCAAAACATTCCAAGCACTCTCATCAGTTCAAGTTAAAAGAGAATTGCCTAAGACTACAATGGAAATAGATTAAATCAGCTTTAGACATTCATAAAGGGGTGCTCAGCCTTGGCACCCACCCAGCAGGGAAAATTTTAGCCTCAAAAAGCCCAGGTTCAGTCAAATTATGAGGAACAGAAACCTGAACCTTCTCATGATAAATTCAAGGAAGCCACACTGAGACAGAGTCAGCAGCACTGTGACAAAGTGCCCAAGACCCCTCCATGGAGACACAGAATTTAACCTTTATGGCAAAAGGAGTGCAGGGAAGACAAGATGGACCTCAGGTGGGAAAAGCTGCCAATGGCTGGGCATCCAGCCTTATCTCCCAGCATCAGGATGCCTGTTGGACCCAACCAGCTCTCAGCCAGCTGGGGAGGTGGGGATCCACCAGGTTCTGAAAACCTTGGATGGGCACACAATTACTCCACTGCTTTCTGCAGATGTCTGATCTCAGCCTAGCTGTCCCCACAGCCCAGAGCAGGGACTGAGGTGGATTTTTTGCCACACATGAACTCCCTGCCTATCTGGTCACTGTTTCCATCTCTCTGAACCAGGCCAATATCGTAAACAAATGAGTGAAGCAAAAGCAGTGGGGTTTGCTCCAATCCAGCTCCCAGGACTCATTTCTATCCCAGGTCAGCAGCTCACTTCAAGAGGTCCTACTACCAACTGCCAGAGGTGGTGTTCCCAAATCCCCACCACCTAGAAGAGACCTGTCATTGTCCCTCAAACCTGGGTGAGGGGGGACTCTCACTTCCGTGCTCAATTTTCCCTGTCCATGCCATCCTTTGTTTCTTCACATCTCCCTTACTTTTCAGCAAAGTGCTTATATCTTTTCCACCATTCAATCATTAAAGGCCTGATTTTTTTTCACTTTAAGGGTGAAAAAGGAAGCAAAGAGAAACACCATTTCCAGCTGAAACAGAAAGGAGGATTTCAATAAGCAAACCATAATTTTTCTGTGGTGTGTACACCATGTGACTGGAATGCTACTGGAGGCACCTGGCAGAGAGAAATGTAGAATAGGAGAGGTTGAAGAAGCAAAAATACTACAGTAAACTTCCTTGGGATGTTAGGATGATCCAGAAATCCTTTTGCCCAGTTTCCCCATACGTGACCCTTACTCCGACAGATTGCACCAAGCCACGGTTCCTCTGCTTCCTCATGTACAATGCACAGTCACTCCAGAGAAAATGGGGCAAAGGTAGCAAGAGTTTATTTATTTAATTCCCCAGAGGTTTATGCAGCCACATTCAGCCCAGCCACCTCAGGAATTCAGCTGGGAGGGCCAGCATAGCCTGGACTGGATGGCTTGCAAGACGCTCTTTGCAAAGTGGTGAGTGTAGAAGGGCTCAGCTCTGCAGGCGCCCACCTTGAGATGGGCTGGCACTGACCAAGTGGCCCAGCCAGCTGCCAGCACACAGCTGCCACATGCCCACCTCAGCAGTGTGCTGTAGGATGCTGCTGACTCTGCAGCCTTCAAAGCCAATACAACACACACAACTGAAATGAAGGAAAATGGTGAGGAAAAAGCTATCTTTCAACAGGCATTATCAGCCTGTCCCCAAAGCAAACCTCCTGCCTGCACAACATTTAGTGGCCTGCACACCATGCTCTCAGCCATGGGAGATGCCAGTGCAATGTTCACCCCTCAGAGGTGTTTAATGGTCAGACTCACTCTTAGAGGACTTTTCCAACCTTGACAATTCCATGATTATCTGAGTGCCTGCACTGCAGCACCTGCCCAAGCAGAGCTCTTGCTCAGCCTAAGGGTAGGGCTGCACAGATGTGTGTGCACCCTGGCAGGCTCCCAAAACACCCCAGAACCCTTCACACCCTGGGTCATCTCTGCCATGGACGGTCAGCCCAGCCAAGTGGAAGTCCCTTCGGGGCTGTGCTGGAAGCTCGTCCTTTCCAAATACGTCGAAAACAGAAGGCCAGGGCTGGATGCAGGTTTGCTGAGATCAGGGCTATTCTGGTGCAGACAGGCCGTGTGCTGCTGATAGGGAGGATTAATGAGCCAGGCTGCTCATCCGTTGCAATTAGAAACAACACTACAACTATTTTGGTGCCATTTCTCTGCTGAGCACTCAAACAGCTTATCACCCCTTCTGTATCTGCATGTCATCACGGCTTTGTTAAATTTAGGAGGGCAACAGCCACGTGTGCACGTTGCTCTGCCCCGAGGCTAAGGTGTGGAGGAGCACTTGCTCATGCTCACACAGCATTGGAGAGAAAGAGAGAAAGGTGTTGGGTGAATGGCACCAACAACAACAGCCTTCAGTGTCACTTTGTGGTGGATAAAATCCTCTGGCATTTTCAGTGCTCGTAGGAGAGCTGGACACAATGAGCACCTAATTTGCTCCAGCTGCAAGGAGAAGGCCCTCAGTGTCTGAAGCTGTAGCTAATCATCACATTTATCTTATTATTTATAAGAAATGGTCTTGTGACATCAGCAAAGAAGGAGGAATTCTAGCTCCTGGGCTCTGTTCCTCACTCTGACCTACGACCATGGAGGTCCCTCTCATCTGCCTCAGTTGCAAAATGGGAGAGACAGCACCTATCTAAAGGATGAGGCCTTGCCTCCTGCTTCCAGGTTGTTATTTACAATGTGGGTGATGCTTTGAGGCACAGAGGACTTCCAAATAAACCAAATCCTTTATTATGCCCAACATACTGCTTTTCATACATCTCCTATGGAGCAGAAACATTTTATCTGCCTCGATTCCCTGACAAAGCTTGCGCATTTGTGGCCATACATCAAATCATCGATATGCTTCAAAATTCAGAGTAGGAACTGGACTCTGCAAACTTTCTGAGATTGTTACTGTTCACCCAGGGCACTGGAGTTTCCCTTCCAGGTATTGTCACAGACCCTAGCCCAGAAGAGTTTCTCCAACAGATTTCACTCCAGTGGGTCAACAGCTGGACTCCAGGCCACATCCTGATGGTCACCACAGCCCTCACCTCCCAAGAGGCATAGCTGAAAACTGAGGAGAGAAATAAACCATCAGTGTACCCCTCAGCACCTCTTTACCTCACACTGGAAAGGAGTCCCTACAAGCTGCTGTCAGGAACTGCAGAACTTTGGTCCCAGGTGTTGAAGACAAGACAGAGCAAAGCATCAAGGCACAGGCACAACACTGCATCAAAGCTGGATGCCTTGAAAAGAGCTTCCAAATGGATGCTAGCAGGGCAAAGTTTGGCTCAGGACTGCTAGACCTTGTTCAGATCTCTGAAGATATGAACAGCTCCCAGCCAGCCTGCCAGTATCTCAGTTTTTCACACCAGCATCCTCTTCCTTTACCTGAATGGATTTTAACAACCAACATGCTCTCATTGAAGCTGCTGCCAATGCCTCTGACTAGACATTTTGTACCTGCCTATGTCCTGGACCAGAGAAAGATTCTACAACCCAGCAGCCCTCTATGCAGAGTCCCTGCATCACAGACAAACCTCTGCCCATCCTTATAGCAACTTACTACGCTGCTCTAGAATGTGATCTTCTTTAAATGCTCCACTGGTGTCTGCCAGAAGAGCAACTTGATATGAAACCCACAAGTGCCAGACAGCTCCTACATCTCTTCATGACAAATAAATCTTCAGGATAAATCCATGCTCTCCAATGTCACTTCTTATATAGAGACAATCAAAGAAACTAAGGTACAGAAGTGTGAAGACAAGGCATATGAGTCAAATTATATTTAACCTGTTTTTGGTGATTTATCTAACAGAAATAATTTGCTACATTTTTTATTTTACTCTCTGGTTCACATAAAGGTTTTTCAAGTGTTTCTGTACTGTGCTGGACTCTTCCCTTCCAAGACAGAGCCATTCTTATCCTCAGGAAAAAACCTTGAGGTTATTTTTCCTTGCCACTGAAATGAGCCCAGCCCTGAAGCAGGAGCTCACAGGCTCTGGGCTCAGTCTGACAAACTCCTGTCACACCCCAGGAAGACACTGAACAGATGGGCATCTCACAGGGCAGGATTTAAGCCAGACTGGATCCAGCCAAATTCAACAGGACCTCAGATAGCTTCCAAGGCCAGGAACTGCATCTCTGCATGCTGCAGGATACAGGATACTGCCTCCATAAAGATGCAAAGAGCAGGGCAGCTCAGTCACCAAGTCAGCAGTAGGATTTCTGGCTGCACCTTGGGTAAGTTCTCCTACTGTTCCTCACTCCAGCTCACAGCTCATGTGAGAGGCCTCTCCACCTGGGCAGCACCAACTAGAGATGCTCAGCAGGTGACTGAAATACGCAGTTTTGCCCCTTGTTTCTAGTAAGGAGGCAGTTGCAAGCTGGAATTGCTGCAGGACATCTTGGGCTCTGGGCCCCCAAGAAGAGTTGCTGCCTGAAATAACCAAATCACACCAGAAGCCCATCAAGATCATTGCAAACATTCATCCTGCTGCAATATGCCTTAAAAATGACTGACTAAGTTGCTTTCCTCCAGTCTGAGGAATGACAAGACTGGAAAAGATGCAAAAGACAGCTAAAGCAAGACAAGATAGGAGCCTGCTCTTCCAGCTCATGCTTGACTGGGAAAAGGGCCAAAGAGAAGGAGTGGAGACAGCAGAGGCAAGAAACCCCTCAGCAAAAGGAGCACTGGACAGAGCAGAGAGATTAATACTGCACCCAGCAGTGGGAGGATAATGGGGGCTGGCAGCACCCAGGATCACTCCTGGGAACACAGCAGGACCTGAACATTATTTCCAGCAGCTGCACGCTCAGTGGGAAAACAAATTGCTCTGCTTATCAGCTATTGATCTCAGGCTGGCTCAAACCATTTGAAACCTGCTCATCAGTAACTCCTCTGTGGTACCTACAGGAACAGCAGACAAACAGGCCACAGGAAAGCCCTCAACTACTTATTATCTCTCTCTTTGATTCCCTCCTTAGCTCAGTCGAAGTGATAGCAGGCTTTATTTTTGTCCTCCCTACTGAATTAGCATCATCAGTTCCCAGAGAGCTTCCTGCTGCTGGTAGTACCCATGGCAGGAGCCAGCTTCACCATGGCCAAGCAGGACTGAGGGCAAAACACTCCCCTCATCTGCCTTTTCCCACACACCTTGTGTCTCCTCAGCCTCATCAGCTCCTCCTTGTGCTTTTGAGCACACCTCAAAGTACTCACCTCCCTGCAAGGAGCCCTTGGCAGAGCTTGTGGCTGACTATAAGGCACCAATGCACTCCCTACATGATTGCTTCAGCTCAAAACACTGAGTCTGTATCTGTCAAGAGGGTATGGGAGGGACCTTTCATCTGTCTTTTTCCAAAGGATGCTGGCACATCTGTGAAAGGTAAAGCCATAGGAAGTCTCAGAAAATCATCTGCCAAGACAAGAAGGGGGATTCAGTTATCCCCAGTGAGAACAAGAAGAATAAAGCATATGAGCTGCTTAGCATGGAAAGTTTAGCAATCTCTTGACTCTGGAACAATTCTAAAGTCAGGATAGCTTCCAAGATGGATGAATTGAACAGTTCTAGCTTTAACAGAGCTTTACAGCCGGTCTCACACATGGCTGGGTCACCATTTGTAAAGAGAAAGTAAATTCCCAACAGAAGCAGCACTTGCCCACAACACCTTGCCTGCCTTGCTTTGCAAGGTGAATCTCAAGGAGCCACTCACAGGACCTGGGCAATATCCTCAGAAACAAGAACTCAGGGGAGAAATGGAAAATGAGTTATGAGGGAATCAATTTTCCAGGACTGTGCCTATTTTAGCACCTCGCACTCAAGCACAATGCTGATCTAAGCAGGGAAAAGCAGGTCTTGGTCTCACTGACACCCATGTGTGAATAAAGGCTACTGGGTGATTTTCCCATTTATTTAACCGTGCCTCATCTTGGAGTGACCAAGGCAGTTGTCACAGCTAGCAGTAAGAGCAGGGATGGGTGATCAAACCTCAATTCTGTCCTTAAAATAATAAATAACCTTTCTGGTGTTCCTCTGCCACAGGAATAACAATACCTGTTTAAACCCCATCCCAGTTCTGGACCCCATCCCTTCAGCCCTGCTCCCTCCCAGAAATGAGGGTAGATCTTTTTTTTCTGGCTAGGAGCATGTAGTGCTCAGGCAGGGGCTTTCTACTGACAGTCAGGAACATATTCACAGTGCATCACACTGGGCAGCAGAATACGATGCAAAAGCTGCACACAGGCAGGACCCCTCAAACTCTCACCAAGTTTCTCCTGCCCTTAGCAAAAAAATGCTAAGTGATCATTTACTAGCTCCAGTAAATTCTGCCTTAAAAAATATCAGCATTATCCTCCAACCTGTTCCCTGGTGAAGAAATTCTCAGGCTGCCATTTCCCAATGTTGTCTTCAGTGGGATATAATCCTCCAGAGGTCCCCTCCAAGGAATGGTCTGCATGAAGGAGGGGTTTGATCAGCCCACCTCCATCATTATCAAACCCACAGCAAATTCCACTCACTCACAGCCTTGCACTGCCTTTCCCCAGTCGTTTCCAAGATCATTACAGTGGAGAATACAATCAAGCTTTGCTCCTCACAGGGACAAGCGCAGGCTGACAGGGTTCCTGCAGCAGAAACTCCAGCTCCACACCAACATGGAGCAGCAGCAGCAGCCAAACTGCTGAGCCTGACTGAGGCAAACACATCGAGTCCTCTGCTGCCAGTAATTCCCTCAAGGCTGCAGGAGCTGCTCATTGGCTCAAGTAAGAATGAAACACCAGTACTTACATGGCTGCAAACTTCATCTTCACGCTCTCAGCATGTGGCAGCTAAGGCTGAACCAGAGACAGGATGCTATGAGTCAGGTTGGTGCAGCAGAACCTTCTTCCCTCTCAAGGTGTTCCAATAGGAACAAGAAAAGCAGTAACATGGAAGATCAACTTTGAATCAAGTCCTCCTTCCCTTCAGGCTGGGCCCCAGGTACACAGCCTGCATCCTCCCTTTGGTGAATAACCTGCTTCCCTGGCAGAGCTCCAGCACTATCCCACAGTATTTATGGCCACAAACAGGCTTCCAGGACCAGCTTTCCAGCCCTCAGTCCTGCTGCTGGTTCCCTGGTAAGAAAGGTTTTCTAACCTCCTCCCTCCTACCTAACAAGGGGCACCTGCAGTTCATCGAGAACAGCTGGAAGAGGTTGGGTGCAAACAGGAGGAAAGCGGGGAGGGACAGAAGCAGAGCAGCTTTGCTAAGAGACCTCCTTCCTTCTCAAAGGCTCCCAACCAGCAAATGGCACCTTCTCTGTCCAGCCACTCTCTCCTTAGCTCCAGGAGAAATCAGTCCAAGAGGTTTTGCTGCCTGGGCAGCCATCACTGCCCAAGGGTGTTTTCAATGAAAGGACCAATAATAACCATAGAAAAGAAAAAATTAAAAAATTAAAAATCAACTCCAGTAGAAAAATAATTTAATAAAGGGATAAGTTTCAAGAAAATATCTGTATAGTAACAACATTTTAAGTAAAATGTCCACAAAAATATACATGTCTAATGTGATTATACATTAAGTTTTCCAACAGGTCCTGTTTTACACTTGGTTCAGTCCATGTAGGTTTTCATCTAGGAAAAGCCTTCACTGCTATCAGCCTTCCTGGGACAGATCAGTTTCCACAACAGAATCACACGAGAAATGTTTCCTAACTCACTTTAGGCTCGTACAAATGAACTTCAGAGGTGGTAACAGTCCAGAACAGATCAGGTTATACCATATCATTTAAAAAAAAAGCGAATACAAACAAGGAAAGCGAAAGGCAACCGCCCAAGGGACACTGTCAGGCAGAAACATTAGCCCTACAATACACACCACACAACACTGACACAGCTGGAAAAGGAGGGGCAGGAAGAGAAGAAGGGCAAGAGGGAGGGGAAAATCCCAGGAGGATGATTGCCAGGAATTGTGGAACTGCTAAAAAATGGGGCTATAGAGAGGCAGGGAAAAGCACACGTGACCAATATATGTCTAAAAACCGGACAATTTTGTAACATAGAAGATAAGTTAACTACAGGAATATGGAAAGGAGTAAGTGGAGATTGTTTATTTCTTATTTTTCCAAATGGCTACTGAGCTGTAAAAATAACAGGTCTGTTCCAAAAAGCCCTCACCAATAGTGCTAATACAGTCAAGCCAGAGAGAAAAATCTGGTTACAGAGAGATGCAAGAGTACAGCAGAAAGTAAAGAAAACATGTTCCACCAGCAGAGGACAGGAACACAACACTGAAGGGGAGATGCCAAACAAGAGAGATCAATTTTGTCAATGGGAGAGGTGCAATGCCACAAAAAAAACAAACCAAAGGGAACAAAATGAAACCCCATCCCATAGAAAGAAAATGGAAAATGGCTAAAGAAATAAAAGGACACACACTTTCCAAAAGATTTTTTTGTTTTATAATCAAATTTCTTTTACATAGACAACTGAAACACACCAATATTTTGTGCGAAAAATATTTTTAAATAAACTTTGCTTGTTCTAGATTTTTGTACATTCTGATATACATATGTAACAAGGTTTATGGCACTGTAACCAGGATCAAAATCATATAAAGGAACGAAATAATTGCTCTCATTTATCCTTTCTGAACCAAGCCGGCTGCTGTTGCACTATTGGACTTTAAAAATTATTATCTTATTATTAGTGGGCAGCCAACTCTTAATTGGTTTGAACACTCAAAACAAACCCCAAATTATTATTGCACAAGAAGCCAGTGAAGGCATATGGCATAGAATGATCGAAGTCCCTTACTGTTAAAACCTTACACCCCAAATAGAAAAATAGAACTGGAACATGAAACACACCAAATAAACTTTGTTTTCTTCTTTAGTTTGAGTCAGGAGTGTGAAAAGTGCCTTGCAGACTTTTAAGCTGCTCTGATTTCCTTTGCATCGGTGAGCATTTTGCTAGGTTATCTTTAGCAAAGCCTTTGCAGAACCAAGGCCCTTCTGTTTCAGAGAGGTTTTTCTCTGCTTTGTTTTGGCTATTTGTGTTTCGTCTTCAATGTGGGTTTCTTCAGTCTATGAACCTGCACAGACTACTTAGCCATAAACTCTACAAGTAGCCGGAGAAGAAGGAAAAACAAAAATTTAAAAGAAAAAATAGCCCAACCTTTCTTCTTCTTGCTGTGTTTATTTTAAAAAGTACTCCTTTTGCACTGAAGCCTCCCTGCTCTTCCGGTGTCTGAGAAGGAAATCATAACAACATCCCAAACCCAACAAAGTTCTTGGATCTTTTAAAAACCTTTCCTTACAAAAAAAGGTTTTTATTCACAAAAAGTGAATTCACAAAACTCCCCTTTGAAAGCTAAAAAGAAAACCCCATAACCCACCCATCACTGCCCAAAATCAGGTGAAGAACAGGTTCCGCCCCCTCGCAGCTCGGCTGTCACACGACAGTCTCGACGCCAATCAGCTTTGGTGTGAGGATTCGAGGGGTGACTCCATTGTTCAGGTCTTCTTCAAACTCCAGTAACTGCCCCATAAAGTTAAGGTTGGGTGAAATGATTGGTCGTTTGCCTTTGACAAATTTATAGGCATCCGTCATGGTCATGCGTGTGTGCTTCATTAAGTACGCGATAACGATGGTGGCAGATCGGGAGACACCGGCCTGGCAGTGGATGAGGAGACCTTTTCCACACTGATGAGCTTCCTCTGCAAATGAGACAGACAGAAGAAAGAAAGATTTTTGCCAGTCTGTAAATTAGAACAAGCTCAGTGCAATTAAGAGTAACTTAATGTGAAAAGTCCCATGATTCAATTACAAGCACAGCAACGTCTCCTCCCCTTCCCCTCCAGCAAATTTTCCCCCAAGGTTTCAGAGCTACTGAATGTGAAACTCCCAGTCCAGTTTGACACTGAAAATCCTCACATCCACTCTACTCTTTATCAGTGGAACCATGCACTGAGAGACACTGCTTCACTGCCAGGGAGCATTTCATGAGGAGGGCAAGGCCCATGATGAGGAATCCTGGGCTCTGTTTCCACCTCAGTTGCAACACCACTGAGTTATGTCAGCATCTCAACCTCCATTTTTCAAAGCAGGGAACCACTCTTCTAAAAACCAAGTATTTTCAGATGCAATTCATAACAATACATCTGTTTCAAAGCCCTGTCCTCTGAAGCTTTACAAAGCTACTCTTGAAATTAGCTTCAGTGGGGCTCTCTGCTGTGGTGCCTCTGCAAAGGGAGGAAGGAGGTGGATACACACACACACCCCCTCTCCACCAAGGTGCATCACTCAGAGGGAGGCACCTTGGGCAGCATTTAGGGGGCACAGAGTCCTTCTAACCACATGCTAACAGGACATGAGAGAGGAAAGTCACTACCATACCATCCTCATCTGCCACAGCTTGCTTTTAAAACAAGAGATGGAATGTTTGGGAAGTGACACTTCAAACTGCCTCTTTTGTTTCAATCCGCAGGAGGAACATGAATTTAGCTTGCAGGTTTTGGCATGAATCCAACCCCACCAAGAGTACAGTTCAACCCACCCCACACGTTCAACCTGTACTGTGAAAGCACAAATGAAGGCAACTTCCCTCTAGACATTTTTGCCAGTTAGTATTTCAGGAAGCTGAAACTCTCTAACGCATTTTGACACACATTCCCAGAGAGTTTCTGATGATTTCACTTCCTATGGCTTTAGTCTTAGCTAAACCTGGGGTTGGTTGTGGTTTTTTGAAGACATATTTAAAGAAACACAGGCCAACAGTCTGCTGTTTAACATTTCCAAATCTTCTTAAATGCAATTTAAAGTTTACCCTGAGGAAGGGAAAGTTTTGACCAGTTACTTCCCCAGCTGGGTAATTTGATACAGAAGAAAAATTCTCAATGGAGAAATATTTGTTTATTAAAAGCAAAGACAGACCCTCAAGCTGTAATTATTAAAAAGGAAAGTAAAATGGGTTTTCTAAACCTTTCCAGAGCAAAGCTGTTTTCTCTTTTCTTGGTAAGTCACCAGCCAAACACTCTTTTGGTGGTTTTGAGAACTCTAATCCTGCAATTCACGGGGATGAGGGGAGCAGAAATCTCTCTTTTCTACCTCAGAAGGACCTCGATGGAGCTTCACAGTCTCTTTACCTAAGCTTAGCCTATTGCATCTCCCCATCTCGTTGAACCCAATGTTTAAGGCTTTACTGTATTTCTTGACACAGCTGTTTTCCCAGAGGATCAAGGCAAGGTTCCCTTTTCCCTGTCCTTCACTCAAACAAGTGTTCATCTTCCCAGGGACACAGTAACCAGCAGCCTGGGGAGCTGACAGCACTACTGGTACCACTGGGGCTGGGTTAGGAACATAAGGGAAAATTGGAGTTAGAAACCCTTTGGTCCTTCACACTGTAGAAGACAAGCCCAAAGGCTCAGAGTGGTAAAAATCACCTGAACTACAGCATAAGCAGTGATTTCTCTACTCACTTCACTAAAGCAGTGTGGCTACAGAGCACAGGCACCGGCACACCACGAGCCCCTGCCGAGACACAGCCAGGCAAGGCTGAGGAGCCCTCTGCTCCCGAGCTGCCAGCCCTGCCTGGCACACAGCAGGGGCAGATGGGGTCACAACAACATGCAGAGCCTGGCTCTCCTGCCCTGGCACCCCTTCCCATCCTTGCTGAGCCAGGGTGCACCTGAGTGCAGAGCCAGCATAGAGCAAGGCAGGCAGGAACACAGCTCTGCACCCACTCCAGTACGGGGGTCAGTCAAGGACTCACGCTGTGGTGCAGCACACAAGCACACTTCTTCCTTTGTCTAGTACTCCTCCATCCAGCCTGAAGTATTGGTAAAGGAATTAGCTCAGGCTCAGCACAAGAAAATAGAATTTTATGAACATTTCAGAAAACCTCTCAGGACACATACTTGTGCTAGGGAAGCTTTACTATGCCACAAAAGCAGTGTCCACAAAGGCATCTAGAGGGGCAAGGGAAGGTCCTCCAAAGCTTCCAGTACCACATCCTGAAGTCTCCTCTGACCAGCTCTGCTTGAAGTGGCCATCTGGCTTTAGCCTAGCTGAGCATGGCCCTAAACTTGGCTGAGGGCTGTGCTGTGTTGACTGCAATGAGGCCCACAACAACGCTGCTGGGTCACTTCTTCAGCAATCTCCACAGCAAGCTGTATGTCTGTGGTGAACTCTCTCACACAGCCTACAGGGTTTAGAGGCTTATTAATGCAAGTTTTCATCACTATCCACTCAACCACACATAGACTCTGAAGCTACAAATCTAATGGTGGAACAAGCCAAGTGTGAAAGTTTGTCAGTTTTCTCATTAAGTTAGCAAAGACTGAGACGCCATTAAGAATAGTCACTATGAAAAACTGGCTGGAAGCCATTGTGTGGAAACTAGGAATGCAAAGGAATCAAAAAGAGGGGATGACGAAAATCTCCATTTTCTGGGGTTTCCTGTATTTAGAAACCTGGAGGTAGGCGTTACTATCACTGGATAAAAATTGTAACCTCAGGCTACTTAACCGGATGTGCCAGAGATGAGAGAGAAATATGAGGAGCTCAGCATTTCTGACAACCCAGACTAACGGAAATATGGCCTTAACCAGCCTTCAGAGTTGTTGGCAAAACACAAAGCTCGCTCTGAATTGTTATGACGGGTAAAAACAATAACAATAAAAAACCAAACAGGAGTATTTCCAGGCAAGGATAATTACCAATGAACTCAAAAGCCTCTTCAAAATACTGCCTGAGATTCTGCTTGTTGCTGTCAGTGGCCGGGAGCCGCTTGTAGTTGAACATGCCTTTCTCGTAATGGTACAGGGGCAGGTGGGTGGTCACGTTGATGACGTAGCCGATGTTCATCCTCTGCATTTTCTCCAAGTCCTGAGCATCGTGCTCGTTTCCGAGGAAGAGGAAGGGCAGGATGGGGGTGAGCTCAGCGTTCTCAATGTCTGGCGTGGTGGGGATGGACTGAGGTAGCACGGGGGGCACAGCGGAGGCGCCGCCCCCTCCTCCCCCCTCGGGGCACTCTTGCAGCTGGAGGGAGTTGTCACAGAGGTTTTCGTGGTTCTGCCTGAAACCACTGAGTCCTCCTGGGAAGAGAGACCAAGCAGATACTTTGGTTAGACACCCCAAGATTCCTTCAGAGCACACAGTGGGGCCACGAGGGCTGGAGCTGGCCCTGCTGTCCCCACCACGAGTGTAACAGTGTCACTGGGCTGTCAACAGCCAGGGTGGCATGAATCAGCAGCAGGCATTGTCCTCCCCCTGTGGCAGATGGTGCCAAGGAACGGGCTCATGGACAAACATGCCTCTGTGCAACATCAGCCTGCTGGGGCTGCCTCACCTACCGGCCTGGGCAGCAAGGAAGGTGTTTTTCCAAAAAAGAAAACATCACCAAAACTAGGGGCCAAGGGGCTATCAGCACACTAAAGCAGAGCAGCAAGCCAGCTGGGACAGTCTTAGCTTTACCTGCCCTTTGGCAGCCCTGCAGGGCATCCCCCCACCCAAGAGCAGCTCACCCCAGCATGGCTCCAGGGAACAGCATGTACCTGTCCGTGTGTCCGAACAAAAGAAAACCACTCCTTGTAACCTAACAGCAACTGAGGTGCTTGCTTAACAGGTGGCAAACAGCTCTCCTTTTGCTGCCCCGGCCACCTGAAAATGTCTAGCAAGAGTTATTTTTAGGACGTTAAAATGGATTGGGAAATGGATCTGAGGGGGGAAGGAGAAGTCACTTCCTCAGTGAAGGAAGCTCATGCCTTCCCTGCTGTATTGCTGGCTTTTTCAAGCACCATTTCCCTCTCCCTCAGGTTGTTGTCTTTTTCTTTCGATGAGGGTGGCTGGGGCTGGAGCAGGCAAAGTGGACCTTCTTTCTACACCTCATTCTGCACTGACATCAGCGGCAGGCTCCCCACCTGCCCGGTTTCCATGGCGATCCCACAAAGCACACAATGACATCAGCTGGCATGACATCAGCTCTTTGAGTGCAAACAATACAAGAACTACTACTCTGTTTGAGGCCTTTGGTAGGAGGCGGCGGCGTTCCTGGGAGCCGCTGATGTAATGCTAACAGGTGGCTCCTCCGAAAGAAAAAGGCGGAAAGAGGAGAAATGCAGGGATGCATTCCCCCAAACCTCACGCACGTTGCTGTTGTACCAGGGCACTTGAAGTCATGCTCGGCACCGAGACGAGCCAAGTGCTCAGGCTCAATTGCACTTTGTTAGCTGCAAGCCAAAAAAAACCCAGGAGGTGGAGAGTGACTCTGAAGTTACTAGAAAGAGCCACATTAGCCAAAAAAAAAGTGGAATGTCACCCTCCCAACAATGCTGGGGTTTTTTTTTAAGAGAGGCTATTTGTCTTTTCCATGCTCTTCCACAGTGATCCAGTAAAGGTTTTAAAGTGAAGCAAAACATGCTGCCACTTGGGCTCTGGATCAGACACAGCAAAGGGTTTCAACGACTACTGTTAAGTGCTGCAATTCAAATGTCCAATTGAAGTGTCCTGACATGCCTGCCCATGGCGTGGGACCCACCCAGGCCCACTTTGGTGCCCTGTGTTATGTTCCAATGGCACGAGGCACCCAGACTAGGTTACAACCATCTGAGCCCCTCTAATGCAAGTGCCTTTTTTCACATCCAAACTCATGTCCTTCACACACTGCTAGTAACAATTTCCCAGAAATTCTTGAAATGCCTACAAAATGCAGAATATTTCCCCTGCCTCAAAAACGTGCTTGTCTTCAGCTATTTCTGCTGTTTACAGGACACAAAGCAAACAGATTTGCCTTGAAGATCTCTATTCTCAAAGTCGTTACAACAGGGGATCAGGATAGGAAGAAGAGCAAGGACAAAAATCTGAGCTCAACTGCACCACCAGGCCTCAACAGGGCCTGAAAACTCTTCTCAGTCCACTCAAGAAAACAAACAAGATGACAATCCCCAAGCTGAAGATGTCTGAAGTCTCATCTAAACCAACTGCCGCAGCCTACAGCCTAGGCTAAAGGCTAAACCCACACGCCCATCTTTCTGAATGAGCAAGCAATCCACTCGAATATTGCTTTTTAAACGACAGACACAGCACGCTGGGGTTCACAAGAAAACCCCTGAAAAAGTTGTTTTAGTGACCCTGGAGCCAATGCCCATTTTCCACCCCTCCTGCTGACTTCTGGGAATAAGCAGCCCCAGGTGGAGGTAGGACCCCACTGGTTCATCACTCAGGTGGGAACACACTGATGGTGTGGCAGACACCATCTTGCTTCACCAGCTGCCTTGTAAGACACAGCAGAATATCAGGGCAAAGGATGGGAAGGGACACTGAATATAACACGTAGAAGATGCCCAAACAAGTGGAGTAGCCAGACACAGAATACCTTCATCCAAATTTTTTTTACAGGCATTTGCCAGTGTCATCCTTCCTAATGTCAGTTCACACCCCCCATTCTCCTTGTTTACCTTCTCATGTCAGAAGAGAGTTAAAAAGCCAATTCAAGAACTATTAGCATCTCTCAGAGCAAATGTTCCTGAAAGAACACATTACTGGGGAGAGGATTACCAGCCTGAACTGGCTCAGACATGTCAGCTAGGGAGGACTGGACAAGAACACTCATACCCAGAAAAGACACAGCAAGATGCAGTCATGGAGGGAAGCTGAACCCTAATCCAACAGCAAGAGCTTAGCTTGGATCTGTGCTGCCATATGAGTCATGCAGGTCCCAAAACAGGACCCAGACACCTCCTGAGTGCTGTTCTGTTCTCAACACACTCATTCTTGCACAAACTGATGTACGAGGCACTAGGGTAATTTAAGCGGAGCTCATGCATGCATAATGCTCAGGCTTTTCTTAAGTTTGAGACTACCTCCCAAAACAGGTCCAAGCAAAGTTAATGATCAGTTAGAAGGAGAGGGATGGGTTTTCTACATGAAGATAAATACAACATACAAAGTATTCAAATGCATCTGTATTCCCTTGTCAAGCAACTGCTATTTCAGCATTTAAAGTCTTCATGTAGGAAAGGTAGAAGAGGTGGGAGAGAAGAGGCTGTACCCACAGCAGAGGCCAACACAAAGCTCTTGCAAGCCTGGTCTAAGAGTTGATTCATTAAACTCAGTAAGGTGCAAGACATCACTGCTACTGACCACAACTCCAGATCACATGGAAGCTCAAGCCATGGACTCCACTTGGGGTTGTAACAAAAGCCGTTTTGTGGTTGACCCTGCCCTAGCCTTCCCAAACCTGGTGAATGAAGGAAGCATTACAGAGGGCAGCACCTGTGGCCAAGAAGCACAACTTAGCAGAAGCCTCACACTAGCACAGCAGCTGTATTTTAAAAGCAGCTTTTCAGATGCTGTTTGCAATATGGGAAAAGCCTTCATCATATAGAGACAGCTTAAGTAGAGAGGCAGCATAATATATCCATCAAGAAAGCCCATGGGAACACATGGCAGTGCTGTTGGAACCACAGCCATGGAGCCTGGACTCTAGACTGTAGCCACCTTTAGTGCCAAACCAAAATGCCAGCAGGCACATGAGCCACTGACATCCACTTCAACAGATTGTCCCACCTGCAGCCCATCTCCCCGGCTTTAAACACTCCACAGAGCTTGCAATGACCAAAGCATGGGGAATTATGCCCAGCCGGTGTGATGCAGCCTGTGCACGGGCACAGAGAACACCCCAAGTGCTTTTGCTCTGTTCCAGAACGGCTGCTGGGTGGAGGTTCAGAGGGCTGAACCCACCCAAACCCAAAGAGAGATGGACACACAAGGACACTCAGCACTCTGGGGAATCCAAGGTATTTCTTCCATGAGGAAATCAATCAATGAGGCAGAACCCTTGCTGGCAGATGGCCTTGCATGGTATCTTAGCAGAGTACAACAGAGCAAGGGCTCTTTGCTCACCGCTGATGCAAGACCCAGGTTGCAGAACCATTACTGCAGTTGTAACTGGATGACATTTTCCAACATCCTGCCCTGCCAGAACAGTTAGTAAGTGACAACAGACTTTGGGGTGTCTGACACCACAGAACTTTTGGGAAGTTTTAAGTCAGCACTGTACGTGCTCCAGCTATTCCCACTCATTTGTTCAAGTTCTCTGCAGCCATCTGCCCATAAACATCTCACTCAATGCTCCTCAAACTCCCCCACCAGGCAGCACCCCAGCAGCAGCTGCACACAGATTTCCCAGCTCCAAAGCCACCCAGGAGTCCGGGGCAGCCCTGCAAGACCAGGTGAGCAGCTGGACAGCAGCCACAGCAGCTCCAAACAAATAAAAAAGGACAAGCAGCATGCTGCTGGCATAAAAGTCATGCTTAACACAGTGTCTGTCACTTGCCATCAGAAGAGGGCAAATAGGATGTAAAACAGGCACAAAAAGTACAGCAGGAATGAGGCAGCCAGGTTTTTATGAGAGACAGTGGACTTGCAATAGCATCATCTTCAAAGAAATCCAGAAAAACAAACCTTACCCGCACAAATTTATAAAAGTGGATTGGCTGGTTGGGGATTTGTTTGTGTGTTTTGTTTGAGGGGATATTTTTGTTTGTACCATCACAGCTTTTTAGTTTATGGTTTTTGTTGTTTGTTGTTCAAGAATATTGAGAATTTAAGTACAAAGAGCATAGTAGCACCTGCCCTCCTCCTCTGTCTCTCCTTTGGCATCTCCTTCAGCTACCACTGCTGCTCTCTGGCTGTGTGACTATATGCAAACTAGGATTTGGGTTTACAATATGCTTGGCACATTTGCAACATGCTTCCTATCTGGAAACAGGCTCTTACCCCATAGTTAAGAGAGTAAATTACCTTGTTCCCCCTCCAGTGGGAGAGCTTAGGGAGAGGCAGCTACAGTGAAATACCCTCACCACAAAACAACACCTTTGCATTACCTCATCGGTGTGGACATACTTTGTTCTGAGCGTGGCAGGTACTGGGTGTTCCCACTCCCACTGCAAACAGGAACATACTTTTATACATGACAGACTGCAGATGTGGGAGCCACATTTAGACTAAGCACGTGGTCTCGGGAGACAACCAGACCTTTTACACGGCTTTCAAAGCTGTCCAGGCGGATTTCTGGATCTGCTCATCCTCGATTACAATACCACAAAGCCATCTCAGAGAAAAAAAAAAAAAAAAAAAGCAGCAAAGCAGCGGACACACAAGCACAAGAACAGAAATCCCAGGACACTGGGAAGTATCAGCAGAAGAGATGTTCGATCTGTATGTTCCCCTCCTCTCATGTTGCTGGGCTCTTGTGGGGTGCGCAGCAGGGAATCTGGTGATACCACAGTTATGGCCACCACAAGCTTTACTGGCTCAGGAATGAAGCCAAGCTCTAAAACACCCACTCAGCATGTGACCTGTCAGTACCTCCACAGCAAACTCTGCAGCGGTGTTTGAGTGAGTTTAGGGCTGAAATGTCACAGGGAGTGTTTGGGGTGCAGGACAAAGACACTCAGACAATTGGTGCGTATCTGTTTAAGACGACGCTTTGAATTTGTGCAAGTACAGCCTGTTCCTTTAAACCTGTGACCTCATTTATTTACATTACTGCAGAAAAGCACTGCCAGAAGCAACAGCTGATGACAGTCTCATGTATTTTTCCACTAAGACAACAATTAAACTGCTCCTGTGTTATTAATGAACAGATGACTTTGTGTCAAGTTGATTCAAAGCACAGGATGCCTCAAGGTTAAGCAAACGCAACTCCAGCATGTAAAAATAGAAGTTAGGTATTGTCCAGATGCTTTGCCCACCCAGTGCTCTCCCCCTTCCTCAGCCTCCTGGACAGGAGGGCCCAGGTCTCATGGCCATCCCCCACCACACTGCCACCAGTGTCCAGAGGTCCTGCTGCAGGGTGGCACACTAGTGCTGAGCCACCACCTCTGCAATGCCACCATGCACGCTGCTCCTGTACCATGAGGCTTCTACTGAGGAAGATGCTGCTGCACAGGCTGAAGCAGAATTTCTGCCATTATAGGCCCAATCCACTCCCAGGATATGGACAGTCACCTTGACCATCTCTTCATACTACCAACACAGCTATGGCTGCAGGTGTAGGTCTGCTAAGCACCAAGAAAACTATCAGGGAGCGCATGGAGGCACTGGGATTGCATCCATAGGGCACAGGAACTAAGGTCCACCTTGCAGTGGAAGATGCAGCCACCACTTGCTCACAGATGTTGCTGGAGTGATTTTAGCCACAACAAAGATGGTTCCTGGTGTGTCCTGGGGATTATGCTCTGTTCATCCTGAGGCACTGAATGAAGGGATGCTCAGATCTCCTGAACAACACAAGACACACACCTTCCTTACTCAAGCAGGGCTCTGCTTCCCACACTACTTCTACAGAAATGGGGCCAATCCAAGCAGATCACTGTAGGAGTGTTCCTACTCTCCAAGTCCTTCTCCTCACCACAGCTACAGCTGAGCAGTGCTCAAGGCTTGCCCTCACTGCTGCAGCAACCTTGACACGGCTGGAAATACTGTATTTAGATAGAAGGGCAACTCCCTTCTATCCACAGGATGGGGACCTATTGGGCCACATTCAGCCAGGTGACATTAGTGAACTCCTCACCTGTCTGTGGGATGTTCCTAGGAAACCCTACCACGGGGCTTTCCCTGTCACCCACACAGCATTCAGCACCAGCCGTGCTGCAAAAGATTAAGCTTTGAGCAAACATAAAAAAAGTAAAAGTAAACAGCACACACAAAGAACAGCTTCCACCTCGATACACTCAATCTAATCCAGTCTTTCCCTCAAACTGAGCTGCCAACAGCACTTCAAAAAAAAGGCAAAACTTCACATTCCGAAGAACTTGCAAGGTCAGTCTTTTTCCATGGGGGAACTATCCCGAGAGGTCAATTTGCACACAAATTCTGGCCTAGAGGAGTCACAAGCACATCCTTGACACAACAGCTTTGAGGCCCCTTTAGAAGTCAAGAGTGTGGCGCTGGATGAAGAGGAAAGGTTTCCCCTCAGCATCGAGGGACGTGCGCACATGTTTGCATATTATTTCTAATTTTATCTCGCTATGGTTCACACCCCCCGCCACAGCACATCCTCTCCCACTGGCTTTTGAGGTACTTGGCCTCATCTACTTTTATTTTTTTCCTCTGACACCAGGCACAGCAAAGTTGGCTCTCCTAGGGACACATCCTACGGAGGGAGGCGAGAGGTCATCCAAAGCCCCTTCCCTGCCAGGCTGTGCCGAGTTGCTGGCTCTGCCCAGCTCCATTCTTGGCTCCTCCCATCCCACCACCACCCATTTTCAACCACATCATCACCCCAGGAGCCTCCCACACCCCAACACATGACTTGCTTTTTTCCACCATCAGCTTTCACCCCTTCACTCTTCCTCTTCTCATGACTACTAGATCATCTAAACTCATTTCAATTAGAAAGAAACAATCTTTTTTCCTTGACCTGTCACTAGAAAATTTTTCTTGGATTTTAATTCGATACTTTTTTTTTAATCTTTATACCTTTTCATCTTAAATTTAGGGTTTTTCCTCAGACCCTGGACACCCCTGCAAATACGCACATCCCATCTATATCATCCTTTTACTTGTCAGCTTTTCCAAGAGATGCTACTAACCTTTGGACTACCCACCAGCCTGCCCAGAAGCCATCCTGAATACTTTGGGACCACCTCTCTGCATTCAGACATTGGTCAGCTTGTAACTGGAAATCTGCCCTATGCTGTGGGAGTCCTGAGTCTGCTTATTTCAAAATAAAAACTCAAGTATTCATGGGAAAGCAAGCCAGCATCCTTCAAAGCACTGTGTTATCCTTGGGGAGCAGTCAGGAAGGTGAAAGAGGAGAAGGCCTGCTCTGAATTTTGGTACAAGGACTAAACCATACAAGAATGTAAATAGGAATAAGGCAAGAAACACCACATCCCAAACACACTATGGTGACAACTCTGCAGCCACTAAGGAGGACTGGACTTACCCTCCCTGGAGGGCAAGCATTTACAGCAGAAACTCAAAATTAGTCCCATTACAACTTCTCATGGCAAAAGTATGTGTTCCCATGGGGATGCAGGCTAACATGAAGCCCAATTAAATAATCACTGGAAATGTCAGTGTAAACCCTGAAGGAATACATACTTCTACTGTGAAATGCTTCCACTGGAAATCATATTAACAAAAAGGTCATCAAGAAATGCTAAAGTTATGTACAAAGGAGGCAGGGGAAGCGATGGGGGAGGGAACAGAAACTATTTTAATGCAATAAAATACCACAAATGGTTTTATATTGACAAAGAGCTATGGGTCTGTTTTTCTAGACAGAGGTAGAGCTGGCCAGAACACCGAGTTTCATTTGTTTTTAATCTTTTACCAGTTCCCTCCCTGGCCATCACCATATGCATCTCTCAAGCAAGCGCCCTGGAAGGAGCCAGCACAGGAGCAGGATGCAGGCAGCTGTGGCTCAGCACATCTGGGGAGGGAGAAGGGTCCCAGCCCTGTGTCAGACATCCGTATTCCTGGATGCGTAGGAGCAGACCTTTCTGTTTAATCTGCGTGTTTTAGAGAACACTGACTTTTTCATGCTGCAGCCATCCATTTATTCTCTTTCCCCTTTTAAGGGCAACCTCTCTAGGACAGCTTCTTTCTAAAGAGAGAGCAGGCTGCTTTGTTTCTCCTGAGGATAGCACAGGCTCTTTTCCAGTCCAAACCACTGCTCCTCTACATCAGAAACACCAGCACCATGCACATTAATATGAAAGGAATACAGGGTGCTAATAATACCACACCCTCATTTGGGGATACCATCCATTCCTGATGAATTTAAACTCTTTTTAGACTGAAAAGTTTCTACCCTCTTATTTAGAAATAACAGTATCTGGTTCTGATTTGACATTTTCCTGCAAGGTATTCCAAGCACATGAAGGAAAAACAGAGAAGGCAAAGGATGCTGTCTTGACATATTCCAGTGCCACACAGTCCAAAATAAAAGCAGCAGACTACTGGAACTAGCATGGTACACGCCAGCCCTCACTTTGACAAAAGCTTCAGGGCCAGCTCTGCTGGCACATTTATCCCAGTCTAAATGGTCAAGGAACCAAGGCCCCAAAAACCCCCACAAGGAAAGAGAAGTTGACCAGATTGCATCCATATTCTCCAGAGTCAAGGCAAGAACGAAGCGGGGAGAAAAAGACATATTTACAGAATCCAGAGCAAAAATCAATAAAACAAGGAATATCTCCAGCCAGATGAAAATCAACCCTTGTGTCCAAATAAAATAACTCCTTGTCTCCATGGGTGAGCTAATACCAATATTTCCCAGGAAACATAAGGACTGTGTTATCCTTCAACAGAGATGTTGCTCTGTCTCACTGGACTAACACCTATGAATTTACAATTAACTTCATTTTAAACAATCAGAGTGGTTTTGTACCTAAAATATGCCAGCAAATTTTAAGCAGCAGCAAAAGTCTTATTCTTAGCTCTCATCAACTGGACAAACAGATTCCCATTACCTTAACAGAGAACAAGAAGAATTGAGAGCCCAGCACAAAGTGCAGGTCAACTGCTCCAACAACAGCTTTTGCTTTAAAACATTAGTGTTCAACTGCTTACATAAGGCTTAATATCACATTTTGCCATAATGAACTGGAGACAACCAATTCGACTGATATGACAGAAGCTTGCAAGTTATCCTCTATTTTCCAAGTCTCTTTAAGCCACTGTAAAAAACATTAAATAAAATATATGATAATTCATGTGTGGACAAGGAGTAACATTTGTTCTTCTTTTTATTACCTTTAATTAGAAGCAGTTCTTCTCTGTTGCAGTGAATCAAGTGGGAATTCATCCAGGCATGCTGTAGACTTTTTAAAGCTGGGGCATAGTAAAAGAGTTGGAGCCAATGTGTTCACATTTCTATTATTTTCTTAAATTATTTTTTTCCAACCTACTCCTTCAGAGCCCTGATCTTGGAAGCAGGGTGTTGCATGCACACAAAGCAGCATTTAACCCTGGCAGGAGCAGTGGCTCCCAAACCCTCCCACCCAGTAGGATAATTCCTGTCCTTCCAGCACCAGGTAATGGCAGATTTACAGCTCCCTCCCGACCCCACCACCCCCCCAGAGCCTCCAGTGGGGACAGCCCAGGGCAGAAGCTCCCACTGCAGGAGCAGTGGGTGTAGCTGAGCTAGACAAGGGTGGCACTGTCCCGGGCTGCAGCAATCAGAAGCTCATTCCTTCAAGTCAGAGGGACTAGGTGGCACATAGACCTACAAGGTCGCAGTTGCCCCCTGCAGACTTGCCAGTTTGGATCACTCTCCTGGGACAGGCTCACTGAAACCAAGGGCAGGAGATCAGAAGCTTGTGCCCCTTCTGGATCCTGCTCTCTTTACTGGGAGCAAGAGCATTCCTTTAAAAAGGAAGCAACTCCCTCACCCAAGCAGAGAAACACATGAAGGTGAACCTCGACCTTTTTAAAGCACAAAAAACACCTAGAGGAAAATCAGAGCCCAAAATTTAGCAAAAATGTACTGTCAAGGGAAGAGGGTGCTCCTAAATCCATCTCCCACTTTCTGCAGCAGGCAGCTGTATTGTCCCAGGGCACCACTGTGACTGTGGAATGGAACTGGGGTCAAACACACTTCACACCAATGGCAGTAAGAGACAGAAGCTCAGCGTTACAAAGGGTGCAAAGGACAGCAAAAGAAAAAAAAAAAAGGCCAAAACAAAAAAACCAACAAAAATCAAATCAGATGAAAATAACTTCTACACACCTCATGGCAAGTCTGTCCTGTGGGCTTGGTCAGAGCTCCCCTGGCCACAAGACCATCCTGCTACCTAGGCCCAGATTCATCCCTCCAGAAGTTATTCCCTTTTTGCACCACATGGTGGACTGACTCGCTTCTCCATCTCCCCTCCTTTCCTTCCAGCCCCAAAATGCTGCTCCAGATCTAGGTCAGAGACCACCTCCTGGTAGGACACAGGCATCTGAGGAATCAACATCTTTCTAAGCAGCAGAGGACACACCAAAAACCACATTCAGAGTGCTCCTGGATGTGAGGCAGCCTTCACCATAGACACTAATTGAAGCAAAGAGTTTCATGCACTAAAAAGTCACAAGATGTTTAAACAAAATGAAACAACGAAACCCCCAAGCTTCACTACTGAACCACAGAGCACTCATCAACATACTGTATAGAGACCACGAGCATCCCTGGACTTTCCAGCAGCAGAAACTTGTCCCCTGAATCCCTCTGTGCCTCCTGCCCACAGCAGTCCCCATTCTGCCTCCCCACAGGGTGCTCTGACAGGCACAGCCAGGACTGATGGCCAAACCCAAGGGCACTAGGGCACGTTTCAGCTTTCCCACAACCCTCAACATCCAATGGATCAAGAGCAGGTGAAAGGCCTGCCAGAGGAAGCTGAAGCAAATGCAATATTCGAGACAGCACCTTGATGCAGTCTCCTCTCAAAGGGACTCTTTGCAGCCTTTACTTGTAGGTGAGGCAGGGAAAGGTGACATCCGTGATAGATGCACTGCTCTTCTTTAAGCCACATCTTACCAAACACTTTTGTGATAGCAACAAATTAACTTTTACAGTACAGAGGTGTTTAAAAAAACTGCAAAAGACAGATTCAGGTGAGAACTTAAAATCAAAGCTTGAGAAAAACAACTGCTCACAGTAATTCAGGTCAGCCTTGTCATTTCTGTAGCCAGCACACTCCCAGGCCCACCAGGGACTTCCCAACAAGGCCAAAGCACCACACATAGTCTTATCTCACACACAGAGGGACAATGCATTAGGTTATCTTTAGATTACCATAATTTACTTCTTTAAACAGCATGACTTCTATAACCCTGCAAGCTGATGCTGAATATCTGAGAGGTGTTTCCCTCCTGGCTGGCTGGTGAAATTGCAAAACAGGGAAACATTGAGACGTGTGCACACTGCTCATGGCACTTCTTCACTTTCGAGTTGCTTGCATAAGTAACAACCCCTAACTATAATGGGGCTTTTCACAGAGTTAAGAGTCATAGCCTAAAGACAAGTGATGAGCCTTCACTTCAAATGCATCTTAAAGCCAAGGCAATGTCACTAAAAACTTCTGTGCTCATAAGTGTAGTAAAAACTTTGGCTGCTGCTTTGGAAGGAAACCACCCATGTATAGCCCTAAAAATCAAAAAATTAAAAATAGTCCATCTGTATTAGTTAATATGCAGACACCACTTAAGCCTCAAACACAGCTACCCTTCCACCCTGAGCCTCTCCAAAAGATTGTGCTCACCTCAAGAATAAAAAGCCAGAAGACAGACGAGCACACTGTCCTAGAAAGATTTCAGCAGCAGAATTTCTCACCGCTGGCAGGGCAAGAGTGAGGGCGGCACATGAGGCATTCAGCTAATTATAACCCAACATCTACCTACCAGGAACATCATGGGCAATGTTACCCCAGTTTACACAGAACTGGAACAAGATATTTCTTTACAACTATCAGAGAGGTTTGCCTAATGTAACAGTTGGCTTCTTAACTCTTAATTCTTAATTCCAAGGGTATAAGAAATTGGGGAGCCAAAAAAGGTGGGGAAAAAAAAAATCTCCTTTCTATTCCTCCCTTTCCAATGCAGTGTCATTGCTCTCTTCCCAAGGACAGTTAAAATGTGATAGGCATCATGCAAGCCAGCACAGCAAACTCTCAGATGCTATGATCTGGGAGAAAATGCCACATTTACCATTACTGTTGAACAGACAAAGTTTAGAGGTACCTCTCACCTGCAGAAGTATGCCCTCAAAATATGGTAAAGATTGTGGTCTCCAGCCACACTATTGTCCCAATTTATCTATATGCAAAAGGTAGCAACACATACCATCAATTTTTTAGTATGATGGCCAAGAAGATTGTTTATTCCAGTAGAAAGATACTTTAAGCACCAACAATCAGAGTCTGAACACTGAAGGTGAAATCTCAGCCCTGACAGAGCCAGCAGAAGCTTTTCCCCCAGTGACTGATGGGGCCAGTTCTCCTCTGCAGCACAGAGGGAACACACTTTATTTTTAAATGTTAAGTAACGCATGTGAAATGTCCAGTGTTTTTAAAACTACACATTTCCCTATTACAACCATGACCTAATACTTATTCAGTGGAGATCTCTGGTGGAAATAAGTGCCAGGCACATGTTTTGTTGGTCAGCTGGATTTGTTGACCATTACATCAAGTTTTACTTTCAAATACACTTGTGCAGTGTAATCCCATTAGGGTTTAAAGCAACACTGACACTGTTAAATTATGTAATTAATGACAGTAATAATTAATGTATTTGTACAGATTATGACCAGATCAAGTATTTCAAAGGCAGCTGATCACAGTATTTACATGAATATAGGAGCAAACACAAAGCAAGTAATTATTCATATTGTAAGCATATCAATCCCTCTGTAGTTGTTTCAACTTTGCTGATATGTGACTCGAGTGTGGTAAGAGATCTGAAACTATTCTTAGACCATGGCAGAAAGCATGAAGTGGTTTGTTGGCAGGTCTCACACTCCCCACTATAATGAGAGCTAGTCACTTCATTTATTTCCCCATCAGATGTGCACAGAGAAGATCAAAAGCCAGAGCATAAATAAGCTCCTCAGACTGTGAACAAGAACAGAGAAGGAACCAGTTTTTGTGGAGAAACCAGCTGGTTCCTCCCCATCTCCTTTGCAGAAGTCCACCATGAGTTTACAGCATATAGTGGGAATTTAAAAAGAAAAAAAATCTGAATCATATTTTTCACCTCTGCTTTTGAATTCCATTGCTTCCTTGAAGTCAAACACAGAAGCCTTTACAAACTAAACACAGGATTTAAGCAGGTTCACAAGGCTCCCAGTGCTGGGTCTTGAAGGAAGAACAGCAGGATGGAGACAATGCCACTAGACCCTGGTCAGGGAGACAAAGGCAACTCCTCTTGTGTTAAAAGCTGTCAAGATGTGCTAACACAGATGCTTCAATTTTTCATTTTTGTTTCCTTTGTAGATTTAATTTAACTTGG
>VWYP01015010.1:0-28201 GCA_013400435.1 Pycnonotus jocosus | reverse complement strand
CCCCGCAGGACGGGGAGCGCGCGGGCGCGTCCCGAGTCCGGCCGTGCCCGCGGGAACCGCGCACCGGTACCGGGGCCAGGAGAGAGAGCATCAGCACCGCTCCCGGAGCGCGGCGGCAGCGGGCACTGCTGCCCGTCCGTCCCAGCCCCGCCGCAAGCGGTTCGGCAGTGAAAGAACGGCGCCAAACCGAGAGGATGCTGTTTAGGTGCTTTTCTAAGCCGTCCTTCCCTGTCACAAACAAGCCCGCACGAGGCACTCGCGGGAGGAGGAAAATCCAGCAACCACATTTCCTTGGCAGCCTCATCTCCCTCTTCCACAGATGAGTGGCATTATCACGACCCTAGAGACTGACCCTCAGGGGTCAGGCATCAATCCACCAAAGCAGAGACAGGGAAAGTGGCATCTCCAGAGTGATGCATCCTACCAGTCCACCCTGACATGGGAACACTGCAGAGTTTCACCTACAGCCCAGCACCCAAACCCTTAGAGCTACAGGAGGAAGGGTGAAGTTGGAGCAGATAAGAACAAGCCCACACCTGGGAGTATAAGAACAGTAATTTCCCCCACAAAAGCAGTGAATCACAGGGAGGGCAGGAGATGTGCCCCACAGTGCCCAGAGACAGCCAGGCCTGGAGGTCCCTGTCTGCCTGATCCCCAGATTAAAGATGGATGCAGCTGCTCCATGTTATAGAAACTCAGATGGAACCCAGCTTTATCCAGTAAAATCCTGAGTGTTCAGATTAGACTGGACTCTCGCAGTGTAAAAAGGAAAGCAACACAGGCCAGAGGACAAGATTTTAAGGATCCATTGCAAGGATAAACATGAATCCCTTTCATCTTTTCTGTCAGAGGCTGACATGGCCGAAATAATGAGCTCTCACCCTTGCTATGTGAGTATTACAAGGTGAAAATTGATTTTCAAGCCACATGGATCAGCTCATCACACACTAGGAGGGTACCTGGCAGCAGCACGGGATTTCTGCACCCCTTTCCTTCCTCACTGTGCAATCTATTTACACATTTCCTGGTTCAGCAACCACATCTCATCGTGTACCAGTCCATCATGTATCAATCCACCGAGTCAGAGACAGGGAAAGTGGCATCTCCAGAGCAATGCATCCTCCCATGCCCTTCCTAACCATGGGAGTGACAAAGCATTTCACCTCCAACCAGGAATGCCAACCCTTTAAGCTACAGGAGGAAAGATGAAGTTAGAGCTAGTAAGAAGTTGTCAGC
Source organism: Pycnonotus jocosus (assembly GCA_013400435.1). Lineage (NCBI taxonomy): Eukaryota > Metazoa > Chordata > Aves > Passeriformes > Pycnonotidae > Pycnonotus > Pycnonotus jocosus. Next base: position 26,965 of record VWYP01015010.1, on the reverse strand, counting down.
ATGATAACATTGAATCTAAATTAGCCCCCAAAGATTTTGGTTTTGGGATGTATGCAGTTAATAATTTTTCAACTGGGATTTTCAAGCTGTAACTACCAATCCAACTGGGTCTATTGCAAAAAAAAAAAAAAAAAAAAAATCATCCAGAAACTCAGGGGAAAAAATGGAAATAGCAAGATTTTAGAAGCAATGAATACTTGATTTTTTTTAATTAATAGTTCTAAAGTAAACAGCAAGTTAAATCCTTTTCCTCATAGCCATTCTTTAAACAATCAGCTGCTTCCCCTAAATGTTCCTTGTAGGACAGCAACTCACCTGTACAAACTCAGGCTTTTGTTTTCCAGTGTTGTGATACTGCAGCAGGGCACCAGTTCCGCCGCAAGCTGGGAAGGCAGAAGAAGTGGGGGAAGCTCTCGCTTGTAACAGCTTCACCTCCAGCAATCTGCTCCCACTGAGCAAATGTGAGGAAAGACTTTGAGCTATTAAGTCACAGAGTGACTTCACCCAGCAAAGACCACAGTCTGGAGGTATTACCTTCTGAAGGCTTATAAAATATAAGTCCCCATGCTACCCAGCATGAATGCAAACCAGGCTTTAACAGGGCTGCACAAACAGCTGCCCTCCCCAGCGAGGGAGCAAACAGCTCCATGGAGAAATGCACTGCTCTCAGAGTCCACAAACCCTGGTCAGTTCCCCAGAGGTGCCACTGTGAGACACCACTGGAGCATTTCTATGCTCTCTATTCCTATTTGTCCTTGGCTTGCTGGGCTCACAGCAGAGGAGGGATAGCTTGTGCTTCCCTCAAAACCATCCTTTCAGGCCATGCTTGGGCTTGGGGAAGGAGCTCCCTGTGGGAGCTTGTGTTCAATTCACTGCCTGAAATGGTCCCTCCAACCAGGGCAGCTGGAAACCATGTTCCTGTTCATGCATCTCCAAAGCTAGACACCTCCTGAGGCAAACATTTGCTAGAAAACACTTGGAATCACTGATTTAGCAACCTTTTACTTTCTGACCAAACTTCTCAGTACAGTACTAATGATGTGCACCAAGAAAATATTTTGTGACTTGCTTTTGGAGGAGTTCTCCTCACAGGAGAACTGTGCAGAGGTTACTCACAGCAAGCAGTGCTCCCTTCCGAAGGATACTCAGCCTTTGCCAAGTTTTCTCACAATACAAAGACAGGCCAAGTGTTATTTTGTCTCATATTTTATTTAACTTTTTATTTTTCTGAGAATGTCGACTGTAACTTGCTATTCCACCCCAGCTTCAGAGGATTTCCTACACAACTCTACTGACTTCATGCTTAATACATTTTATTAGCCTATGACATAAGATTGGCTTTTTTCCTGCTCTCAGAAACCACAGCCCACTGTAACTTTTTTTCTGAGCATATTCAATGAACAGCTTTCTAAATGCTTTTGCTCTCTGTAATTCAACACCCAAAACAGACAAGACTTATCTATTCCCTAAAAACTAATCTTCTATTTTCTGAAAAGCACACAAGAATTCTTACTACGGAAGCTGGCAGATCTTAGTTAAATTCCCACTTCCAGCAGTAGCAGCACATAGCATTTTGACATTTATTTTTCCTCAAATGCTTTTGCCACCATGGTGCACTTGCTCAGACATTTGAAGAAAACCACAAGCAGACAAAGTGAAATTATCTCAAAATTGAAGCAAATTCTCACAAACTCTCACAGTATACTAATTGCATAAAATCCAATCAAACCCGTTCAACCTCACAAAAAGGGTAAAGATTGCTAAAAGAACATGCTGAATATTTAACAGATTTGAAAAAGAAGCCATCAAAATTCTCGCCAACAACACAGACATCCCTTAAGTGCTCTCAAACTAAACAGTTCCTTCTTATTGAAAGATTTCTTCCACATCAACCATTCTTCCACTCTACAATCAGGCATCTTATATCTTGTTTAGGATTAGAAAAAGACCCAGAATATAATTTCCTTCATTAACACAGCCATGCACAGCCCCTGCCCTGCACCTAAGAAGAGAAGAAGATGTGCTGTCTTGTCCCTTAAACATTCAAATCTCCGGAGTCGTGCATGAAGAAAGGATTTCACCTGTTGTACTTACTGCTGCAGAATGGGGCACTCCAATGTTGGCTGCTCTCTGGGGTACCATTATTCTGGTTTTAGGGGCACAGTAACAACCAAAGCCAGGAGTTCACAGTAACAGGCTGTGTGTGAAGACAACAAAGGACAGATGCCTGTCCCTCCTGAGACTGTCACTTGAACAGAACAATGCAAGTTCCCAATTCTACTGGCAGAAATGGGAAGCAAGAGGCTGAGTGACTTCCCTAAAGTGACACAACAGCTTACACAGTGGAGCAGAAAATTGGGAAATTGGGGAAAACAAAGGTGCTAGCCAGCACAGTATTTCAACTGCAAACCTGTAGCTCGCACTTCATCAGGTATCACATGAACTGGTTAAAAGAAAATGTCCTTGGGGGCAAGATTGACCTCCTATGTGTTCATTCCTCAAGTTTGCCCATTTGGTTTTTTAAGCGCTATTTGATTCTTGTTAGGTTTTAATACATCCCATGGCACCTTCGTTTGTCCTTGTAAGAAATGTCAGTTCACTACGCAGGCAAAGCTGAGAAATGACTGTTAGCCATTCTGTTAGCCTTTTGCAAGAAAATTATATCCCTTTTTTTCCTTTCTTTTGGAAGCTTGTTTTAAAGGCACCTTAGTAAAACACAAGCTTCCCTCTTAAGTGATTGTGTGGTACAAGACGAAAAAACCTGTTTTAGACAAACAGTTCATCTTCTAAGCAAGGAGGTGGGATTGAAACTGTGCACAAAATGAATTTATAAGGAAAATGAGAGCCAGTAGTAAACATGAAGATGCATCCTGATACTCCTGCTTGCTTTTTATGGCTTATACCCAGTGGGGAAGCTGCTATAAAATTACCTAAGTGAGAAACTGAAATGCAACAGCTCTGGCACTGTAACTCCACGTGGATGCTCTTGCTGCAGTTCCCAGCCTGTGTGGGTTTGGTAAGGCACAGGTGATTCCAGCTGTCCCTTCCCTGGGGCACACCACAGGACAGGGCAAGGAGGTCATGGTGGTTAGCAGCATCCTTCAAACAAAGCAACAACACAGGTGGTCAGACAGGTGAAGTCAGCCCATATCTCCTGCCCATGCCTTCTCTAGTTCAGCTCTGGGTCACTGCCATAGGACTGCGGTCAGACACTCACCCCACAGCCCCTGCAGACATCCCTGCCTTCCCTGTGCTTGGTGGCAGATGACAGCTCAAGACCAGACCGCAAACACCTTGAGCTGCTGCAGATGGATGAGTTAGTTTGATGAATTAGGGGACAAGCCAACCTGGGGGAGGTTGCCTCCAGCACCCCCATCAGCATCCCCCCGACCCTTCTGCCAGCAGAGTGTGGGGATGGCTGCACATTGGGAGGAGTGGGAAGTGGTTCAACACCTTTAAGATGCTGGAGTGAGATGATATGTGTTCACAGACTTGTTTATACAATTTCATTAAACAAATGCAGCTACAGATTGACATTTTAATTCCTCTATATGACATTTACCCAGGGCTTCAAAACAAACATATTTCTACTTACCTGGCTGTATATGCCACCTTAAAGCTACAGAGGAATGATTAAATAGGAGTTTGCTTCAGTAAAGTCAGCTAGTTTTACAAACCTGCCTGTGTCCAACCTGCTCATTTTTGTGTAAGGTTCTCTAATCATGTCTGACTGCAGCCTGGCCAGGAATCGCAGCAGGACGGACAGAGATTATTTTCTTAATAATCATTTTATCATTATGATTTTTCCATTTAAACTGTGGCTGTTTGAGTGAACAGGCAGTTACTGGTCTCCCCAGGGTACATGTACCTTAGAGTGCAGAAGAGACTCTGGTTACAAGAAGACTTCAGGTGTGTTCCTGCAGCCTCCACACCACCAGCACGAAGCAACACATCAGGAGCCCACCAGGAGCACATCAGTAGGACATGACAGGCACATCTGTGCTGCCCAGGAGGGCACAAGGACTTGGGAGGAAGGGAGTAAAAGAGTATGAAAAGAAAAAAGGAACTGCTTTCTGAAGGTCTTTATTTATAAATTGCCTCCAGGCCAGACACAGTCTTACTTAATTTTCTTAGAGCTTGGGTGAGATCCCTCACTCTGTCTCTCCTTAGGAGAGCCAAAGGGGAAGATACTGGTGATGAGGAACAGAGCAAGAGGGCTGGAAAAAGTCCAGTTGGAGTCACTCCCATAACTCTGTTCAGCAGTTTGGGGTCATAAAGGCTAGTCCCTCCTGTCTTCAGAAAGAGATCAGGGAAGGTGAATTATTCAAATTGTCTCTGTTGGAAAATAAGCGCACAGACAGTGGCTGCCGTGGCAATCACTGTGAGCTCAGTGCTGCAGAGCTAATGACGGCCAGCTGGGCCAAATTCCACCCCCGTCACACCCAGCCCGCCCGATCAATGCCGGGACAGCAAACAGTGCCTTCCGTGCACAAGGTCTCCTTCCCAGAGGCAAATATCCGATTGTCCTGGCCTGGCAGCTGCAGACAGGCATGCACAGGGCACAGGAGGGCACGCTGCTGCTGACACAGTGGGGCAGGACACTGCTGCACACTGAAAGGGGCTCCTTTCAGCTGAGAGATGCTGGAGGTGTTGTCCTGGGCAGACCTAAACCTTCCTAACCCCCTGCAAAGCCAGGTGGCAAAGCCTTTGCTTCTCATGCCAGGGAGGATGGCTCCCTGCCTGCTAAAAGTGACAACTCTTTTACCTTTGGTGTGCTCTCCCTCCTGTTTTTACTTTCATGGATCAATGTGGCTCCTCTCTCCTGAGCCATAACAGTAAGAATATTCAGTCTTGCATATTTCTGCCTCCACCCCCAGAAACAAAAAGAAAGCAGGACACGAATATGACCTTTATGACTTATCTGCACTTGGAAGTGTACCAGAACAGATCATCAGAGAGGCTGGTTTCAAGTGCCGCTGTAGCTGCTTGAGCAGCAGCCCTGTATAGCCCTAATTTGGAAAGAGCCGCTCCTGGTTCTCATCCTACAGAGCAAGCTTTCACATCAGGCCTTGCACCTGGCCCACGGTTTTTGCCCTGCTTGCCTGCAAACACTAGTCAGGCTCTGAAGGTCAGGGGTGTGAAAAAGTGCAATGCAAATGAAGCCTTTCCAGACAGCAGATTTGTGTCGATAGCAGAGCTGAGCTCTCACCAGCCTCACTCAGTGACATGAGTGACCTGGCTTTCGGGGCTCAAACAGCAGCCCAGATAACTGGCATTAGCTGCTCCGATTTACAGGCAACTTTTTAACTCAGTGTTTCGTACCTGCATCACCCTCAGCTGCCTGCCCTCCGCTGGCCCACTGAGACAGGAACTAGAAAAAGAGGCACTGATCCCCCTTCCTCTACCTCTCCTTGCACCAGGTCTGTTCTTGATCTTGCACCAGGCTCTGTGCCAAAAGAGCAAAGGGGCACAGAGCAGAAGAGACCCACAGGCAAACACCACCCATGCAGGGAAATCATCAGCTACGCTCCTTTGCTCAAAGACCACCTGAGCCTCCACAGCCTGTCTCCAGGCATGAACAGCACGGCTCCTCACCTGATTAACCAGGTGGAAGGACACCGGGCTCCCAGCCCTCCCACCAGCCCACAGAGATGAGGGGGTGGAGGACCACACAAGCAGGCTTCAAGGAAAAGCACTTCAGTTAGCCTTCAGCAAAGCTGCACTTTGGCATTTGCAGGTGTTTCGGAGGAAATTAATTGAACTCTCATGAAACCCCTCCAAACGTTTGTCCTAAGAGAACATGCCTCTCTCATTTGTTTGTGGCGGATGCTTTGTACTGTGGGTTGCTGCATTTAGATTAGCATTCAGTGCCGCTTTCCACCCCACCCCATTTCTGTCTGTATTAGACAGAGCTGTCAGCATCTCACCTTCAGTGAAAAGAACATCAATATTTCCTGGCAGCAGGCAGGGGAGGCTCTATGCAAGCCAGAGTTTTAACAGTTTATCAAGTGTGCAGAATTGCAAACCTGGAAACTTGTTCTTGGCCAACTAGGTATCTGGCTTAGCCCAACTACCTCCCTCCTGCAGTGCAGCTGCTGCCAGAAGGGAAGGAGAACAGGTCCTCTTCTGACCAGTGTACCTTCTACGTGGCTAGATGGATGGGAACAACTCCTGAACCGCACAGACTGTCCCCACGGGCTAGTGAAGCCTTTCTTACAGCATATTTTCAAGCAACTCTTCTTCTCCAGACTGGGCCTCAAGCAACTTCCCCTCCATGGGATAAACAGCTTCTTCCTCAGCTTGATTACAGCAATACTAAAATTGGAACTGAGGAGCTAACAGGAAGAAAGAGCTGGGATCTTATTGAGATCAACTCTATTTCTGTCATGTTGACTGAAATAGGCAGTTGACCTTGTTCTACTTATGACTACCTCAGTGCAAGCCACAGCTTGCTTTGTCACCAGCATGGGGCAAGCAGGTACAGCAGACAGTTCTCAGGACCCTCTGCCTGTCTCACAAGTCCTATTCCTCCCACTATGGCCAAGCAACCAGCGGTCACCCTCATGCAGCCAAAGCCAGGCAACAGGGAAAGTGGAGTTCATGTTAATGGACTCCAGAACCTCAACTCATTAGTGAATGAGCAAAGTGCTCTGGGTCACAGGACAAGGTTTTCTCCCTCCTCCTCCACTTCCCTGAGGCAGTGAGCAATAATTATGTTCACCATTTTCCTCATGCTGATAGACAAACCAGTTTAACTGCAGAGGGTGCTTCCCTTGCCAGTCAATTGTACCAAAGGCTAGTGAGGCCCACTGGAGCTCACATAGCTTTCATTAAAGAAATTTTCCCTTTGGAAGGGATGGGATTTTAATCAAACCCATCTCCTACCTCCAAAGAGCCTCCCTCCAACCAGAAAACCACTCCTCACTTCCTTCTGTTCTTACAGCTGTCAGCTGAATCCCACAACGTGCCTGGGATACCCCTTAATTGTGATTAGCTGTGACCAACAGCTGTGATGCTGGGGGCTTGCCAGAGCAAAACTTGCCAGAGTGGGTAGAGGAGGCCAGGCTCCTGCTAATCCCTGCAGGTGAGGTGATGCAATGCAGGACACCAGCTCACATGTTGCTGCTGCTAAGTTCTTTCCTTGGTAGGTCACCACCACTTTCACCTTAGTGTGAGGCTCTGGCCTCGCTGAGCCTCCAAAAATGTTGTTGTTCCAAGGAGAACAGCATGTTCTCTCACCATGCTTTAGGTGTCCCCTCTTCCCTTGTGAGGTCAGTATGTACCAAAGCCACCATGAGATGAGGGAAGGACACTGATGGCTGAAGAGGGTAAGAGAAGCTCACAGAACAATTTGGCTCTTGCTAGGTGAGCCTGTCTGTGATCCATGCTTGTGACCAAACTTTAAGCAGGCAGACTACACTCCTGCCATATAAATTACTGGCAGTGTAATCAATGGTTGCAATTGTTAAATGTTTCATGGCAAATCCTGCTTGGTTTACTCATGAGACTGAGGGACTTCCTAAGGGACTTCTACTCCACTGGGTAGAAGGAAAATGACATGATGTAATCAAGGCAGAAGAGGAAGCTGGCTTCCTTGTGTCCCCTTCTGAGAGCACAGCAAGCAGTGCTTGGCCATAAATACAGATCTTGTGCAAAAGGCATTTTCTCACTTAGCAGGGAGATTACCCAGCTCGGGTTAGGCTGACTGTTCCTAATAGGAAATCACAGTGCCCTTTTCATATATAGCAAGGTACTAAATATAAACCCAAGTTTTTTAGGTTTAATGTTAATGTCCCAGGCATTTCTCATGACTTCTGTTTTCCCACGCTGACGATCCTGCAGCTGATGGATTGTGAAACCACGGTGCAGGGACTCACACAAGAGGTGTCAGCAATGGAGATTACACACTATGGGCTTGCTTCCCCAGCCCACTGAGGATTAGCACCACACCTACCATCCACTTAGATACCTCCTTGAGAGATTAATGCATTGGTTGAACCAATAATCATTTTTCCCCCTGTTACTTGCTGAAAGCAATTTGGCATGCAGCCACCACCTGACCAGTCCTTTTTTTTTTTGGTCCAGGCCAATTCTTGTAGTTCTCCTGACCTCTAATGAGCTCCTGCAGTCTTTGTAAGTATCCTGTTCTCACCAGGCAGCCACGTGGCTGCTCCTGAGTTGGCTATAAAATCTCTGCCAGCACCAGTGGCCCTGGCTCCAGATCCCAGAAGAAGCATCTTGCCCTTTGCAAGGTGCAATGTATTGGAAAGACATCTCCTAGTGAGATGTTCACGTCCCAGGTTTGGGACACACAGCTCTGCTCTGCCCACAGGAGTCTCTCAGTGAGCACTGCTGCAGCTCCATTTCCGTGGCTGCTGGTGGGGCTGGTCAGCTCAGCCCTTGTTTCTCTGTCCAGCAGCAATTTCCAGATGTCAGGAGCTGGATGGGCAAGCTTTAATCACAGCTTTTTCCCTGCCTGAAAGCAGCACCTCAACCAATGCATGCCACATTCTGGCAGCTGTGGAACAGGCTGTCACTACCCTAAGGATCCTCACCCTGCAATACTCTATATTGCCCCATCACCTCACCGTGGTGGTGTTTCGCAGGTGATCTCCAGCTCATGGGATCTGGCTGGAATGAGTCACTGCAGATGAAAACAGCAACGGTGCCGGTCCTCCATGGCTGAGGCAGCAATGCCCACGCCACCCTCACAATGACAACCACACTGACCCCAGGATTGCCTCCTTCCTCATCACTGAAAGGCAGTTCTGCTTGAGGTCATAGCCATGGATCTTGTCCATCCTGAGAGCATTGTCAGCACACTGACCAGTTCTCTCTGCTGCCTGCCTGAAACAAGGGGAAAAGGACCCTGGCACTGTGCAATCCAGTCAGAGGGTGCCATACTCCAGAAGTGGCCCTGCAGGCTCCAAAGTGACCATCTGAAAGATAAGATCCTGTCCAAAGTAGAGGATCATAGCTCAGAGATCCCAGGTGATTTAAACTCAGACTGTTTAGGACACAAAAAGGTGAGAAGCAATTCCAGAAAGAAGAATCCAGGGCAGCTCCAAGACCAAACCATTAAGTGCATGCCAGGACATCCATCAGAATTTCAGTTCCACATGAATCTACAGCAACACACTAAGATGGGCTGGTGGCATAAGCAGTGCCTGGTGTTTTTAACCCTTGTGTTCAAATTCTGCTCTTCCTCCTAAAATGCTGATCAATTTTGCCTTTATAAACATGCTCAATGAATATGCTTCCCCTCCTTCTCCAAAATAAGGACATTAGTTACAGAGATATAATAATAAAGGTAACAGAAAACTTGCAGGACTTTGTATGTTATTTATGAGATGGTGACTCAGCCTTAAAATGCTGCAGAAGCCAGTGTCAGTAGCTGTAACCTAGCACAAGAGAAAGGTTCTGATAGCAAAAGCAAGTAAAACAATCACCTGTACACCAGGACAGAGCACTGTGCAAATATTTCTGGGCTGTGCTAATCATTCATGCTGCGTCAGGCAAATCAAGCAGATTTCCTCAAAAATAAAAAGGAGTTTTCCTAGATGAGAGGATACATTTACTAGTAGTCTGGTTAAAGTAGTTTTCATAATTTCCAGACTAATCCTATCTGGCCAGCAAGAAAGTACAGATTATTTTTCCCCCCGTCAGATGCAGCGATTCCATGGTGAACACTGTCATTCCAGATATCATTATGGGTCTGCTCCAAAATCCTGTCACAGGACTTTCATTCAGGATTTTAGTTTTCTTCCTTTCTAGGCAGCCATGCCATCCAGATGAGGCAGCCAAACCACCCAGATGAGGCACCCAACTGTCCCTGCCTGAATTAGACACCACCCCCGCATCACTCCAGCACTCTGAGTCACCTCCCTGTCCACTGCTTCTCCCTGGAGATCTACGAGGAGATGCCAAAGTCACCAGTGCATGTAATTACTCAAGGTTTTAATCGAAGGAGTGTAAAAATAAAAAGTGATGATATAATGAAATGAAAGATTCTTTCTTGATGAGTGTTAATTAAGTCATGGTCACACAGGCCCTGTGGGAGCTGGGACTAGATTATTGTCTTCAGGTGGGACAACAGACCCACCCTGGTCTGCTGAACCTGTGGCCATTATGAGATTAATGATCCCTGATGGGCAGTAACCACACCGGCCCTCACAGAGGGGATTACACCCTTCACCTGGTGTAAGGTACCATACAATGGCTTGGGTTGGAAGGGACATTAAACATCATCAAGGTTCAACACCTCTGCCACAGGCAGGCAGAGATCACCTCTTCCACTAGACCAGGTTGCTTCAAACCCCATCCAACCTGGCCTTGAACTCTTCCAGGGATGGAGCATCCACAGCTTCTGTGGGCAACCTGTGCCAGTGCCTCACCACCCTCACCAATTCACTCACAAGAGATTCACTAAAGAATCTCTTCCAAATATCTCATCTAAACCTACACTCTCTCAGTTTGAAGCTATTCTCACTTGTCCAATCACTACACTTCTGACAAAAAGTGCCTTCTGTGGCTTCCCTGTTGCCCCCCTTCAGAATACTAGAAGGCTGCTATGAGGTCTCCATGCAGCTTTCTCTTCTCCAGGCTGAGCAGCTCCAACTTTCCCAGCCTGAATATCCTGGTGGCCCTCCACATTCCATTCCCATTCTGCTTCACTGCTTGGCCAGAGAAAATCCACCCCACATGCAGTGATCACGCACATTTGATGTTTCAGAAACACCACAGAAAATCACTAAGGAAAAATAACTGTTCCAAGAGGTATTTCCAGAGGCACTGCAGTAGACACATGCATTGACAACAGCAGCTACCAGATCCCTGTGTGTCTATACAGTCACAACACATTCAAGATTTATCTTCCCTATTTCTTTACTTCCTGCAGTGCAGGGTGACCTCTTCAGAAATAAGCACTCCAAAGGGACTTTTCCCCTTGTTTACCAAAGATGTACTTCCCTGCCCACAAGGGAAGCCTCACAACACAACCATCAGCAGTAGCACCACTGCTCAGGGGCTGTTGGGAGGACAGAAAGGGATGGGAACTGGACTTTCATTACCTTTTTAAGGGCACAACTCACCACCTAAACAGGTTCTAAAAATAAAATGCAAAGGGTTAAAACAGGGTTTGCATTATCTTCAAAGAGATCTTTCTTTCAAATACAAAATATTCATCATGGCCAGACAGGGGCCAGCAAATATCACAACCCAACCCAGCTGAGTGTCCAGAGGCAGCAGTAAGCACAGCTAAGTCCCTCGGTGTGTGCTGCTCTCACTGACACACATGAGAATCTCTGGGGTGCATTACACACCCAGCCATACAGCTCCCTGCATGTTTTGAGGACAAAGCTCTGAGTCCACACCTGGATAATTTCCCATGAAGGTCTGTGCCCTGTACCTACAAATCATATGTGTAAGTCTTTGCCTACAGCTTATAGAGAGGGGGGAAAGTTTATTTACTACTAATTTTGCCAAAAATGAGAGACCTTTGCTATAAAAACCATTCTTTCTGTGTGTTCAGTTTTAGAGATGAGCAACTCAGTATCAGTTTTTAGTTCTGAACTAATTTTAATGGTTGAACCATAAGCACTCAAGCAACAGAGTAATGGAAATTGCCACAAGCCTTATCTGCAGCAGCTCTGCCAGCTGCTACTCTGATGCTGCTTCTGACTCCTGATTTTTTTTTCATTTTTTTCTTTTTTTTTTTTTCTCAAAAGTCCTTGCCTGTCGCCCAGTTATCTGCAGGATGAGCAGAGCAGGGATTGAGAAATGTGCAGTAAAATTGTTTCAGACCCATGGAGGCTCTGATAATGAATCACCAAAGCTTTCCCTGCCAGCGAACACATTTTTAATCCCAAGCGCAGCCTGAGCACTGCTTCTCCTTTACCCTCATCCTCCCACCGCTCTCTCATCAGGACATCAAGACCAGAAGAGAAGAGGCATCCTGCAGTTTCCAAGAATCCCAGGTTTGTCCTGTTCTCTGGCTGGCCCTCTCCCAACTCTTGAATCACACCTTCAGTCCCAGGAGGGCCTGGGATGGTACAGGGCACCTGGCAGGGATAAAGTCTGCTCCTGATGAAGCTAATAGTGATGTTCCCACCTCGAGGTTTAACAAAATCAGCAGCCCTTTGTGTACTACTTACTATGGTAGTCTGACTCAAGATTAGCACTCATTGTAGATGACAGGGGAGTGAGCAATGTCCTCTGTGTTAAACATGGAGCAAACACAAACAATTAGCGCTCAATACACAAATAAGGCATTGCTTCATCAGGCAAAGGATGTATGTAACTGCCACCATGGCCCACAAACAACAGGTCTCTTCATCTGTTCCATTTGTCACTGCAAATACAAGTCATCTCTCATCCACAACATTTCTTAAAAGACTGCATTGTATTATAGGATTATACATCCTTTCACAATAGATTAAATGAAAGCTTAGGAGGACAGTGATCTTATGGATATTTCATTCATGACTAACATTCTTCTGGCAAACTGTGTAAATAAAACTTCAGCTTGGGCTCAGGAGAGTGATGGGAGCTTCCAAGCATTCTGTCATTCTGGCTGGCTCCATGTCTCACAGCCTGGCCTGCTGGGGAACAGCAGGGACCTCGAGCCACTGCTCAGAGGATTAGGACATGCACGTTTCACTAAGATATTCCAAAGAAACACAGATATCAGGAAGAGCTTGGAAATTTTAGTTCAAACAGCAAACTTTGGTGTGAGGCTCTTAGTGTACATTTGGGTAAGGAGTGGGGAGAGGACGGGAAAAGGAGGCTGTTGTAACGTAATTGCTTGTTCAGCCCATTATAACTCAAACCTAGCACAGTGTAGGATTTGGGAACATGCATGTGTAAGCAGCCTGAAGGCTTTGTTTTGATTTTTTTTCCTTGATATTGCTGTCTTCATTGCTGCAATTGCTGAGGTCAGTATATAAAAGGGAGATGGCAAGCAAAAAGGTGATAAATGCAACATTTCTCCTTGACAATGTCATGGCTTCAGACTTTTTGGCCATAAAACTTAGTGAGGTCTGAACAACTCTGAATATTAAATAGTTCCAATTAACATTGTGTGCACAGGCACATTTGCACACACACAAAATGCCTTTGGTTGATTCCCTCCATGCCACACAAACAAGTTGGCATCATGGGCACCCCTGTGACCGACTACTCTGTTTTGAGCCTCTGACAGCAAAGAGATCCAGCAAAAAGTTGAGTGAACCCCTCAGTGGACAACCAAGGAACAGCTACGATATCCAAGCCTTGGCAAATGCTCCTGAAGGCAGAACTCAGTGCTTCTGATTCCTTTTAATAGAGCTGTTAGGAGCAGTCTCATTAGCCTTCCAAGTGTTTCCTTCACTCTCTTAATCCCCCTCTCCTGCCTCTTGACCTCGAGACTCTCTCTGAAAGGAATCTCCACGTCCTAATTATGCCGTGGGTAAAACAGAGTGTTATTACTCCACCATACACCCACTGCCTTTTAATTTTTCTGGGATACTCCCACACTTCGAGAAGCACATAAAAATTTGGTGAGCTAACTTCCCCTATTCACGTGCTAGGTACTGAGTGAAAAGGGCTGTGACAATCTCAGGCACTTTCAGTGAGCCATTCCCTAATCTTTGAGTTTGATCTTTCTCATTACAGGAGCCTTCCTCCTCCTCTGTGCCTTTAACCCTTGCTAATGAAGAAAATGCCTGGGAGAAGAGTCACACAGGGCCCTAAACGATTAGGTCACCCCTTTTCATCAAGGGACAAATCTTCATCAAGGGACAATATTGCACAATTTGTAATCATTCACAGCAGTGATGACTGGAGTTGATCAGTCATTGCTAGACTTTAAGGAAAAAACATTCATTATCAAGCTATGGAAAAAGGAAAGAGAAGGTGACTCATAATGTTTGGCCATTTAGAAATCAAGACTGTCACAGGGGTGGTAATTACACTGGGAAAGGTGGTGAAAACTTTCAGTGACTGCCCTCCAACCTGCATGCAGCTCACATCCTGCCAGGTCACCACCACCTTGCAGAGAGAGGGTTTTCTTTTCTGAGAATAACCCTTGCTGGGTGCGAGAAGAGAGATTTTGCTGAAATGCCACCTCCAGTGGAAGATGTAACACGTACCCAAGGGTTTCGTGGTACCACAGTTTATCAGCTGCCAGGTGGATGTGCCATAAAACACAATCATTCCTTATGGACACTGCAATCCCCCCTGAGATTCGAGAGATTGCAAGAACACCTTCCTGCTGGTACAACACTGCAGCTCCATAACCTCCTGAGCACATGCTATGCATAAATACAATTTCACAGGCAGGTTATTGGGCTCTTGACGTTTCAGCTCAGACCTATGTGACAAAATCAGGCAGCTTGTTTTTGTTTTCCTCTGAAGATACCTCTCTTTTGGCAGAAAAACAAAGGATTCTTAGGCTTTTTCTTTGCTGACTTTTAGGTCCACAGAAGCAAATGGATACCAGAAAGCTGTTTCCCACCAAGGGTGTAAAGCTGATATTCCAGTGTCAGAGGAGCACAATAACCTGTCAGTACTGCACACCCACCACACAGTAGGAACACCAGGGACAGTATTTCTTGGGACAGCTGTGGACAAGTGTTGGCAAATGTCTCAGACCACTCCTTTCTGCACAGACATTGGGAGCTAAATATTACAGTGTATTTAAATGCCTTTTTACGTCCCAGTTCACTTAGTGCATAATTTTACATAGCCCCATGGAGCATTAAATCCAATTCTATATGATTGCACACAAAATAGGAAGCACTATCAACTGCCTGAAAGTTGATACTGCAAGGAGAGAGCCCATATATAGTATATTCATATATAATACCCATCCTCCCCCAGTATACATACTTTTCATAAGTCAGTACATTAAAAATAAGATATTATGTTAGCATAAGATATCATGAACTGTGCTAGACTCATTCAACCCTGCTTAGTCACCACAAATGTCCCATCTGAAAAAGTGGTGTGAGTAATTCTGAGTGGAAATCAGAAAAAATGAGTAACGAAGGCCAACGGTAACAATGAGGCCAACACTCCCTGTCACTCTGGGCAGAATGGCTGCAATGACACCCAGGCAGTTTTGTCTTTGTATGCCACTTGAGGTTTACACTCTGTTTACAAAGGAATAGTGGAAGCTATCAAGAAATCTCTTTAATAATCCCGAAGAAAGGCAGATATTTTGCCATTGCTACCAGACCCATCAGTAACAACCTGCTGACTGAAGGCTTCACTCCTTATAAGCAAATCCCTTGAGCTATTCTGATGGGCCAAATGTTTAACACTTTGTTGCTTCAGAGAAGCAAGTGGTGAACTCTGATATTGCTTCAATGTCCTGATACATTGACCCTGACCCCAGGGAAGGGTTTTCCCCTCCCCAGCTATTTCCAGTGCCATGGATGGAGCAGATCTGCAGCCAGCAGCAATGGACATTACAGGAGCACTAGTCTATCCAGGCTGGCCTGCTGAAGCTGATGACATGAGCCCCAGCCTCCAACTTCCATGCAAAGTTAATATATGCTCAGGTTACCTGAATTCTGAGAGGAAAAGCCCTGGTAAACCATTACAAGGGTTATTAAATGGTGCAAAAGTGGTGCCCAGCATTCAAGAATCTCTATTCCAGGTCTGGCAGTGAAATCAACATCCTGGCCCTGCTGAAGGTGCTGCAGATTTACCTCTTGTCTCCAGCTGAATATGGAAGAGCTGAACATCATGGAAGAGCAAGGCAAAAGAAAAATTTTACTAAGTGTCATGCTGGGAGATCGCTATGTCAAAAGCCTGGCTCTAATCCTGACTTTCATGTGACACTTTTGCTAGCCCTAAGGTGTAGCTGGTGTTACCACTCTATCCCTGTGCTGATATGCCAGGAGAAGCAGTGCCCTGCTGAATGAATCAGAGATGAGGATGGAGATTGCTCAACAGCCTTCTAAAATAACATATTATATTAATAAAATTGACTACAAAGCTCAAGGATTTCCCCCATGCTCCCTCATACCTCATGCACCAAACATGCAAGAGACATGCAGCACTTGCATTACGCAGGCTCTTGCCACATCATCCCCCTTCCACTCAGAGCCTCAGCCTCTCTAAAACCTCTGCCACTCCCACACATCTCCCCAGTGCGCTCATGGTCATGGCACTCCCTGTGCCTGAGCTGCCCTGGCCTGAACAGTCACCTCCATGAAGGATCACCTGTGCAGGGAAACAACCTCTGAGTCCATCAGATGTACCTGCATCCATCTACCTTCTGCTGAAGATCTGGCCCCTTTCTACCAACACACATCAAGATCCCTGTTTCCATACATTTCTACACCAGTGGTCTCTCTTACCTAGTAACCACAAGGAAGCACATCAAAATAAGAGGGCAATTAAAGGAAGAAATCTATGGCAGAAGAGAAGAAAGAAAAACCCTCTGAATCCAAACCATTAATATTTTCCTGCAATGTCTTGTGATAATAGGCCGTGAAATGCAACTGACCCAAATAGATGCAGTGAGGACTGCTCAAGGCTTCCGCTTTGGATCATCCTTTCTGGAAAATCCCCAGTAGCTGCAGACAGACCTCGCCTCTGGAAATCCCCTGCTCACTGCACTACTGTCGTTTTTTGCCTAGGGACAAAACCCCAGCTGTGCACTTTACTCTCCTCTGTGGGTAGTGGGATCTTGCATGAGCAACATTTGGACAGGAGGCAGAGGTTATTTTTGGCCACTCTGATAAGGAAAGAAGTCCAGGCTGAGAAAGACAGGGAAGAATTAGACATGTCTCTGTTGGCATTTCCCCTACCAGGGGCAGGGGAAAGTTCAGCTGAAGAGGCAGCAAATGGGAGAGTCACATGGATTGGAGCCAGGTCTTCCCCATGCTCCCAGCCTACCTGCAGCCCAAACCAGGCAAAGAGGACATACCACAGGGACCATACCAAGTGTTTCACTATGGAGAATAGCCTTATCCAGCACAGTGCTGGCAGGATTGTTCCCTCATCCATCCTACTGGCCAGGCTGGAAGGAGCAGCCCAGCAGAACTCCGTGGCCTGGGGTGACTGAGTTCCTCCTGGGTGACCTGGAAGCTGCAGCCACCATGGTCATTCATGGACTGCAGCAACTTTAAAAACTACCAGCAAATCTGAGGAATAGCTGCAGTTCCTGAAAAATACCCCTCTCTCCTGTGCCACGGAGATCTTGGCACAAAAGAAAAAAGAGCTTGGCACAATAAACTGAGGGCTTCCCTTTAGTGAACTCAATGCGGGCAGGCACGATGAGCGTGTCTGAGGCCAGACACAGGGCTGGCATCACAGCAGTGAGGTGTTGGACCTCAGCAGCAAGGGGCGCTGACACCTCCCTGCACAAAGGGTTAAAACAATGTCACATCATGCATGAAGAGGGGGCCCAGTATGGTGCCAAAACTCAGCTCCCTGCTGCCAGCCTGAAGGTGTCCCACATATAAGGGACCCAGCTCCTGCTTGGCAAAGTTGCTACAGAAGTGGGCCTGCAGGAAGATATTCATCACAGCTCCTCATGGGACTTTCACTTGGGACAACATGGGTCATGACTCATCTGCCAAAACTGGAGGAGTGGTGACATTTCTGGGGTTCAGTACATGGAGCAGACCACCAGCTCTCATCTTGCTACTTCATCAGAAATGAAAAGTGAAAAATCATGAAATATGCAAGAACTGCTACCTTAGAGTCACATCCACATGCCCAAGGGCTCCCACACAGTGCTGCAGCCAGGCTGAGTTCCCCTCCAAATCCTGGGGAGAGGGGTTGAGCAAGAAGACAAACTGCCACGACCTTCCCAGTGGCCTTGCTTTGTGGTGGAGCAAATACAATCTCCTGGAGGACAGCATGATGTTGCCACAGTTTGGGCTTGGTCTGCCTCTTTATAAGTTCTTTCCAAGCCTCAACTTCTTTAGCTGTTTAATACTTTGATAGCAGGCCAATAGAATCATTCCTACTTTCTAGAGAGAGAAAAGGGAACACAAACAGGAAGCCTTAGTCCATGACAATAATACAGGTCTCAGCAGGACCTAGTTAGACCTTAGACTTGCAGTACCATCAAGTCCAGCCCTCCTCTTTTCCCTGGTGCTTCTTACAGGTCTGAGCTTGGAACTTTGAAGGCAGGTGAAAATGAAAGGAGGATGTGGTTCTGTAACTCAAACAAAAAGAAGAAGTCAATAAAGTTTTATTAAATAAGCTCTAGGTCCAAATTCTGCATCTTGTATGTGTTTGCACAACACCATTTACTTCAACAGAACTGTATGGGACAAAAAAGCACGCTGATATTTTAACCTGACTGATGGTAGGGAAACACTAAGACTTAAGCAGTGATCATTTGCTGGTCACTGAGCAACTATTTAGGATGCAGGTAAAAGGGATAAACTCTTACTGAAGCAGTTCGTAGCCAAGTGGATGCACCTGCAGCCAGCCCTGCACTGGTGTGTGTATCCTGAGGGACCTGACAGCACACTCCTGCCAGTACAAACCCACTGATTTTGGTGATCCAGGTGGGATCTCTGGGGGTCACCTGCTGCAATCATCTGCTCACAGCAGGGCTTGTCTCAAAGACACAGCTGACTTTGCAGTCAGATCCCATTGCTCAGCCTTTCTACAGAGTTTTAGTAATCACAGAGAAGAAGAGGGGAAGAAGCACAAAGCAATTCCCAATCCAGCCATCAAGCTTCAGAGACTTCCAGGTAGTTGGTTCAGCACCCTTGAAGGGATGTGATGGAAGGTTCATGCTGCACCAGCCATTTCCTGCTGCGTTGCTGCCAGCCCAGTCAGCGCTGCAATAACCCCACCACTGCGGCGTCGCAAATCTGGGTCAGCATCTTGAGGCACCCGGTGGAAACAAATGTTCCCTGCCTCCCTCTGTCCCAGCTCTGGCCAGGGTGTGCACTGACATCATCCTTTCTTTGTATCCCCTCATCTGATGAGGATTTCCATCCACCACCCTTCACCCACACAACACACCCACCCACCATTTTTTGGACGTGTTCCCAAATTCATTCCAAGCCCCCAGCAGCCGCAGAGCAGACATTTTTAGCGGGTGAAACGCAAAGGAAAATTCACATGGAACAACATGCCTTGCAGCTGGCATCTCAAGTGAACAAAATCAGGGCGTGCTCCAGATTTGCTGCAACTGCCCTGAGAAAGGTTTTCCAAAAGCCACTGTCGTGTGAGCTGCGCTTATTAAAGTCTGCTCCTAATCTCCAGTGAATATTTGCCCAAGGCCCTCAGCCCATGCCTTAAAATTGACATGAGACTGGAAGTCTCTGATAAAAGAAGACACAAGACAGTGGCAGCCAGAGATACCAAAGGTCAAAGTTGAAATACATTGCAGGTCCAAACAGATTTAGCCTGCTCATTTTTAGCTGCTTCCCATCAGTGCACCACACTTCCCCCTAAGTATTACAGACAGAAAATAAGTGCTGGCTGCACTACCCAAGGCAAGGTCCAGTGCAGAGACTGGAGACTCCAGTGCAGGCACACCTCTCCTGCAATAGCCTTGGGGAGGATGTGTCAGGGCAACCCAGTGGATTGGCAGAGGCATCCCTGCTCCGTTCCCTAGAATTGAGAGTCTTATGGCTCCATTGCAATGGAGCATCTTCTCCAAATAATGGCATTTCCTCACTCCAAGGTCTCATGGATCATTTGTGTCCAAACCATCTGAGAGTCAGCAAAAGGCTTGAAATCTTTCTTCTAAACTTTCAGTGGGCTCATAGTTTAATTTTCAGGTCACAGCCCTTTCCATCTCTTATCTCCCTGCTCTGCATCAGAAACACCAGTTACACAGGCAACCACCTCCCTGCTGTTCTGGGCTGCATCCTTTCCCAACTGGGAAACACAAATGGCCATCCCTTTGATCCTGCTGGGCTAATTTAGGCTAGATAGGAACAGGACTGGGAAGCAATTCAAGGGAAAATTGTATCTTGTTCCCCACTATCTCAGAGAAAATCTCCTCTGAAGTCAGCACTTCAGATGAAAACGGGAGGAAAAAAGGGAGAGGCATTGAACAGACCTCCACTTGTAGAGGCGAGTAAACGTCCAGAGGAGTTTCTTTGCAAGGTAGTAGCAGACAGAGACCAAGAGCTGTACACAAAAAGTGATTTTTTAAATTCTCCTTGGGTTCAGGGCTATGGGCTGTACCACAGTTAGCAGCTCCGTTCCCAGTTTCTCCATCCCATGAAAGCAAGTCCCAAAGAATCTGACTTGGGGTACTGGGTCCCAAGCAAAATCAATCCTTTAAGTTCATTAGGCACAGCCTAATCTAGGGTTTGGAGAACTTATTTGCTCCAAATGAAAACCTTTTTTAATGTTACATAAACTAAAAACATTCTTTTAAGTAGTATTTCACTTTGTAGAACATAGCATCAGAAAAAAAGGAAACCAAAACCTGCACTAAATTTCTGCACAGCCTGCAAAGCCTCATTTCCTATTTCCTAACAAAAATGCTACCATGAAAGAGTTTCAAATTTTTAATACCCTGCAAAAGTGTTAACAGTTACTGGCCACGTGTAATTCAAAAGAATCACATCTGATAACTGTGAGTCATCAAAACTGTAGCAAAAAATCCTGCAAAAGCAGGCATTTTGCAAGACTATCATTATTCTGCCCCTTAAATAAGCCTTATTAACAGGAAGGATCGAGGTGGCCCTGCAATAGCCTACTGCATGGAAGTTAATCAGAAGGAGCTAATTTGGGATCCAATGTTCCTGAAACATTTTGGGGACTTGCTGGAAATTCTCATAGAGCCGTTTAAAAAAGGCTTTTTTTAAGGAGCCGCTTGTCAGTTTAACCCACGTCTGAGACTATTATTTGCCAAGCTGAGGAGTGGAGCCAGCTTGCACACAGCAGAGGGCTAGTGAAATGGAAGGCTCTCATGCAAGACAATCCAGATGAGATTTCCCAATCAAATTAAAAGGCCTGCCTGAATATAATTTCCTTCTTTACTTGGGAACTGCTAAAATTCCAAATCAATTCACAATCAACAGCTACATGGCCCTTTCTTTTGTTTTAGGTGATTTGGGGCTGAGGAAAAACATCGTTCTTAGCACAGAGATCCATCCAAGCAGAACATGTTTGAAACAATCCCAAGCACTAAAACTATTTTTATTAACAAGCTGCAGTAGTTCATTCTTCCTTTGTGCCTGTTGGATGACATTACCAAGACAGTAGCTCATGGCAGGGCAGCAATTTAAGCACCATGGATGATTTAAAAACTTTCCCCTATTAGCAAAGCTGAGTAACTTTGTTACTTACAGCAAAAATTTTAAAAAGGCTTAGAAGTGAATGAGAGAATAAAATTCTCCTAAGCTTTTTGGTCTGGAAATTTAATTTTTCAGACACTGGTATCTGGCACAGGTCAGAGCAAGAAATTATGTCTTTCAGGGACACATTCAACTCCAGCACTTCCAACTCTGTGTCTTGACAAACCTAAAAAGTGCCATTTAAAGTTTTTCTGTTAGCTAGAAATTATTTCAAAATTCAAAAGTGTAGAAATACCTCACTTCCACAATACCACAATATGAAGTGCTGTTGCCTTTGCTAGGTTTTAATGTTAACATTTCCTTCAACTTCAATCGACCAAGTGAAAAGCAAGAGGAGCACTGCTGGTTGAAACAAAATGCCTTCCTCTTGTCACATCAATCCAGTCTGGCACCACTCAGAACAAGCTGAAGATGCCCAAAGCAGCCATGTGTGCCCTCCTTCTACCCCCTGAATGCTGGTGCGAGCCCCTAACATGTAATGTTTTGACAGACTCCATTTTCCAATGCAAATGTGGTTTGGAGAAAAGCTCTGAGCCATCTCCGGGGAAAACAGCTCCTCCAAAGGCTCCGTGCTGAGGCACACAAACACACAGGCTCAGCTGAGTGCTCTCCTGTCGAAAAACAGGCACTAATTCAGTGCAAGGAGGCACAAAAGACATCTTACCAGAGGTGCAACGACCTCTTCCTTGCTTTTCATATCCTTGTGTAATGATTTCATACTCAGATTGCAAGGGCTTTTTCTTCCCCCCCTTCTCTGTGCTCCGGGCCATGCGGATTCTACCGCAACGTACACATTAAACAGTCGCTGGCAGTGCTCTATAATCACCCAGGAATGCAATGGGTGTCACATGGGGCTTTGCTCAATACAGCTGTTAACTGGCCCAGCTGAACAATAAACATTTGAAGTATGGCAAATGTTCTTTGAGGGAGAAGGTTTGTTATTAGTGTAAATACAAAAGGACTCTTGAAATGGCCCAGCGACTTCAGCTTCACTTCAGGAGTGCCCAAAGTTATGAAGCTGGAGAATAAAGAAGTTGAAAACCAAGATGTTATTTTCTTGTTATTCAAGCAGTGAGAATTCATTTAAAAATATCTGTATGACCTCAGGGGAGTCACAACCACAGAACCCAGAAGATTAAAGAAAATAAGCTTAAAATACCTTCCTGAAAGAGTCATGCATTTCTTTCCTGATTGTAAGAAACGATGGGCAAACCTAAAAAGGTCCAGAGGTTTGGATACATCTCCAGAGCAGCTGATGCCTTCCTAAAATCCCCCTCAGTGAAGATTTCTGCTCACATTTATTAGGAACAAGAAAGCTGGTAAGGTTTGAGCTCATGCCTTTGCCCTGCCGATCTGAGCCCTTCACTACCTGCTGCTACACAACTGAGTCTCCAAATGCAACACCAATGGCAACAATGTTGGCCAAACCACAGAAGAGGTAAGAAGCTTGAAGAGCCCATAGAAAGCTGTTCAGATGGTATTTTCTGTGAGCAGAGTGTCCTGGGAGAGATTAAAACCATAGAGAGTCACAATACAGAAGAAAATACAAGCTGGAGGCTTTCTCAGAGAGTGCAGTTTTCCTCATCAGAGATATTCTTCCTGTTATGCCAGACTACTCATAGCTGACTGCATTTGCACAGCAACCAGCCAGTAACTTTTTTTTTTAATTTATATTTGCTCTGAATTACATGTTTTTTCTGGTGTCAGCTTTAGAGGTAGATAAAACCTAGCTGCAGTAACAGCTTTTAAATCAGCTATCATCTGTGCTTCAGTCAACAGAAACCTTTAATTAAAGCATTGAGTTACACGGGTTCTGGTTACCATATAACTAGCAACATCTTCAAATATTTGGATTGTAAACAATCTTCATAACTTGGAGACAGGCATCATCTTTCCTACTTCACGTTGAAGGCTTTGCAGGCATTTTGTAGAGGTCTGGCAACAGGGAATGACAGAAGGAAATACTGATAAGGCACTGCAGCTCAGCAATAAGGTAGTACAGGGAAAATACAGTAGATATGTATTGGTTTGTGATCTCTTCCTTGCTTTGGGAAAAAAACTCTAGGATCTTTGCATTTATATTATGCCAGATCTGGATTTGACGGTGCACCATGGCATGAAGCTCCCTAATGCTCTGGTTGAAAGTACAAAAGGATGCTGATTTTACAGTACTTACTAGCCCAGCTGCTTTCAGCAGTATAGAGCTACTTCTTTGTAAATGATATTGTAAGCACCCTATTTAATCTTGCTCTTCACATTCAGGAGAAAGGACTTGCATATTAAAAAAGAGCACTGGACGTTAGGAGGATTTATGGAGGAAAAGAACAACTGAAGAAATTCCTATTAGATGAAAAAACATTAGATAAGCTAAATCAGTAGGTATTCTGATTAGCATGCAATAAATATCTGCTCAATCTAAATAGGCTGAGAATGCTAAAACACTCCACAGACCAGATGTAAAATGGTATTCAGACAGCCTAGGAAGTAACTTTAAATTCTTACTCAATTCAAAGGAATAGAATTTTGTATAGCTGTACTTTTTTGTGAGCATCAATTACAAATGATTTCTGCCCCATGTTCCTCTACCATCAATCAAGAAAGGGTGTGTTGTCCATAATCCAATACTAAAACACATGTCAAACAGGACCCCTCACAGAAGAACAGAGAGCAGATGATGGTAGACATATGGCTATCTTTAGAAATCCTGCCATTATCCAAAACTATGAAATTGCTATATTTATCTATTCCAAAAAGCACTCTGAGGTCTCTGGGTTCAGGTCTCACTTTAATGAAGCATTTCAGAAGAGGAGAAGCATCCAAGTGTAAAGCTGTGGCCCAAACCAGAGCCTGTACCTGCCACCAGTCCCTGGAGGAACATACATTTATGAGATCCCTGTCAGATCACAAGCTTATCAGGTTCACCAGAAAGTGATAACAGCTGCTCTAGAGGAACCTGCTAATATCCACCCTAAGCCTCAGCTATAAACTTGGGGTCTCCTCCATCATTCACTTCTCTTGAGAGATGAGTCCAGCAGGCTCTCTCCTATGGTCATCAACTCCCAAAAATTACACTTTAGGGATGTCACCTCCTCCCCTAGCCTTTGAGTATTAACTGTTTTTTCATAGCAGCTGGCCTAGAAGGGGAGATTCAGATCCTTTCTCAGCCCACCCCATACCTTCTCATGGGTCATTTAATTGCCAAACGCAGTCAGATTAGAAAGAGTTGGTGAAGAGCAAAACAGAGAGAAGAACAGTTCTGCACCTCTCCCTCTGGAGTAAAAAATCCACTGTTCATGGGACTAGAGAGAAAGAGGGAGAATACAAGCACAGAGGGGGCATCAGTCTAGAGCTTGGTCAGGCTTGACTGGTCCCTGCTTCTGAGGCTGTGTTTGGGTTTTAATCAATAAGCACTCAATGTTAAGTGTAGAAACAGCCACTGAAGGAGCTCCAATCTGGGCCAATGCCTAAAAGGCTGCTATTAAAATGCAACAGACATTGCCTCATTAAGAACCACGCAGCACAAAATGTCCTATTTTGCAGAGCTAAGCATGAGACCTTGTCTTGTCTTGGAAGGTTTTGAAGGGTTATGGTATCATGTTCACCTCAGTGGGGAGGCTTTCACTGACTCACCAAAGCAGGATCAGGTTGTTATGGCAATAGATCTTGCTAAACACAGGGACACATCCCTGATTCCGGAGTGCCCAGCACACTGCCATGCTTACACTTCTGCCTTGGGCCACAGGACAGGCAAATGCTGGGAATATTGTTATTTATTCCTCTGGCATCCCAAAGCCACATGACCACACCACTTAAAGCACCACCCTTAGGCACTTCACATTTATTTGCTTGTGTGCTCCCAACAACAGGTATATTTCTGTTTGGATTTTTGGCTGGGGATTTTTGTGGGCTGTGCTTCTAAATCCTTAATCTCTGCATTGGTTAAAGAAGCAAGAATGTATTGTGTGTTCAAAGCAGTGTAGATATAGCTAGGAAGGTCCCCTCCTCTAATGAAAACCACCCATTTACTTTTTGTGTACAGAGAAACATAACACAGCAGGAAACAACTGTCATATCAGATACCCCCCTTTATGGTAATTGTGGTTAAATACCGACTTTTTAATGGTAACATACTTATAGGGGTTTGGCAACAGATGCAAAAATAAGTAATCACTTTTTCTGGAGGGCTACCAAAATGGCAGGTTTCCCAAATCAATCAGTTCTCCCAGGGACTGGGAATGTAGAAAGCAATTTAATGCTGCAAGGAATATGACAATCTATTTATAATGGCACAGTGTGAGAAGCTGAGAGGAGAAACTGCAGCTGTTGTATAAGGATTATAACTGACTGATTGTTTCTAACAAAATGTATTGCTATATCAAAAGGAAGTACAAGTTTAGCTGCCTGGCTGATTTTCTTTCCCTTGTACAGGTGTGGTGCCAGCTTGAATGAAATCAGGCACCAAGACTGAAAACGCTGCTTTGCCATCTCCCCCTCGACACTCTGGGGCAGCCTTTGTCAGCTCTCTTGGGGACTCACTGCATCAGAACCCATCCAGCCTCTGTTAAAGTGAAGAGAAAGGCTAGCCCAGATTCAGAAGACCCCACGGGAGCATCATGAGGGATAGAGCATCCCTGAGTGTTAAATAATAGTCCTCCCTCTTCAGTTCTTGAAAAAGCTTTGCTTCCTGTTTCATATTTACTTCTCTTCCAGCTTCCATATGTATTTCTATGGCCTGTTAAATAACAGTCTCTCCATCCTAAGGGAAGGCTGCTTGCCAGCGCAGAAAAGCAAATGATTCCTGCATTCTATGTACAGCACATTACACATGCCAGATGTTGTAACGACTATTATGTTTAGGATCAAGGACACAAAAACCAGCAAAACTATCAGAGCACCCAAAGCCACCCACTTTGAAGAAACCATGATCCAGCAGCTGGCCCACCCCCAGGACACTGCAGTTCATACTGTGCTTTTCACCCCAGTTTGAAAGGGCCAAGGACTACAGCAGCAGCAGTAGTACAAGACTTCTCTAGCAACATATGCAAGGCCCAACATCTTTTGTAAAAAACTGCAACAGAAAACAGGCTTAGCAAAGTGTGCCTTTATCAAGTAGGATGCTAAGCATGACCTCACTGTTGATATAAGCAAGGGGACTTTTTGCTCGTCAATGTGGTTAACCATAGTGCAGGGTGTAGTTCATCTCCAAAATCTGTGTTCATGCTTTCCCTGCAAGAAGGTAATCCAAGCCTGATGATTTCTTTCCTACACCCTTATCTATTACATAGTCAGCTAAAATCTGGGAGACGGAGAGATGAGAAACCTCTTGCATGTAAACCACTCTATTTTACGCCCTTGGAGTATGCATTTTCCATGGCTGTTTGGTGGAAACAAACTTAGTCCTCAGTTTATGCATCCCACTACCCCAACTTCCTGAAAGCCAGATACCAGCAGACACCTAGGAACCCTTGGGTCTCTTGATGATAAGGATGAAGGGCTGATAAAGACACCCAAACAATTAACATGTCTCCCACTTCTTTGCCTTCCCTCATCACCTCAGGATCATTCTCTGGCACAAGAAGGTCTGATGCACATGCTCAGGCTGTTGCCAGAGTGGTTATTCCTCTGGGTTGCTTCCAGCTAGCATAGTACATCTTGGATATGTGGCACTTCCACATGTATTTTTGCCCATC
>VWYP01015004.1:0-14623 GCA_013400435.1 Pycnonotus jocosus | reverse complement strand
AAAAAAAAAAAAAAAAAAAAAAAAAAAGAGAACCCCCAAAAACCAAAACCAAACCAAACCAAATCAAAGTGAAAAAACCTAAAAGTAAAAGGCACCACTACAAATTCCCCAGTACCCTGAAAAAAACTGGAAAGGAAAACTAGAACACTTCATTTATCTGTTTTTCATCCAACCAGGCAATGTCATACAACAGCAGCAAAAACTACTTTGAGAACATCTGGAATTGCTTTTTCACTGTATTAATGAAGAATATTATGCTGCTTAAAAGAAAAACCAAACAAAAAACAAACTGACCAAAACTGAAGTCCATAATGTACAATCTTACATTTAATACTTTTATGTTTACTCTAATATTCCATTGGCACTGAAAATAACACAAAAGTTATTGACTCAGTATTAAATAAAGTCTCTCAGTTCAACATTGCAACAATATTTGGGCCTCATACAGACACA
This sequence comes from Pycnonotus jocosus, assembly GCA_013400435.1. Classification (NCBI taxonomy): domain Eukaryota; kingdom Metazoa; phylum Chordata; class Aves; order Passeriformes; family Pycnonotidae; genus Pycnonotus; species Pycnonotus jocosus. The sequence continues at coordinate 14,170 of VWYP01015004.1, read as the reverse complement.
TAAAAATATTCTTTTTGTCAAATATTAATAAGCCTTTACTGACTCTGAGAAGCCAGTTAGGCTGCCTACCAACTTGTATTCAGCTCCAGCTTGATTGCCTGTTTTTAAGTAATAGGATTACATGGAAACTGAGACAAAGTTAATTTCCTATTTTATGTATTCATAGAACTGGGAATTAATAGCTATTGGTCCCTCTGTTTTTATCACTCAGAAAAGATGCTAGATCTGTTCTTTCTTTTTTTTTTTTTTCTTTAGATATAAATTTACAGCCAGTTCCTGAAATGGCAAATGGGTTGGTCTATCTACGTACCTAGCCAGATAACAAATTAGCTTTTTGTAGATCTAAGCATGCAATTGAGAATGTTGATTATTTCAAGTGTTTTGGGCTTCATAGAATTAAAAGATGCTTAGCACCTCATGGAATGGTGTTGGTCTTGTATACAGCATTTGCTAGTCTATAAAATTCACAGAAGGTTGCCACTTGGATTTCTTCTAGCATTTGCCAATTGTAATTAAAATAACGTTTGCAACAAATGGTGGTCACTCGATTTGATTGCCTAATCTGGCATCCCCACAATACTGTTGGAGAAGTGTGCTTGTAATCAGACTCATGACAAATTTAACAGTAAGACTTTCTGCTAAGTGTTTCAGTCTCTGTTTTGTGCAGCTGAGGGTTTTTTTCCAGCCTGTGCTTTTTTGGCCTTATGGTATCTTTGACTGCTTTCTTTTTTTTCCATTAATCTTTCAGCAATCCAGACAGATGCACTTCTCTATAGCACTTCTGCACTCTTAGTCTCTTGACCCTGAAACACTGATGTGTTACAAAGAAGAATTATATTCCGGTTCCAAGAAAAACCAGATCTTCCTGAGGCAAGACATTGAGGGCAGTTGAGCTGTGGCATGGCTGGGTCCTTTACACATTTCAGATGGTAAATATTTAACTGCTCCCCTTTGTTGTCCTTCTTTCTGCTTCTAACAGTATTTCCAGGAGTGATATTGTCATTCTAGCAGCAGGCTGTGACTAATTTGTATCATCTTTTCTGTTTTCTGCTTCCTTCTCCACTTAAGAATACTGACTGCAGCCTATTGAAAGGTCATGTCACCAAATCTCTTTTAGCTCCCATAAATACCCCTTCCCTGTAAAGGTACCAAATTTATTTTGTCTTTTTATGAAAACACTTATAAAGTTTACTAATAAACATAGTTGATTGTTTAGAAACACAGGGGTTTTACTCTGGTTTTTGGCATTAATGGACACTGTGCTCTACTTAGTCAAATTAAATAAAACCTCTTCCCTGAAAGACATGCTATGCAGCAATCATGAATGGCAAATCCCTTAGAGGGTTTGGGAAGTGTGACATTTGGGCAGGATTTGGAGAAGTAAGTCTACAGACAAAATTGTAGACTAAAGAGAAACTTAGCACTTGCAGAAGTCAGGACCAAGACCTCATTTTCTCTGCCATGGGTTAAATGCTCCTGCTGAAGGGGTGCTAGGTTTTAGGAAAACATATGGGAGAAAATCTATATAATCTCAAGGAAGTTTATGCCACAAGTGTTGTCCCAATATTCAGACAAACTCTAAATTATGTTCTTTGGAAATGCCCTAAGCTGGGCTACCCTTCATAATGACCAGAAATCCATCCTGGTTTTCATCCATAACTCCTGTCATCCCCTATTGCAGAGTTTCTGCTCTTTCTCTTCTTTATTCACAGGAGCAATAAGTTGCTGATTGGGTTTGCATAGCCTGGTTTGGTAGCAGGATGGCTGCAGGGATGGTTTCTGTGAGAAGCTGCTGGAAGCTTCCTCCATGACCAGCAGAGTGAATCCCTGATGGCTCTGAAGATGGACACACTGCTGGCCAAGGCTGGGTTCACTGAGAAATGCATCTGTTAATGCCTCTGTGATAACAGATCAAAAACTAAGGAAAAAAAAATATTGTACAGACATGGTTGCAGCCAGAGAAGAGCGGGGTGAGAAGATGTGAGAGGAGCAGCCCTGCAGACCCTGAGGTCAGTGCAGAAGGAGGGGCAGGAGGTGCTCCAGAGCTGGGATTCCCCTGCAGGCTGTGGTGCAGCCCATGGTGAGGCAGCTGTGCCCCTGCAGCCCATGGAGATCCACAGGGATACACAAACCCCCCTGCAGCCCCTGGAGGAGCCCCACACTGGAGCAGGGGGATGCCTGGAGGAGGCTGTGAACCCATGGGAGGCCCATGGAGAGAGGAGCCCCCACTGGAGCAGCCTGTCCTTGAGGGGCTGCACCCCATGGAAGAGTGACCCAGGCTGCAGCAGCTTGAGGGGGAATGCTGCCCATGGGATGGAGTCACGCTGCAGCTGCTCACAGGGAGCTGCTGCCCATGGGATGAACCCACACTGGAGAAGTTCATGGAGAACTGTATCCTGAGGGAGGGGCCCCATCTTGGAGCAGGGGAAGGACTGCTCTCCCTGAGCAGCAGGAGAAACACAGTGTGATGAACATAACCCCCATCCCATGTTTTCACATACTGCTGGGGAAGGGTAGAGCTGGAGAGGTGGGAGAGGTGGGGAAAGTTGTTTTTGAGGGTTTGTTTTATTTGTCATTATCCTGTTCTGATTTTCTTAGCAATAAATTAATTTCATATCTCTATTTATAGCCTGTTTTGCCCTTGATGGTATTTGATAGTGATCTCTCCCAGTCCTTAGCTCAACCCATGAACTCTTCATTAAATTTTCTCTCCCCTGTCCAGCTGCAGAGGGGAGTGAGAGAGTGGCTTTGGTGGGTGCCAGGAATCTGACCAGTGTCAAACCTCTACAGCTACCTAGCATAACAAAGCAGCAAACAAAGCAGCTCCTCTTGAGGAATAATCAAACCCTGTTTTCTATTCATCTGTGTACTTCACAAATTCTCTCTGGTACAATTTCAAAATTAATCTATTTTGGTTATGATTTTCCCAACGAAAGAATGCAAGTTTAGGGTTTGGCCTTTGACAGACTTGGAATCATTTTTTTCACATGATGAATGACTGTCATTTGTTGTCTTTTGCTGGTTGTTTTTGCAATGATTGATGTCCAAAAGCTCCCTGAACAGAATAATTTAGAAGAAAAGATTCTGCAGAACAATATGTAAGCTAAAACAACAAACAGGAGGAGTACAGTTATTAAAACAAAAATAACCAAAAAAGGAAGAGGACTATGAGAGGTTTTGTATTTTTTTGTCTGTGAATTATAAGACTTTGAATCTTTTGCTGGTCCCATTCAATAAGGTATTTAAGCAGTTCCAGAAATGCTTAAGGTGAAACACACACAACTTTCTCAATGTTATAAAAAACCTCTTCTCAAAGAATAAAAATTTTGGCCTTTTTTTTTTCATCCCTGCTCCATGCTCTCTTTCAAAGGAGTTGCTGTCTGGCCTCATCTTCAATCACTGGGCACAATTATCACAATACCGTCTCTACTAAAAATAAATGGTACAGAAGAAATGTCATAGCCTGGTGACCCAGGCAAGGACAAATGAAATGTTTTTAAGAGTGACCATTAACTATAATTTCTCTTATACTTTGTGTATTGGATCTCTTCTGTAAGCAAACCTTTTTCTATCAGAAATCTAATCATTACCAAAGTCCCTTTGAAGCCTCAGAGAAACTTATGAGCAAAGGATTTATGGCAATTTTGAATTGGTTTCAGTAAGGTACATCACGTTTGCAGCTGGGACTCAGCGTGTAGAACAGCTGTCCTGACAGAGTCCTTGTACCAGCATGATGACATCCTGCCAGCTCTTTAAAACGTTAAAGCATCTGGTTCACATTTAATTTTTGGACTCAGATGACTTATCTGCATTGCATTTTACTGTAGGGTATTTCATTCATTATTTATTGCACATAGGTGTTAAAAAACACCAACAACTTTGTGTGTGCCACAAAATCCTTACTGGTTCTTTACAGGACAACACATCAGCATACATTTTGAATCAAGTACAATAAAAAAGCAAAAGCAGTGATCCCTGGATTTATGAAAAACCAATTGAGCCAATTGAATGCCTGAAAAATACTGAATTTCTTACTGGAAAATTGCCATTACTGTTCTACTAGTGCTCAGGCATCTTAGAGTGTATATCTGAGCTGAACACACAGCTAACTCTGAAACTCCTTTCCCCCATCATGGGCATAATGTGATGCTAACAGCAGCCAACTCGTGTCAGCCTTGGTTTGTTAAATCAGCATGAAACGCTATAACTTCCTAATTTTATTTTTGAGAGCATATATCTGGTACCAAATGAATAATGCCCTGTTGCCTCATCACCTGTTGCCTCATAAATCTGAAGAATGCTTCCAGTTCCAGTTGCACAGAAAAATGCATTTCAGATGAGGTAATTCCACAGCAGAATGGTGATGCAATGGAATTTGAGTTTTGCAGGCACCACCTTTTGCAGATATTTTTGCAGATGTTGCAAATACATTTACAGATATTTACAAAGCACTTAGAAGTAACAGGGGTTTGGCAAACTGTCTCTCCAGCTTGTAGGAAAAACAACCTTATGTTAGAAAATCGGCTGGGGGCCAGCTGAAATACCAAAAATTCTTTGGCAGCAACACTTTGAGATCATCAGGTGACCTTGCCATGGTGGGGGGTTGGGAACCATAAGGTCTTCAAAGCCTCTTCCAACCCATTCTGTGATTCTATGGTTCTATCCATGGTGAAATAATTTCTTGAAGAATTTTAAGCAATTTGTTTTGCTATTTTGCTACAGCAATGTAACAAAAGGATGTCTGTGTAGCAACATTATATTGATTTACTAATAAAGAAATGCTTCAAATCCATCCAGGCTACAGATACCAGTTTCCAAACCTCTCCTGACATCATTAAAGACGATTATGACATGCTCTTTTTCTTCTTCTTAAATTATTAAAACATTAGAAAAATGTAATATTACCAAACTATTGCAAAAATGCTGGATGCACTTGCATTTTCCAAGTTTAGGGAATGAGGTTTTATATATATTTGGTCTTCTTTCCAGAGAGAAACCAGTTCAACAAAGGGTATCTAAAAGAACTGTTCTATTTTGTCATGTAGTACATGAATTTCAATCATTAATGTGAGTCCAAATTATTTTACTTTGTTTTTATCCAAAACCTGAATTAAAATTAGTATCTAATTAATATAAATGCATGTAATTTTATATTTAATTTATGATACATTATGACAAGCTGTAAACAATGGCAATTTTTAGGACTCATTACACATCCTAAATTTCAGGAATATGCATTTCCAGGGATACAGATTTCTACAGCTGTATTGCTGGGAGCTATTAAACTGAGTATAGTGTTTTAAACAGATATTTTAAAGTTCTCAAAGGAAAAAATGTTTATGTTGGCAGAAGAAAATATAATCTGAAGGTGCAAATCACCTTCACTCGGCAGCATCATATGAATGACTAGAAGAGCAGAAGATCAAGATGAGATTTTTCAAGTGTCTTCGTACAATATTGCAGCCCAGCATGACTTTTGAGTCCTGAACATACTTCTCAAAGGACAAAGCTCTTTTTTCTTCTGCTTTTGGAGGACGATTTGCCCACAAAGTTTTCTAGTTATTTTATCCCATCTATAGGAAAATACAGAAAAAATTCTTTCACCTAACCTCGATGATTTTGGGGTGATTTTTTAGATTTTTGAGCTATTTAAATTTTTTTACCCTAAAGTTTTTTATCTTGAAGAGTTTTTTTACCTCTTGAATTAGCCCTGCTAATAAATAAATAAATAATTAAACAAATAAAATTGTGGATTGGTGAAGAGAAAGAGTGATGTAGATGCTATGGAACGAAAAATGCATAGAGCAGCTGATTTTGCTGTTGGATCTTCCTCTGAGGAGTCCATGCAGAGCAATGTTGATGCTCTCCCTGGAACAGACCTCTCCACATTTCATCTCTGCTCTGATAAACCAATGTTTGAAGGGCTGCACAAACTTCTTTAGGAAATGTAAGGTAAGAGACACTCCTAGTGATCTTTCTCCAGAACAAAACAAAACAGAAAATTATTTGCTTTTTAATAGAGTTAACTGTGCTGTGAACCTTCTGTGAAGAGTTGTTTGGAGGCCAAAGTGCTGGATGGCAAAGCAGTGAGATTCCTGATGGGGGACATTAGGGTGGTTGTTAATCTCCAAAGGGCTTTGTATAGGCAGCCCCTGGGATAGATACACACAGGCAGCATCCCTGTTACTCTCATGGCGTGTGCTGTACAGAATTGACTGACCCTGAGCTGTTCCAAGCCCTGTGATGCAGAGCCTGTTATCTGCATGCAGGCAGGGATAAAGCAGGGAGACGTGGCTGTGCCTTTAGGCTGCTCAGCTGCAAGGGAGCTGGCAGGAGCCAGAGCTCAGGAGTGATGTTTCCCCCGTGCCCCCACATCACTGAGCAGGATGAGTGCTCTGGAGGAAATCAGGGAGGGCTGGATCCTCAGCAAGGAAAGAAAACATCGATGGAGAAGCACCTACAGAAACATAAATACTCCTTTGATGCAAACCCTGGGACTGGGCATGATTTAGGATTATGTTTCCCCAGCTAAAGGGAAGATATTGCTTCATATTGAAAAAAAAAATTTTATGCGTAGCAACTTTGGAATAAAATAGTTCCATAGTGCTTTGATAGCTGTTTTGGTAAGAACCAAAGGAAACACTACAGAGATGCATAATTTACATAAAATCTGAGATGCCATAGTTAATATTTTCACTGCCATCCCACTGAAACTGCAGAGCAAATAATATATATCTCCTAGAATTTACAATTATCAGTATTGAACTGGCCTCAGGAAGATAATTCAGATGCACAAGTTGTCTTCTGTGTTCCCTCTCCTCAACTCCATACAGGTGCTTAGACAATTCAGTTTCCAATTCAATTTTCCCAAAATAAACACTAAGGGAGTTGAATCTAAACTACATAGGTAAACTTGAAAGTTAAAATGTTTAAAACTTCAGAAAATTAAACAACTATTTAACCCAAAGTTCTGAGTTTCAAGCAATTTCCTTTCTTATTTCAAAAGATATATCCTTCATTATTGCTGTTGGTACCATTCCTACTGTGCTGATTTATCAGTTGTTTTATGTGTCTTCTATTTGGGACTGGAATTATCCTACATTTTTCCATTCAAAGACTGTAAGCTCTTCCTGACTGAGCTCCTGCCATGATGCTATTGAGCCTAACTTGCCTGGTTTCTGCTCTGCATGGGGCAATTAGTATAAAATTAATAGAAAGTAATGCAGACCTAATAGGTTCCCTAATTTCTCAATTTGAGCACAGCTAGTTAGTTAAAATTTTAAATAAAAGAAAGAAAAAAATGAGGATTTTTTTTTTCCTTATGCCAGATTTCAGATTTCTCTGGAGTTATATCAGTGACCTGATAAAAGACAGAATCTCAGGTCTCTTCATTTGGATTTTCTTTCTTTTTTCTATGCTTTGTCCTCTACAATCCCTTGATCTTTGGCCAGCACTGAAGAGCCAGCTCTGGAAAGCTGATTCCACTGAAATGTGCTGCACACCAAGGACTATGGCAAGTTAAAAACCCACACCAAACCTTTGCTTTCCTGGTTGTGCCTTTAGGTAATGTTTCATGAAAGTGCAATGCAGTCCCTGAGACAGCAGCACCTAATGCCATGGCAAACATCCTTGGGTATCCCACTCAGCTTCCCTGTCCAGTTCTGTTGCAGAGGGGATCTACTTTAATTTTACTTTGCCAGTGTCCTACAACAGATGCCTCAGAGACACCAAGTGATGTCAAAAGACAACTCAATCATTCCCCCAAAGTTTGTTGTTTTATTGCATGTATCAGTAAAATAACAGCATTGTGCTTAGAGATCTTGTTGTGAATGAAAGGCAATACAAATTTTAAGTGGATCCAAGTAATTAAGGACACATGAGGGTTTTGATAGTCCAATCAAAATGCAGTGGGCACTTTGCCATTAGCCCAGTTACAGCACTGCTCAGTCACCCTCCAAACGAAAATGAAAATATCCCCCCTCACTGATAATATTTTAGAATTATTTAGCTATACATTCACTCTCAGGTGTCTATCCTTTTGCTTCAGTGTTGCATTCAGCCTTGAGGGTGACCATCTGGATCCCAAAATCCACAGTACCCATCAAGGAATTTGGCGGGGAATCAACTTATTAGTTTCATCCCAAGGGCTTTGCTGGAAGGATTGTGACATTTATGGTGAGGTATCTTACTCTTCAGTACTGGATCTGCCCAGGGCTACTTTCTTTCATGTTTTCTTCAAGCAGTTTGCTTACTTGTTATTTTTTCCCTCACTGGATCCCGGACACAGTTTGATGATCATCACCCCTTCACTGTTCCAGGCACACAACAGCATCCCACAGCCCCAGCTTTCAGAAAAGGGTTTTGTTGGGGTTTTTTTTTTTGGTGTGTTTTTTTTTTTTTTTCCACTTGTTCTGTAGAGACAGTGCAGGTTTTCTAGATCTTGATCACATTTGCTATGCATGGAGATAAGCTTGAACAAGGCAGGTAATAATCTTGTGACAGAGAGACAAATGCTGTCACAGCAGAAACAAGCTAAAATGAACTGCAGCCAAGGAGAGTCCCAGCAAGTCCTGAGGCCAGTGCTGGTGAGTTAGTTCTCAGCACATGGTCCCATTTTTCCTGAGCTGCAGCTGCATCCAGCTCCCAAGTTTTGACCAACTTTCATTTTGTCTGATCTCTCCACAGTCTTTAAAATCAGACAACTGGGCTTTTGTTGCTGTAAGAACACTGGCAGATGGAAAAACAGATAAAAAGTGGTCAAAGGCAGAGACTAATCAGGAGTGAAATGAAGGGAAAAGCACATTTAAGGGATTTTTGACACCTGTGAAGCATGAGAAAGACTCAAGTGTTTATCCAGTTCAGTTCCCAAGTCATATGGGTATATATTTGCATATATCAACATAAAAAATGTATTCTTCTATATTCTATAGGAAAATAAGACAATTTCTTATGTTTTTGATAGGCAAATTATGTCTGCTTTAAAAAAATGTTTAAAACACGTGCTATTCAAAAATATCTGATACAAAATTCTTATAAAAAATGTGTATAGGTTCATATCTGCATAGGGAATCCTGCATCAGATTATATTGGTGAGATTGTATAAGGAAACAATTTATGAGCAGAAACAATTTCATTCTGGTAAATTAGTATTTGCTGGCAGATTAATAAGCAAAGAATTATCTTACCAAAAGATGCTTTCTAATATATATATATATATATACATGCATAAGTAAAAACTGCTTATATTTATTTGTTCATGGAGAGGATCCAAATGCTGGAGCACTTTAATAAAACAGAAACAAACTGGTAGTGGAAGCTTTTAATTAACAGAGAAAGCAACAGTTTAACAAGCATTCCAAAACATGTGGAGCTCCATGCTCTTAAATCTAATTTATGTACACGTTTGAGTACATACCTTATTGTGTACTCTTTGAGGTCTTAACTGCTTAAAACACTTTGAACAGGCTGTAGCAGCATTTTGCCAATTATTTTAGCTGCAAGTAGTGCTATGTTTTTGGTCTTCAACTATTAGATCAAATGAACTAAACAACACTAGAAAAGCAGAAGCTGAAATCAGGCCTGTGTGTTTTCCCAGATTGGTGTTGATGAGTGCCAGCATGGCAGAGTTCATACTTCTGTTTGTCTTCCCTTAATGACAGCAGAAAGAGGCACACTGTTAGGAGCTGCTTTTAAGATGTCACCAGCAAAAGAATCATCAGGGCCTCTTATCTTGTATAGCAATGCTTTGCTTGAAAAGGAAACTCAGGGTATATATTCTCTTTAAAAAAAAAGGATCAGTAGGTTTTTTCCTATTCCCTGGGCTGCAAGCACAGAGTTCATTTACTAAGAATGAAGTTTAGGCAAAGCCCCTGGAGTGCCAGTGTCTCACAGCTGGCTTGGAGGGTTGGTGCAGGCATGGCGATGGATCTGCACATCTGTGCAACATGTACTACCACTGCACTTCAATACACTACAGTAATCCCACATTTATTTATTTTTTTAGGAAATATTTTCATGTGGAAAAAGCATTGTCTTTCTTTGCCTCCTAAAATGCTCATTGATTGCCCATTGTCAGGTATACCAACACACGGGCAAGATGGACAAGTGAGTCTTCTGTTGTGGGTACTAGGGTGAGATAGTTAAAAATCATCCATCTGGACACAAATAGGTAAAAAAAACACCCTAGTCTAACGATATAAAGTGCAGTGAAAGATTTCTTCTATTAAAATCTACCACATTCTGACACAAAAATGGAGTTTGGCTTTATCGTACTCCTGCAAATTAGCTTTGATTCATCATTTACCTGTTATTTACAATCATTTATTTTTTTTAGATGTCTGCAGTGTGCAGTTAAAATGAGTGAAAGAACTCATTTTGAACTCTAGAGCACCTGTGGTTTATTCACTGATAGATGAAAATATTTACTGCAATATCTAATCCATTATTAAGAAGAATATTAGCCAGAGTTAAGGTGCGGAACTAAAATTCTTGGATCAAAATCTCTCAGAAATGCCAAGTGGCTTTAATTTTTTTTTCCACACCTGATTCAATAACTCTAGTGAAAGGCACCCTCTATTAACCAGCTTATTAAAATAATAATAAAAATAATAATTTTTCCACACCTGATTCAATAGCTCCAGTGAAAGGCACCCTCTATTAACCAGCTTATTATTTTATCCATTATTATCCAGCAACCATAATTTTATCCCCTAAAAGAGGAAATTGAGATGCAGACAGGAGCAAGGGTGAGGAACCAACCCCAAAATAATGAAAATAAAATTACTCAGACTGCATGAGTGTAAACCTCCAATCCAGGCTTTGTTTCCTACCATGGATTTTCCCATGGCAGTTTCTGTAAAGCCAAAGGAAGATTCCATGCTGGAGCCACTTTGAGCCACAGAAGGCAGCATCCCTCCCCTGGGTCTCATTGAACCTTGGCTCTGTCAAGCTGGTTTGTGCATCAGAACTAATCATCACTTCACTAGAAGTTAAAGAGGGACAGAGTTGAGCAATGGAAAACCAAATTTGGATGAAATTCAGATCAGAAAGCATAATTACCCAAGTTTATGGTTCTTTAGAAGACTTAGTAGTCCCAGCTGAAAGTCAGGGAAAGGCTGAAGACTTCATTTTGGAGGCAGCAACCTGTGTGCACTGATCCTTAAAGTGATAATGAGAAAAAGTGACAAAAAAGGCATGTGATACCTGTGAAAAATATGAGATGGCACTCACAGAACAACAGAAACCTAAACCAAGATGAGGGCAAGGGCTGACTTTAACCACCTAACACTGAGACTGAAAATGGAAGAGCACTAAATGGAAACATTTCTGGTTTTCTGTAAAGAGATTCAAATTCCTAACATGAACACCAGCTTTCACTTAGGGCTGCAATGTGTCCAAAAGCAGAACAAACACAGATGCAAACCCCCAAACATCAAGCTGGTTTTGAATTTCCCTTCCCTTCTCTACGGGGTTTTCTTCAAAAATCCCTACATTCATACAGAGTTACTGCTGTGTTTTCCATACCTCAGGGGACAAAACACAGTACACTGGATCCCTTCAAAAGGCATGTTTGTTTTTATATAAGTTGGTTTTAACACAATAAATTTATTTTCCTTCACCGTTCACAAGCCCAGAGGGAAGCAGAGCCACAAAGCCTCCTTTTGTCACTGGAAAGATGCCTTGGGGAACCTCTGCACTGCTGCCACAGCCTCTGTGATAGGGGTGAGATCCCCAAACCAGAGCCACATTCTTGTGCCTTTGAACTCAGGACAGCAGGGACAGGTGTTCCACAGGCATTTGATTGAATTCTGAGGAGAGGTGCAGAAGATCTGCTGGCTTTAAAGGATGAGGTTCCCACCAGGGTGTCCCTACCTGTAACTCCACTGTGATTACAGCATTGAGCCTTTTCCTCCATTGTGGGTGTTTTACTGACAAGCTTTTCTTCAAAACCTCAGGGAGGTACACCCCAATTACTCTTTGGAATGTAGTTGCTAAGGCAGCATGGTTTAAGACATAACTATAATGTTCTCAGTGTCTGAAAGATAACACATCTCTCTGAAAAGATTAACCTGAATTGAACCAAGCATGTGAGAAAACAAGGAGATTTTCCTCCCAAATCCAATGATTTATTCCTTTATTAGGATAGTTTAGTTAACTAAACATACGTCCCAAACAGCCAGGCTGCACTGCGTTCTTGTTTAAATTTTTGTTATTTTTCATTAAATATTAAAAGTACTGCATCTTGTATTGTTTCTTCAGGTATTTCTTCCTTCTGAAAAACCCCTGATACATTTGTTAATATTTGACTATTAAAGAAAAAAGACAAACACATTTTACTATAATAATTTCATGATAGAATGCTGTTTATACATAATACACTGTATTTCCTAGCTTAGCAGAATTGGCAGGGTGAACCTTGTCAAGTGTGATCCATCCCAGTTAACATAATATGAAATTCCATTAAGGAAAGATGCAGCTTAAAGAGAGGACACCTAAATCATATTCAGGGTCTCCAAGACAAGACTCATTTATGACATTCTGGCTTAGCAAAAGCTCTTTTGAACACCCATGAAAAGGCTAGAGGTTTTTTTGTAGGATTTTGTGGAGTCAAAGGAAGAGATTTAAAGTTTTAGAGATAGGAGACGAAAGTTGGTAGGTTTTGTAAAGAGCTTTCTGAGAAGTTTGCCACTGTAGCTGGATTCTTTATTTCTTTTATTTGAAGCTTCTAAAGGAGGAAGTGCTTATCTTGAGGGGTTCATGTACACACTACTAGAAATCTTTCACAAATTATTCTTTCCTAGTGCTATATATGTGTAGAAATACATTAACTTTCCCTATTCTTTTTGCACTGTGACTTGGACAGGCTTAATGAAAAAAATCCCTCCTGCTGGGTTTTAACACTTGAAAAACTTTATTTCCCAAAAAAAACATCACCTGATAATTCCTTAGAAAATTTGATAAACCTAGACTTTCAGACTGCACTGAGGAACAGAAGCTCTATAAAGTCCCTAATCCTCCACTGCTAAAAATTTAAGTGATCTTCTATTAACTCATGCTGCAATTCTCTAACAGGGCACAAATGCAGGGAGCTTGTAGTGATAGTGTTTGCCTTACAATCACCCCTTGAGGTTTCCCACTGACTAAACTACTGGTGCTACACCTGCTGCACAACAATGGCAGGTTCAGATGACCCACTATTAATTGCAGCCCTGTCAAAGAAGAAGTCTAGGTTAATTTCAGGGAGTTATTGCAAACCAAATTTTACATCATATGTACAGGGTATATGCAATGCAGGCTTCTGTCTGCTTTTCTCTAGGAAAATAGACTAGACATGCACAAGAACTCAAGGTTCAGCAATCATTCTTCCTTCAAAACATCCACACATCAACATGCATGGGCATCTTTCCATATATAGGTACATAAAAAACAGATGATTTTCTTCTTCTTCAGCAATGCTACTACAGTATCTTTACCTAACAAGAATTATCTATCATCTAGAGCCCTTTAGAGAGGTCAAAAAGTAGGGTTTTTTTTTTCCCTTAGAATTCACAACCATTGGAGAGTTGTCTCATATAAGAAGAAATCTTGCAGTCTGCAGACCTTGGGTCAAAGCATGTATCTTATCACCTGTTTGGTAACCAGTGAAATAAAGATAACACAAATTACCTCACGAGAGAAACCTTCTGCAATATTTCATTATGTATGACACATAGTTACTTAAAGCAGCCATCTGTACAGAAAAGTAACTGTCAGGGACTTATAATAAGAATTTTCTTGTGTTGGTAAAAGTGTTTCAGAGGATTTTATAATACAGGCATTCATTTCGACAGAGTTAAATTTAGGACATATAAGTACTTTGACAAACACAAACACAAACTGACACACAAGTGCCTGTTCATTGGTTATCAATTTATGACCAGATATAAGTTATTTTCCACTTTTGAGGTGAAAATTTGATCTTCTCTCTGTGCCATTGCAGGTGCCCATGCAGTTGATGCAGTCTGTTTATTGCAAGCAACAGTGCAACTCCTTTCCCCCTCTCTGGTTTGAAGATGCAGACTCTTTTCCCAAAATAAAGTGCTTGGCTAACTTTATTTAGTTTTGGAAAGGCTCTCTCTGAAGGATGTAGCTCTGGCAGTACAGTGTACACAGGTTTTGGCTTAAGCAGCCA
>VWYP01015001.1:0-30840 GCA_013400435.1 Pycnonotus jocosus | reverse complement strand
ATGCACAAGGCAAGGTCTCTGTATGTGACTTCCTAAATTCCTACATTATTTCAGCCCCTGTCTAAAACTCCTGCAGTCCCTCTTGTTGTTGTTGACAATAATACCATTATAATTGGCCTACTAAAGGTGTATGCCTATATTCACTAAATCAGATGTGACAGTATGCAATATACCCAGGCATTTGCTACTATAGTTAAAAATTAATGGATTTGGTACAAATTTTCCCAAACAGACATTGACATGGCCTAGAGAAATAACGTGAGATTTGGTTCTACAATGTATCTGAGGATCTCAAATACCAATCTTAGGCCTCTAGAAATTAATGTTTCCTAATCTTGTTTGGTACTGTGAAGCTGGACCTGTGGCAATGAGCTCATAGATCTGAAGGACATTTCAGATGAGATCTGCCATGAAAAGTTTAAACTCTCAGCTTCCATTTCTGAGCATTAACAGCATGGCTATCCTTCTCCCAGCAGCAGTGTTAAGTTTCTCATTCAGAGTAATGATTCAATAGCAGCAGTTGAGAAAACACAGTGGAGCTGGACTCAGACTCTGGAAAAAGTTGGCAATATCAGTGGCACAAAAAATTATCATAGAATCAGGAGCTGCTGAGAACATGAGATAGCTGCTCAAAAAGTTTCTATGTAGACTTTCCCATTTTCTTTCTTTTTCTCTCCAAATGTTCCTGGAATGTACTAGTAAATTACTGGGCAAAGCAGATATGGCTTTTATTGGTGAGGGGGCTGTGTGCAGCGTTAGAAGGTGAAAATCAAACACGTGCTGAAATGGAACTGTGACCTCAATTCACAATGGCATTTAATCTGTGTGGCCTTTCAAATAAGGTACTTAATTTTCTGAGACTAATATGGGGCACCGAGGTCCAGAAATGTCATACTTTCACATGTAATACAATTACAGCACTTAAGAACACTTTAAGCAGTGGACTTTTTCCTTTCTTAGTTGATAGAAAGACAAACAATGATTTAAATATCTTCTTGCTTCATCTTTGCAATTGTGACGCTTTTCTCTCACGTTTTTGTTTTCTGGACTGATTCCACAAGACTGCTCAAATCACTCTAGAAATAGCTGATGATATCTAATTTGGGTTATATTTTTTTGTGTACGTAGGGGTCAGTAGGACAAGGGGTCTTTGAAAAGCCATTCTAACGATGTTATTGGTATCTGAACTTATTGAGCATTTCTCTGATTTGGTCCATAATAATTTAAAATGACAGATTTCTGGTGGTGTGGCTGAGTGCAAATGAGATAGTTAAGTGCCAAGAATTCTCTGCTAAACCACATGACATTATTGATGTGCTGAGGGTTTTTAAAAAGGCAGGAGAGAATTATGTTTGTGCTGTCCTCATCCTGATTCTGAAGTCAAGCTGGAAGTAATGACATGCTAATAAAACAGGAGGGAGAAACTGGTGCAGAGTAGTTGCTGTGTCAGCATGTCTGCTCCTGATGCAATCACGGGAATGCTCCTTGAGCATAGTTAGAAATGACATGTTTAGTGTGAGGCCACTTCCAGCCGAGACGAGCAGCAGGGCTGGAAGAGAAATGAACAGCATTACTTTTGCATAATTTTGAGGACTTTCTGCCTTTGTAAATAGTCTTGTTGCATCATTTTTCTAGAGAGTGAGTGCCTTACAATATCTATAGAAATAATTTTCTTTTCCTCCTCAGCTGTTATTACTTGATGCAACAATTTTTCTTATGGCCAAAAGAGTTCATTCTAGACATGTACTCTGAGTAAGTTTGTGGTCATCCTGGTTCTCTCTTTTCCAGTTCCAGATGAATAAATCAGAGAGCATATAGGTCTCACTAGGGAGGTAATTTTCAAGTCTGATACCCTTTATTTGTTCATTTGTGTTGTTTGCCTTGGTTGAATGACAATATTTTGAAGCACACACTTTAAAACTTCAGATCTCAAGAAAATATCATACTTCATTCATAAGGTTTAAGTTAACCTTAAGTTAAAGGTTGCATATAGAGCTAAAGTTAAAAATTTTGATATACCTCTTTCATATCAGAGAGATCAGTCTTGTAAACTAGAGGATAATTCCTGAAATGACAGTGAAAGGAAAATATTCCAGCAATATTAGTGCTGTCCAAGCAATCCCTTCCATCTTTTCATTGAAATGGCTTTTCTTCTAGAAAACAAGCAAAAAGATCTCTTCAACCCCCTTCTGTAATAGAGAGATATATATAGACACATAAAAAACAGCTGAAACAGGGACATAAAATTATATATATATATGGGAATAGTAACAATGTAAAAATTATTCAGGGATTTTGTGGCTTGACTTTCTTTTGTTTTTAGGCTTTCAATTTTATATCACAACTGAAGTTAAATTTTGAGAATCAATTATGTAATAAAATTTCTCTTATCACTGTTTGAAAGTGTAATGCATGTGCTGCTGTGCACTGCCATCTCCTGAAAGGAACAGAGTAATCTTTATTATATTTTAAATGGCTTTTTGTGTAGAGAAGTTGGATACCTCTAAGTATGAATTAGGCCTGAATTTATAAAGGAAAACAATCTAATTCCTGCTTGGATGCTCAGACATGAACTATGCTTAGAACTTTTTTTTGCAGTTCACCTATATATACCTATGTGTTTTACTTATGGGGGTACTCCTATGCTAGAACACGTGTGGTGCTGCTCCTGTGAGGTAGTTTCTTTAAAATGTCGGATACAATATTGGTTATGGGAGAAATTTTGAAATTTACATTGAAATACAGAGCCATAAAACCATAAGCAGTCGTCAGGAGCAAAATAGAGGCGTTGTACTCAAGGGAGAAAGAGCAACATTTGTGAAAACAGCGTGGAGTTTGCTCTAATCCAGTCCCTTATACATTGAGATGTTGCCAGGGGTAGGGTTTGTTTCAGGCTGAGAAACTGGAGAAAAGTATAGGAGTTTATTATGAACATCTGTGTGTGAAAGGAAGGCGGGATTGTTAAGAAGGTTCCTCTGTTGAGAACCTGGATGGATTCACCAGTCCAGGATTATCTTGGCAGCAGCCCTCAGTTACCCAGTGGAAGGGCAAAGGTGCTGAAGGGGATTTTTATGATGGCGCATACAAAAGAATCCTAGTTACCTGGGACTTTGCTGTATCCCCTACTCAATGAGTGGCCTGGATTATTTTGGGTGCCAAGCCAGGCTTAAGATGGGGTCTCCCATCTGTTGAATAAGAAGCTGTACTCTGCAGTGTTGGCTGGAAGATCTTTGTTTTGCCATGCTGTTCTGGAACGCAGTCGACAGCTGCCCCGTGTGTGTGCATGAAATCTGTGTATGTTCCCTTCTTTACAGTATAGCATTTGAGGCAGAATTACTCTTCAAGGATAGAATTTGACTAATTATTATCATTATTTCCCAGTTCTTTCCCCCCTCTTAACTTTACCCTTGTTACTAAGTAGCCATGTAGAATCATTCCTTCAAATGTTTGCAGGGCTATGTCATTATTATCAGTATAGGCGTAACCCCCAAGTGAAGCCTGTGTCGGTTTAGTTTGAGTTCCATGAGGTAAGAAACATATTTTAGGATATGTCTTAGACAGTTTTTTTTCTCCTTAAATGCTACACATATCTGCAAATAGCTGTTTTGTGGAGAAGGCAAGGTTTGTAGCATCTTGCATACCAAGAGTGTTCTTGGCCACGTGCGGCTTTGCTTTGTGGAGCTAAATACAACAAGGGAAAATGGAACAGAGACAAGGGGAAAAATGAATGTTTTCAGCTGAGATTTTCACAGAGATGACAGGTGAATGAGGTGGAGAGGTAAGGAACAGCTGTTCCAGATGGTAGGAGCTTCAGGAGGGAAAATGCTGGAGTCAAAGCGGTCAGATTGTAGGAAGAGATGATGCTCATGAAGGATGAGTGGTGCTGGCAGGGAGACGAGTGTCGGAGGTCAGTGGGAAAAACACACCAAACACTGTGTATGAAGTTTATGTACCTTAAAGTAGCCTTTTCCTCTAAATGAATCGTTTTCAGTTCTTTCCAGCACTGATTGCGGGTGCTTACCTGCAGTCATCAGTGATCAGCATTTTCTATTGTTTTTGTTTGCCTTGATACATTCACTGCCTTAGCTGAGTTCTGTGCTGACAACAGACACTCCAGAATGAATAAATAAACAACAGTTTTCAAAAGTCTGGTTTTGAAGCAGCCCTTCTGCCTCTCTAATCTACTGCTTGGAATTGAAAGCTTTAAAGGTGCTTGAAAATCTAATAGCCTTGATTTTAAGGTTTCAAACAATCTAGCATTTGTCATAGGACTATAATGCTGTAATTTGATCCATCTCTGGATAAATAGGCCATGCAAAAAGCAAGTGTAAAATGATAGGAAATTAGTGATGCTAAAAGTGATGTGATGGTTTAAAGAAAAAAAAAAACCCTCTGGATTGGTCTTGGAATTCTTTTTCAATACACCTGAAGAATTGGCTAAATGAGAATTGGGCACTCTTGCTCTACCAGCTCCTCTTGAGTTTATTGGTTCCCTGTTTACAATGTTCTCCTTAAACATTTTGAAGAAACAGGTAGAACATTCACTTCTCATGAGATTTATACAGGCAGAACCTACTTTAACCGTTTAAATTATTATTTAACTTACTAACTCCAAGAGTCAGACAATTAGCTGGAATTGTTGTTTTGTAAATCCTAGAGGTATTACACCTGAAATAATTTATATTGGCTGCTGACCTGTCTGTGGATCGTGGGTGTCAATTCTACCTCATTTTCCCAGTGCTGCTACCTTTTCAGGCTTATTCTCACATTGTTTGAACTTCGTATTTTTTCATTGTCTGTAGACATGAAAAGAAATGTAGATTCTAGCCCAATTCAATTCTAGTTATTCAATATATTAAATAGTGCCTTTGGAAGAAGCTCAATTTTCATTTCATGGCCATGTTCTTATACAGATCATTTCCTTTGTGACTGTTTTTCCCTGATATTTCCAGCTGGAATCAATGCTTCCCTTCAGTTTTTGCCTTAGATCACACCAAAATGTAAGAATTCTGTATATTGTGAAGCAACTTTGGGGCTCTGTATAGAAAGAACTGCTCTTAAGGAGTGATGAATGCATGATGTTCTAGCAAAAAACATCTAAAGTGTATGTGATTAATGTTTTGGGATATTGCAGGTGAAAGGTGCAATGTGACGTTTTTTGTTTCTTTTTTTTTCCTCCACAGGGGCGATTTTTGATGAATCTGCCAAAAAAGATGAGGAAGTTTTTCGCATGGCAGTTGCTGATCTCAATCAGAATGATGAAATCTTACAAACAGAGAAAATCACATGTTCAGTGACATTTGTGGACGGCAACAATCCTTTCCAGGCGGTTCAAGAAGGTAGGACAATTATAGAGATTTCTTGCTGTTGTTTCTGCAGTGACATGCAAAGTATTACTCTAAATTCCCTGAATGGGAATTTGTCATTTTTGTTGGCTTCTTTTTATATGAAATATCAAAAAATGCATTTAGTTTTGGATTTAGCTGCTTTAGTTTGTGTTGGTTTTAGTGACTTATAGTTACAAAGTCAGCTTTTATCCATTTTCTATGTATAGGCTGTTGAAATGTGATAAAGAAGTCAGACACACTTTGCCTACATCTTTCCTCTTTTCCAGGCTGTTTTGAAGTTACTTGTCAAAATGATGACTACTTCCTACTACTTTTTGGTTTGATTGTGTGCAACTAATGGCAATTTGTTGGGAAACACAGGTTGTTGTGTGGATAACCTTTTCAGCCCACACACCTGGAAAAGTTACATATTTTATAGGAGGGATTAGAGAGCTTATGATTCAGAAAGTTGCCTGTGTCCAACATGATTTTGTTCTCAGCCTGTCCTTTGTGTCATTCCACAATTACTGGACAAGGGATGATGACATTGCTTTGGGCTCCTTTAATAGTAGCAGGATAGTAACAGAAAATAATATTTTAAATCCTTCTGAGCTGGATTAGTAGATCACAGGTGGGACTGAGCAGTTCCCTGGAAAGACAGGGAGAAGTCTTCAGAAAACATGGATTCAAATTTGTTGTTTAAGCATTTGTTATTTCTTTGCTCTTCTGGCACACTAACTTCTGCCTGAGATGCAAAAGTTACATATTTGCAGGTATATTAGTAAACTTTTCTTAACAACAAAACTAAATTTTGATCGTTTCATATATCATTATTGGCTCTGTATTGACATTTAAGATTTAAGGGAAATATGCAATTAGTTGCTCCAATATTCATGAAGTTAAAGGTTTGGCTTCAATGGATTATTGACAAGGTAATGCTAATGAAAAAGACTTTCATGCCTATTTCATTTTTTAATCAGTGACACTCTTAATTTTTGAGAATTTATTATTTTAGCAGTTTCGTTCTTCAGCTAAATTTTACAAGTAGATTGATCTGTGTAATGAGAAGCATTGCAGTCTGCCCTTGATAGGGCTGAAGCAGAAAAGGACGTGATTTTGAAAGTATTCCAATTAGAATCAATTCTATCTCTTTCAATCTAGGCTAGCATAGAAACTGGAACTACCCAATATTTTTAGAATTCAGAGGGGTAGATAAGTAAGTGAGCTCAGTCTTTTTAAGATGCTTTTTACATTCTTGGTATTTAAGCTTTTTTAAGAAATTTATATATATATATTTAAATCCAGGATGAATAATGCTAGCTGCTGCTGTGTTTAGCATTAGTTAGTTCTGAAACTCAGCTATTAATTTCTCTTATCATTGTGGTGGAGTAGTTGCTATTTCACAAAATTGTTTTACGTACCTTAATTGTAACTTAAATAAACTAGAAATGCCTAGTAAAGTAGAACATTCCAAAGGAGTTAATGACCCAATATTTCAATATTCAGTTATTATTTTATGCAGAAGTTGTGTTTGTCATTGTTGAAAGTATAGTCAACATTTGAAATGTGAATGGAGCAGATTTGACATAAATTTCATTACCATCTGTTGAGAGGGTGAAAGGTCTGTTATGATATTGATGAGTTCAATATTTTCCAGTAAAAGCTGTTTCTTGTAAATACATGCTCAAATACAGCTACATGCCTAGCAAATATATTCACTGTTTTTTAAGGGCCCCATGTTTTGTTTGGAATAATCCAAGTGAAGAACAAAGGTTTTAATCTTTTCTATGTATGTATCAGTGATATTTTGCTTGTTAAAATATTTTACCACGTGAATGTATTTTGTTTTAACTGAACACAAGCAGAAGCTGTGTAATAATAAGATTACTTTGCACCAGTTTCTTGCCTTTCTCATTTTCTCTGTATCACTCATCCCCTGCTCTTAATTGTATTTCTTATAAATGTTACTAGCAGGGAAGGGGACCACTCTAACTTTTGCCACATATTGACAAAAGTGGCATATTGGCATGGTTTATAACTTGGATAAAAGCTTAGTGAAAATGCACTGTACTAAACACCAGGAGAAGGTTCTTTTTTAAACATTCAGGTCATTGGGGTATTTTATTTGTAAAAGGAATACTAGAACAAGTCTAGATCTCCTATTTTTCAATGCATGAAGTTTAGTGTTCTCAAACTTGCCTTTTCATGCAATCATGACCCTTTCCTTGGAATCATAACACCACCGAATCTGAGGTCTGTGGCCTCTCCTGTCAAGGAGAGTTTAAATGTTCAAAGAATATACTATTCATTTAATTTACTGTTTGCTTATTTTAATTATTTTTATATAGACTGCTTGAAGTTTGCTTTGTTTTAGTCTACAGTATTGGGAGTTTTTAAAAGTTTTGACTTTCTGCTTATTGATTGTATAAACTACGGAAGAGCCTTTAAAACCCCCAACTTTTAATGCTTGGTAAAATGCTTATTTAAACCATTAGATCCATAATAATAGCTTAAAATTGGTCTGAAGTTGGTCTCAATTTGTCTTTGAGTTGTCCTTTTCAGTCAATAGAAGAAGGATAAAGAATTTGCCTAGGACTGTGAATTTCAAAAAACCAAGAAGTCATGAAACAAGACATTAGGTACAGAGTTCTTTTTCATAATGATGCAGTACTGGACAACCTGCATAATTTCTTTTATTTCACTGTATTAGTGAAATTGGCAAGTAACTCCCAAACAATGAAAACAGACATACTCACACACTTCATAATGACTTTGGGATGTAAAGATAAATAATTTGAGAGGATTGCCAGCTGTGCAGTACTGTGTTCTTCCCTCTGAATCTGTTTTTATGAATTATTACAATGCCCTTAAATGTCTTCCACTTGTACAATAGGGCATCTGTTTAACATCTCTGATTTGGGGGATGATTCTGTAGCAAAGCCAAGTGGTTTTATCCTAGAAGACCTGTGAATGAGATGCCCCATAATATCATGCCCTCAGGGACAGTTTGTAGGCATGTTCTAGTGCACCGAAACAGGAGGTGAAATTCTTTAAGTTAAGAAAATTAGTCTTCCTTCTGTTGGCTGCAGAAAGGGGCCAACAGCAAGTGTGGTTAATCCCATACCCTGGTGGAAGCTGCAGCCCGGTTGCTGAGATTTGTCCCAGTGACACTTGTGGAAATGTCCAACATGGCAGGTTCCTTCCTTTCTTTCTTTCTTCAATACAAAATGCTTCACAATATTTAGAGTACTCTTCTGTGCGGTGTCTCAAAATATTTGTGTGATTGAGAGAGGAAGAAAACTGTGATTGGCTTTTTTATGATGTGCCCATGTCGAGTACCACAAAGAAAAAGCAGAAACTTAAGTTTCTTTTGTACACAGACATTGAAAGAAGTAGGGATAGTCAGGTATTGCATGGTAGCTAGGCAGTGATTTAGCACTATGAAACAAGGAATTATGATCCAGATCCATACTGGTGCTAATGATATATATTAGTATAGTCTTTATTTCCTTTCCTGTGAGACTCTAATTTACAGCAGTATTTAAATAGGGGTGGGACAGGCCTTCAAAAGGGTTTGAGTTCTACATATACTTAAAGTGTATTTTTTTTTTCTTAGAAAAGACATGCTTCTCTATTTCTTTTCAGTGATCTCTTTTTTTCTTTCACTGGGAAATTTGGTTGAAATAAATACACTTGTTTTCTTGTTTGTCAGAAAATCACTCTGTTCTCTTATCTTTCTCTTAGTTTTATTATGCTGGTGCTTACTTCAGTACACTAATAATTAAAGCTTTAATTTTATGGCTCAAAGTCTGCTGTTTCCTCCAGTCCTTAATTCATCATTAATAATATGGCTATACAGTAGCTGAATGGCTGATATAAGATGTGTGATGGCCTTTGCATTTTTGTGGCCAGTGGAGGGAAGGGGTGGCTTTGGTACCTTGGACCAGCGATAATATTTTGGCTGGTGCTGATGCATGTCCTTGAGCAGCAGAGTTTCCTCAGCCTCCATGCTGCCACTTCCAGTTGCATACCCAGAGTTATGGAGCAAACTCTGCAGGAGTTTGCAGTGCCTCAGGCATCCATAGCATCTGGAAAGTAGTCAGAGCTTGGCCAAAGATGTGTGTTGTACTCGGAGATCCATTGGCAATGTTTTAACCTCATGGAAAATATTTTCATTTAGTGATTTTTTTTTTAATCTTACTCCTTTCTCCTAACCTTTTTTTCTTTTGACAATATCACAATATCAATTATGACAATATTCACATATCTTGAATAATAATTCTACAATAATCCAATGTTTTCTTCTGTAGGTTACCTGTAACACATGACAAATAGATTTGACTGATGCTGTTTGAAATTAACTTTGTTGGATACATTTTTCTATTGCAATCACATATATGTGAGGCTTATTTTTCTTTTTTTTCCCCCTAACCCAACCTTTTTGTCATTCAAGGTAGTCACCAGAGTATGCTTACAGACACCAACTCAAGCCTTCGTAATGGCTTTTGAAAGCTTATTGTGATCAGTGAAGTAAATAAGGCAGTGAGTCATAACTAAATGGGATTCAGCTGTAGAGCAGCAGAGGTTTGTAGGGCAGCAATATGTATGAAGGTCACATGCAGGATTTTATTCAAGCAAAGTTTTATGGTCAGAAATTACAACCTGATGGATACATCTGCTTTGGCCTTTGGGACTAGATGAATGTAATAAGATTGTCCTTTCTCATTTCTCTGATCACTGTAGAAATGTGTTTAAATCCACGGTTTTCATGGACTGCTAAACTTTCTTTTACTTTGTGTCACTTATTTCTTGATATTTTTCAGTCTTCCTTCTGCTGTTTATTAATCAGTACATGTTCAGTTTGAGATTAAACCTTTACAGGGTTGAACTTCTTCACTGCCCCTCCATTTCATTTCCGATTTGCTTTTTTATTTCCCGATAAAATGGATTTTGATACAGAAAGATATACTCAGGAGGAAAAAAAAATCAAGGAGGATCTGAACTATAAAACACCAAGGAAGAAGAGGAGGAGAAGCATTTCAATAATGATATAAAACTCCTTTGTAAAATCAGAAACTGTTGGAAGTGTTTGCAATTGCAAATTGCTTCTATCATGAGCACTTTAGATAGTACGACATGAGATTTTTTTGAATTACCTGTCCTCTGTGCTTTCTCATAATGTACTAGCAGTTGCAGCACTTTGCTCTGTTCTCAAGGTGCTGGGTGAGAAGCCTACTATCTTACAGAGGCTTTGTTCTCAAATATTTAAGTCTTGCTAACAACACAAAATCAACCAGATCTCCCATCTGCATAAATGCACCATCAGAGTCCAAGTGTTGACAGCTTAAGAAAAAAGATCTTGCTACACTGGTGATAACATCCTGACAGTTGGGAAGGCAGTGGTTGCACGGGGGAAGATCAGGGAGGAGAGAGCACTGGTGGAAATGGAAAAGCGACATGTAACAGAGGCTTAGTTTAGGATGAGCAGGATGCACATTTAGCGCATTTTCAGCAGCAATTTCAAAGCTCTTGTGACCTTTCTTTGCCTGGAAGTAATCTAATCAGAACATACTGGAGGCTGTAAAAGGAGGTCAGATTTATTCTCAAAAAGGCCTCAGAGATGCAGTAATTGTGAGACTTCCATCATTCTCTAGCCTTTGGATTTTGAGTCCCAATGTTTTCTAGTTCCTAATTCTTTGTGTAGTAATGTTTTCTTCAACTGTAAGACAGCTTCCATTATCTTTGTTTCCAGTTTGAAAGCAAACTGGCAGCTGTAAACTGCACTAGACTTTCAGATACTTGAAGATTAAAATTGTGTATATTCAGCTCCAAAAAATTTCCCCAAATCCACATTAAAAAAATAATAATAATAAAAAAATTAGCCTATCAAGGATGGCTAATAGCTTTTCAGGATAGCTTAAACGATGGTGGTTGAAGAACCTTCTCTGCAGTACGCTTTACAAGTTACTCAGCCCAAGAGGGGAGGAAAGAGCCTTATTCCAGGGCAGGGTAGGGCAAGATCCTGGCATCCTTTAGGCACTGTTATCCACTTTGTCTCCCAGAGCGCCTAAACCCTGCTGAATGTACACTTTATGAATGCTGCATGTGTTTGTTGTGGTTGAAGGAAAGAATACTAGTGTTTCTATGGAAACCAGTTTTCTTCAGGTGGCCAGGAGACCTGGTAACATCCCCTGTTACACTTGGCTGCATTGCAGCATTCAAATGCAATGCTGTGACTGGACGTGTTTGCATAAGGGCCACACATCAAACCGAGGACTTCGGTGCTTCAGAGTTTGCATTGCCTACCCCACCACCTCTCTGGGGTCTTTTTCCCCTCCATGCTCTGCTTTCTCATGACTTGAAAACAGCAGGAGTTGTTTTCCCAACGGCAATGCCATTTGCCATTTTTGGTTGCCAAAGTTTTGCTCGGCTTCATTTTTATGGCAGATTTTGACCTTTTTTTAGAGCTTCCACTTTTAAGTGACAGGCAGGAGTTTTAACAGGCTTGAAAGAATTTATTTTGCAGACTGTTGCTTGAAAAGTATGTGACTGTGAGGCTATTAACCTCTAACCCCTTTTAAAAAGGTGGTTCAAATAAATGAATAAATACACGCTGGACAAGTGTGATGCCTTTTGATGGTGAGGTGCAGAGTGAATTTTATCACATTACTATAGCAAAAGCTGGACAGGCTGCTATTTTGCAGTACTTATGCTTTAAATTTCTGATTATGCAATAGACACGTTTCCACTTGCAGTTCACAAGTGCCCAATATGTGTTTTCATACATTAAACGTGGAGCTTCAGTCTGCTGTGTTAATGCGCTCTGACACATTACTAGGGGTTTACTTTTAAGAGAGCTATGCAGACTGTGATGTGATTAACTAATATCAGTAGTACGTTTAAACGTTTAAAGCATCTGTGCCTGGAGGTTTTTGGGGCATTTTAACAAACAGAAGCATAGAGACAAAGTAAATGAGAGATGCTTCGTCTTCCTAGATGCCAATTATTTAACTAGCACCCTGAGCTATCAGTCCCCTAAAGTAATCTCCTTGAATAATGGACACCCTATCTGGATTTGCTTCTCATCTTTTTGTGAAGCAATGTCCACTAAAATCACTAGAGCAGTCAATCATCACTGTCCAACCAGACATGTATATTCCCAGACAGGCCTCACAGCCTGCAAGCTTGGTTGTGGCTTCTACCAAGCAATGAACTGCTGCATTCAGCTGTTTTCTTCCATACAGAGTCCTCCTGAGTCCTCTCATAATGTTAATTGGAGATTTTGCTTTTGTTTCTCCTGGCAAAATTCTGTGAATAAAGTGGAAGTCACCAGGTCCTTGTTTCACCATACAGTTTATACAAACATGGATCTGACTCCTTACAGATCTGTATTTGCTGCCTCTGTCTAATTCAGTGCTTATCTAAAAGTCAATAGAGTTAATTAATTTTAATTAAGTAATTTCTTAATTTAATTATCCCCTTTGAGCCTTTCTTGCCCTTCTTCATTCTTTTCTCAAAAATATTTGTTTCATTTGCAAGCTGGTTTTGTTATAACCTGTTAGCTCTTTGGCGACTGTTTTCTTAGTAAGTAGACCAGCCTGTATTTGATGCAATTGGGTATTTGTGCACCTCAAATAATTTTAAAGGTACTCCTCTCTCTCTCTGTATAACCAGAGACAAAGTGTACTTTATGGAGGACAGTAGTGTTTTAAAATCTAATTTTGGTAATGAGGAAATGAGCCATGACAACTCTGGAGGTGAAGCCTGAAGTGAATTATCAAGGTCATTCTCATAGATGGGGAAATTAATTATATTTTAGCTTGGTTCCCTGTTACTTAGACCCTTTGAATTGTACACCACCAAGTAATTCTGACTAAATATCAATTTATGAAAAATTATCTGGGCAAAAGAGTGTACCTACAAGGACAGATTTTGAAACTAGGAAGCATTTTATTAAACGAATAATCATATTGGAAAAACCATAACCTTTTGTGTTATCTTTTTGAAAGGATGCCTGCTGTGGGATTTTAATGCTCGTTCATTTTGGCTATCAGTGGGCCTTTAGCTCCCGTGATTACAGGCTCTCCTGAAACTGATTTTTCTCAAAATCCAATCTTTTGAAATTCTTCATTATGCAGTCTGAAAGAATATTCAAGTGAGCCAAGCCACTCTGAAGGATGCAGCCACTAAATGCAGCATTTGCAGAGGGCAGATGAAGCAGGTAGTGTTAATGGTAGTTAAAAAACATTGACTCTGAGCTTGGAATAGACACAAGTGCCTTGCAGAGCCTTTCATGTTCTGTTGACACAAGTGGGAGTTTGGGCTTGGGATCTTTATGTAAGGGTGTAAAGAATTAACACATGGGGCTTAACTTGATGTGGAAATTAAGCACCTGCTTAATACATAAGCAATCCCAAATCAGTGACTCAATTTTCTTTGGCAGCTGATATTTGTTATTTTGTTTATTTTAAGGGCTTTTTTTCTCCAGAAACTTGTAGATCTTTGCAGCATTTTCACATCCTGCACCTCTGCTTGTCCAAATATGCTGGGTGACTGTAGCTCTTCTGGTATTGCTGAAAGCAGAAAACATGGCTGCAGGTCATGGCTGTGCCTTGTGACATCTGGAATAAAGTTGGGAATGACAATGAATGTTCCAGAGTGCCAAGCCACAAAACACAGCTAAATGAGTAAAAGCCTACAGAGGTTTGTCTTCTGACACTACGTTTCACAAGAGGGTTGTGATGTACAGGGCTTGGTCATCAGAGAGCTGTACTCAGAAATTGCAGTTTCATGTTACAGGTAAACAATTTATGTTCCATCCCATCCCTTCCTGACCTGGTGCAGGAAAGGAAGCCAGCAAGAAGCTACTTTCTTTTTCAGAAATATTATGTGTCTTTAGCAGCAAGCTGTGGCTCAGTGGGAAGCCCTGTGATTGCCAGCCCTTGCTAAGGGCATGGGGAGGGAGCGTGAACTCCCTGTTCCAGGTGCAGCCAGATGTTGGAGCAGCTTGCTCTAATGTTGGATGCCAGGAGCTGAAAGTAAATGATCATTAGTTATCAAATACAGAAAAAACCAGCTGCCCTAAGAGGAGAGACTTTTGCACTTCTGAAATGCAATTCCAATGACAAAGGGTATGAAAACTTTGTTTCCTGAACAAAGATGAATGCTTTGAGAAAATGAAATCCAGACTTACCAGGACTTAAAAAAAAGTTGCCTAAATTGTAACAGTTAACATTCTCTCTAATGGGTGCCATCGGAAGAGGTGATGTAAGAATAAGGGCGTCAAGACACTTGTAAAGGGCTCATTAGTTCTACTTAAAACATGAAATTTGAGTTTCTTGCTGAGGTTTTAGCTAATCCTAATCCTCTGATAGAAAGGAAAAAGGGGTAAATTGGTAAAGAGGAAGGAATAATGCAACTTATTTTTGGCTAGCTTGCCTTTAAATGTATTTTTCATTCTTAATTTGGCACTGGTGGCTCAAATGCTGAGCCAAAATTGTATTCTTCTGTGTGCTTAACTGGTTGAGTTTCACACATCATGGAGTGGAAATGTTACTGTGATGAGAGCAGGGGAGAGTCTAGAGATACCTGTACAACCTAGGAGCAAGCAGCACCTAGCTTGGTTGGGTTAGCAAAACACCATGACCTTGATTCAGAACAGAAAAATCTGAGTGTAAAACAAGCCTCTGAAAACACTAACATAAGAAAATGTTTTTAAAGTAATGTTCTTTGTTGTCTTAGTTTACATGGCATTTAAAGAGGTATTGTTCTACCTTATCTTTATGTTAAAAAACCCCAAACAAGTTATCACAAGTCAAGAAAAAAACTGAGAAAAATATTTTCTTGTGTTTGAGAAAGCAAGACTTTTCTTTGTACTCTGTTAGTTATAACTACTTCTTTCTTAATACAAAAAAAAAAATCTTTCAGTCGCAGATAACATTATATGGAGAGTTACTAGGAATTCTGCAGTTGGGATGTTTTTTCATTGAATTTCATTATTTGGAGGATTAACATTTTGAAAGGTCAGCATCCAGGGAACCTCCATGCACAGCTATTGGTTGGCTCCATGAGTCCCACTTAAGTCACAATTTTTTAAGCATAAAACATACTTATTTTGCAATATTTCTCTATCTGCTGTGGAGAATTTCTCTAACATTGTTTTGTTTCTTTTTATCTGTGTAGTACTCATGCCTGAAACTGTTACTAAAATTTATTGTGAAGATTTGTTGGGTTTTGTTAGAAGGAATAATAAGTGGTCATAATTCATGCAAAGTACTACTTTGTAGTAGTTCTGTCAGCTGAGCCTTTAGATCAGTAAGACTTGTTTGAATTTGGCTCTGAATCTTTATAGACAAGTTCCATAAAAAACAATTTGACAGATATGATGTGTTCCATAGCATCAAAATTCTCAAGAGTTGGTTTCTGCATATGAAGAGCAATGTGCTTTAACATACTTGTTTTCAGCAAGTTCTGTAATCTTAAGATTCCTTGAAATTTGAGCACAACTAGTTTTAAAACTCCAAAATGTACTAAGTAAATATATTTGGTCATGTCAAGATCACATATCATTATTTTCTAAGTTCAACTTTTGAACTTTTCTGACAATTCTTTAAAGTAGGTTGATGTGTGTAATGTATTTGCCAGTTCACATACATTTCTCCTCCCTGCAAGATTTTTTTTTTTTTTTCTGTTCAGGCATCCATTTCAGGTGCAGTCTAACTTGATGAGAGTTAGAAATGTCTGTGTATCAGCAGATGTTCCTTGTGGAAGCTCCAGGGGGTGAGGGTAGTGAATATACTGGATCACCTTCTCTTTCTAGCCAGAACAGACTCTGGAGGAGCACAGATGGTATCTGGAGCTCCTTTGGCAACTGCTGATGCTCAAGCTCCGACATGAACTATGCCTCCAAGAAGAGTTTTGGACTTTGTTCTTTGTGTAATACAATGTCAGTTGCTGCTGCAGTTGGGATGACTTTGAAAGACATGATTGCTTGGTCAAACCTGAACTATCAAGTTCATGTTCTGTGATGGTTGACAGGAGTGCACCTTGGAAAACAACACTTTCAAAGTGGAAATAGGCAGCTGAAATCAGCAACTTCCAAAAGCAAGAGAAAGGTGTAGTCCTTTCTGAACTCTTAATATTAAGGGCATTCTTAGAACTAGTTACACATCAGTGTATTAGTTTTTGAGCTTCTACCTAAATAATAAGAATAAAGTTTTGTGATTTTTCAGTATTTGTTTATTACTTTAAAAATTAGTAGAGTTTTAAATTATTTTAAAAACTTTTGGGAGTTGATGCCATGTATCTTCTGTCAGGGACTTTTAAATTTCAGCTTTTTGTTTTAATTTTTTTTTTATTCAGTCTTTTGAAATCTCTGTTCCTGTGCATTTGTGCTCTGCACCTTCAGCTTGTGCACTTTGTGCCTTTATAGACCATATTTTGGTACTGGAAAAGGTGTTCTTGAGGAAAAACTTGTTAACAAACTTGGTGCAAACTTGCTCTCACCTCTTGCATTACTGGGAAGAGAATTTCAGGAGAAAGGCTCAACTTTTCTTATTACCAGCAGTAATAGTGACTTGGAAGTTTGTCCCCCTTTTTTTTCCCCCCCTGTATCTATTAATGTTTAATGCAGGGACCAACTCATGCAGAAACCTCCTCATTTATCTATTCATTGGCTTCAGTAGTTGGATGTGACAATCCTTGTGGATCCCTTCCCATTTGGAATATTCTGTGATTGTTTTTCTGAACTGGAGAAGTAATTTATTTTGCAACATGGAAAAAAAAAGAGTGATGTCAAAAGTATCTGTGGGTGAGTGCTTCCCTTTGATAATGAAAAGCAGAATTTTTAGTAGTTTTCCTTGATGGATTAGTTTGTGTTGCTGAACTACAGTATGTTGCTCCACAAATAGCTTCTAGAGAACTGCTTGAGCTTCTCTGTATGGGATGACCTCTTCCATTCTTCTCCCCTTGCTTAGTTTATTCTTTTTGGTTATTTCTGGATGGTCATTGTTTATATCTGGAAGTGCTTGTTGTATCTAGCCACTTTTGATGACATGATTATATAAGAATCAAGAACAAAAGTACTTGTCTTTATCGAACTTTATGAATATGAAAAATTCTTCTCTAGATTACCTCTGAAAATCAGTATGGCTACTAATGCTTGGAAGGATCAGACTCAGAAAATCCTTCTGATAACTTGAATGTGATCAGTTGTGTACAATAGCAAGCTGGAAAATATTACTTGCAAAATATCCATGGGCTCAACGGTGTCTCTGTTACAGTGATTTTATTCAAAGTCAGGACTTTAAGGATGGAAAGAAAATAACACTGATAACACTGGGTTACTGTAGTATTGTCAGATTCTTCACATTGCAAAGGGTGTGCAGTGTNATAACACTGGGTTACTGTAGTATTTTCTCTGTGTTCCAAAACTTCCTCGCTGCTGAGGTCTTGGTGGGTGTCACTTCTCAGCAGAATTAATTTCAAACATAAACTCAGATTCTTCACAATGCAAAGGGTGTGCAGTGCTAGTAAAGGTAGTTGAAATATGCAAAATGTAAGAAAATGTATGTCAAAAACCAGCAGAAACAAAGTAGGAAATGAGACAAATTGTTGCTGGATGTTTCCAGATAAGATTTCTTTCTCACAAATTGACAAGCTGAAATATGCCACTGATGTGTAGGAAAATAGTGAGGGATGGTAAAAAGTGAAGAATGAAACAACATTGAAAGCAACATTTAAAGATTTGTTCATGCCTTTCCAAACATGAGTGATGCACGTGTTAGAGTGCAGTGGTATTAAGACTAGAGATTTTGATAAATTGTCTAAAGGACAAATGCAAAAAGTTCATGGTGATTCTTTTATTGCTTTTTCTGGAAGAAGCCAAGTAAACTAAAATGTAGGTATTTATTGCCTGTATCACAGTAAAAATGGCTTGAAGACTACCTTGTCTGCACCCTTCTCAGATTTAGAATGGCACTGGTGATACAGAGCCACTTGGCAAACAGTACAGGTTTCATTGCAGGACTTACATTACTTATATCAGAGGGCTTTAACGTTTTTGAGGATCAAACATCCCACCTAGAAGCAAAAGATGTTTTAATGCCATTTTTGGTGAGCTGTCTGTATCTCAGGAGATCTCTACGTTTTACTCAGGGCAGGATTACAGAGTGAATGCAAGTTCTCTTATCTAGGAAATTATTACTTTCTTCAGCTTTTTAAATTGCTCTGTTTCTTGAGGTGAATTAGGATGGCTATTGTGGTTTCAAATGATAAGTGTAAGTCTTTACAATTGTATTGCTGTTCAAACTTCACAGACTTGGAGAACTTTAGAAGTTTTTAGGGTGACTGTGTGTGGTTACTGAAGGGGTTGACAGACTTTTTGATTAAGTCAAAAGAGTTTAGTCCTAAATAGTTATCTCCTGGAGAGAGCTGTGTTCTATAAAGAATATGGAAAAGCTGGAGAAAGAAACAGCACTGATTTTGGGTTTTTTTTTTGTATGCAAGTATCTTTCTTTTTGGAGTCTGGAGAAGAAAGGATCGCAGCCTCTGAGGGCCTCACTTGTGACGCACAGAAGGAACTTATGCAAAATTAACCACATTATTTTAACTGTAAATATTTATCAAGCAAGAGTAAATTATATCATCCCAAGATCTAAAAATGTGTTTGTTTATCTGACTCTTTTGTAAAAGGAAATGAAAAAAACCCTTCAGAGAAACATGAAATGCACCTGCTTGTCATGTGTTGAAAAATGTTTTGTCTAATGCTCCCAACTAATTCAGGATCTCTTTTTTTTCTTCTTCTGTTTTAGTTTCTATGAGGACTCTGAAATTCTGTTCAAAAAGTTGAAAAGCTAACTCCCATGAGGGTTGAGTTATACTCCTTTAATTGATACATAGATCACTGAAAGAGATATGAAGGATTTGGGCTTAATTCTCTAGGTCCCACTTTCAAAACAGAACTTGAGTAGAACGCCATGCCTTTAACCTCTGTTGGATTTTGCAGAACGATGATATTGCAAGAAGGAGACAGTTTTGAATTTTTCAGCTAACACAAAGTATCTGAAGATATCTCTTCAAATCAGCCATGTCTATAAATTCTTGATATTTATAACCAGCAGCACATTAATGGACAAGAATGTACCATGGTTAGAAAAAAATAGTTTTGGGTAGAGATTTGTGTGGATACATACAGCATATTAACTGGTGATAAAATCCTTATTGTTACCAAGGCTACAAGAGTATACATGATGTTGTCTTCAAATGCATCAGTAATTTTTTTCTGTTAAACCTATCATTGCAGCAGCAACTTGAGCATTTGAAGTAGACGTTTCCCAAAGCTTTACTTGGCATAAGAATCACTTGGCAGATGTGTCTGCCATGCAAAGTCATTACATCTGGCAGCTGGAATATATATCTGGATAGAATAGATTGCAGTTTTGGAAATATCAAACTTCGGAAAAGTAAAATATGATTCTCTGGTTTTATGTTATACTTGGATGACAATGAACTTTGAAATGTTTACCTGCTTCTGGTAGCTTGTCTGTAAACTCTTTTTAGAGCCCACGGTCTGCAATCTAATTATTTCAGAAATTGTTTCTTTATCTATGAATTAATGTAATTTATTTTTAATAATATAATTTTGTATTTCAACTTTCACTATAGAAGTATGTGGCGCATACATATTTAAATGGCCTGCTTTCTGAGGCTTGCCTTTGCTGTTTCCAGGCTGCCTCTTGAAATAGTTGAATCAGTTTTTGTCTTTGTGATGACTGTGTTCTGGACATCACTAAATTTGGAAGGAGCACATGATCCTTGGCTGGGTTCCCTATGGCAGATCTCATTACAGATCTGCTGCGCTGTGGTCACATGGACTAGTAACAAGGTATTTACAGTGGGCCAAAGGGGGTTGAAGGTTACTTTGTACCCGGAGAAACTTGTTCATATTAAGCTAGGCTATGAGTTAAAAGAGGAATACCTGTGTCTGATCTAATCTTAAGATTTGCTATTTTGGGACAAATTTCTAAGCATGTAGAGCCTAGGCTGTTCAAATTTCAGGCTATGTGAGATGAAGTTTCACCATAACATTAGGAGAATATAGAAAAGAATCCTTTAATTGAAGACATCATGCTTTAATTTTCTTGTTGCTTAATATTAATTAATATTAATGAGTATGTAAACTTGTGTAGTTTGGAGAAGATGGAAGAGGGTTAGGGGGGAACAGAAGAAAATTTCATAATGCTTCTTCACAAGGAATTTTCCTTTCTTTTGGTTAAGTGTTTTACTTGGTTCTCTACGTGTGCAACATGAGGTTTTGATCAGCATTTAGTTTTCTGTGGAATAAGTAACTTAGATTTCATTCCAGACAAGCTGTCTTGTGAGCTTACCTGGCAGCTGCTCTACACATAGCTGTCATTTCATGCAGTCTTGCCTCGCCAGCTTAATAGCAGTTTATACGAAGACTTATTTTGGAATTTTCCAAAGTATATCATAAAATGTCTCTCCCCATAAGTGCACCTGCACTTTAGCTCAGCCTTTTACAGTTCTCAGAATTACTGGTGCCAATTATAACCTATTCTCTGAGTCTATAGTTTATCATTATTCTTTTTGTGTGGTTGAAACTGCTGTGAGAGTCCTGTAGTTATCAGGTCACCCTCCTTCAGTATAGCTGAAGTAACACTTCTAGTGCTACAGAAAAATCTCCATTATTTCAGTCTTTGGTTAAAAAATCAGTACCAACATATTAGCAATTATTTCCTTGGCTAACTTTTAGGATTCTTGAATAATGGGCACTTACTTTTACTGATTGGGAAGCATTTGTCCTTGGTCAAAGAGATTGTTTCCAGAAAATGAGAGAAACATATTCTTGAGCTCCATCCTTTTAGGATTGGTAGTGCTCTTTTTTCCCTGCTGTGTCTCTCTTTGTCCAGCCAGAATCCAGCCTTCTCTGACTTACAGCATCAGTGGTGGGGCTGTTCTGAATGGCTGTCCCCATGGTGTGATGAGGATCCCTCAGAAAAAGCAAGGCTGTGATAATGAAGTGCGGAAGAGACAAATTTTCCCCATACTGCATGAATACCACTTGCTGTTGGCAAGTTTTGGAAGCTCCTGTGAGTGCCGTTCAGATTAATGCGTATTTTTGAATGACTGGAGAATCCAGGGATAGGGTGGAGGAGAGATGTCAGGGGATAATTCCTGTCACTAGAAGGGGATTGTACCTAAGCAGCAAGAATTAAACATCCCTGAGCCTCTTGAATCTGTTTCATTGCATTCACCCGCTTCCTCTGGCATCATGTTCTGGTTGTTTTCAACAGCTGTATAAACAAATTAGATCTGTTTATTCCAACTAAAACTCTGAATACAGGGTAGCCAAGCACAAGTTTATTGCCTGATTCACCTTTTGCTCCTTGCTCTGCATTATTGTAAGAGGGCAAGAGAGCTTCATGTTTTATTCAGTTAATACAATGTATATTTAATTTGCATTTTTAGTGTTTTCAAAGGTGAAAGATACCAGCTTCAGCAGTGCTGAACGTGGTAATTTAATTGGCTGTAGGGTAATAATAGGATTCTTGGAAATGGCTTCATGGGGAAATCTTGCAAGGCCTTAAACAAGTGCAGCAGTCAGAAGCTCACCTGTGCTGAACTGCCACCCACCCACGAGGCAGCAGGGAGT
Organism: Pycnonotus jocosus; assembly: GCA_013400435.1. NCBI lineage: Eukaryota > Metazoa > Chordata > Aves > Passeriformes > Pycnonotidae > Pycnonotus > Pycnonotus jocosus. The sequence continues at coordinate 8,841 of VWYP01015001.1, read as the reverse complement.
TACAGCTGCGCTGCCTCTTCATTTAATTTCAAAGGTGTGCAGGAGGAGAAGCAAAACCTAAAGGGATGAATAGAGGCTGCCAAGGCATACTAAACACTGCTGAATGCTTTCCTTAATTTCTCTGCTGCTGGAAATGGTTGGGGTTATAATTTTCCTCGTGTACCTTATAAGTGGAAGAACAAAAAATGGCCTGTATTAAAAGGCAGGGTATGCAGTTTGTGACAGTGAAGTTTATCTGTCCTAATTCAATGTCTGCCTGCAGGATCTGGGCTTCTAAGACAGCAGTTTTTACATGTGTGGGTTGTGTGATACAAAAGATAGCACAGAAGATGAGATAGGAATACCTCAGGATTTTTGATGGCTAGTGTATGCCTTTTGTAACATCATTGTCAACTTAGGGGACAATTCCATCATCAAATGGATCTGCATTCTCCAGATTAGATGCTGAGGTGGTAATATTTTCAACCAGCTAATAAATATGCCAAATTTTCTGAGTGCAAACTCAGAAAGAGACACCTCTTTAAACAAATTAAAGTTGGTCCAGAGCAGTTATTTATCTGTAGTGTGTAATTGTACCATTCATGTTTTATTGAGCTGTTATTGCCAAAATAGAATTCACTTAGAAAAACATGCTGGGTACTGTTTTTACAGTGTTTCTTCAATATGTCTGAGTGTTGACTTTTTAATGCTATTTTGTAACATTGGTGGTAGATATAAGACTCTTGTTTTCTTAAAAAGCTGTGTGTCAGCAAAGCTGGTGTCCTAGTAATGAACTACACACACAGAGGATCTGTCTATGCTTTCCTCTTCCAAGCCTGTTTCTGCATCTTCGTTCCAATTCGTAGTTCAACTAGCACCTAATACACATCTTCCGCTGTTTGCTACTTATCTCTAGAGCCTCTGACTTTTTAAAAATTCTATTCATGTGTTCTTGAAATGCAAGATTGTCTTGGTGTGAAGTTACAACATGGATATGAAAATAGCCAAAGTGTTTAAACCAAGATTTTTTGATCTGAAGTGTGTTCAGTCTCCTAAGATTACTCTCCTGCCTGTTTTTATGGTCATACACATTCTTTATTATTTTTGTCCTTCTGCAGTACTTTTTACATTTTGGAAGCCAGAATTGTGACTATACTCATGATTACTTATTTGGAGTTGATGAAGATGTTCTATACAATGTGCAGGAGCTTGGCATTTTGTTCATTAATCTTCTCCTTTTTAGACAGATTTTGGTGTCCTTAACTCTGTAATTTTCTTGACATAAGAGTCACAAAAAAAGGTGGCTTTGTTGTGACTCACCAGATCAAATATCCTTGCACCTCCTACCTCCTTCTTGTGAGCCAAAATACACATGTAGAATTTGCCAGGGGATGATTTCATTGAAAACACTGATTTAAAACTACATCATAATGGTTTCAACAGCATCCAGCTGTAGTGTTTGTGACCAGTTTAATCCTGCATGAATTACTATTTAGATAAAGGTTATTAATTACCAGCTGCTGTTCAGTTAATGGCAACATGCCAAGAAGCACTCAGAGACCTCCCTGCTCACCTGTCTGTTGTTGGGAGTTGAGTATTTGGCTTTAGAGCAGAAAACTTCAAAGAAATTTTTCTGCCAGGCTTTTAATTTTTTTCAATTGTTCTTTCTATTAATAAAATGCAGATTTTCAGCATCATTTTAAAAGTCCAGATTCAGGCAGAGGGGAAGGAGATAAAATTGATTGGGAATTCTATTAGGGCTGGTGTGTCATCCCACTTCCTAGCAATCATGAATATTATTACTGTAGGTACACTAGTAATAAACTCCAGTGAAAGCTGTCTCTAGTTGTGACTGTTTTCCCAAGTCACTGGTCTCTTTTGGAAGTAAATTAATGTTTTATTGCCTGTTCAGTTATAATTTCTGCCCATGTTTGTTTTTTTTTTTTTTCCCCAAGAATATTTGTCTTTGCAAGGTGTTACCACACAGTGTAATGCATTTCTTTCTACTAACAAGTTACCAAGGCCTGCTGCAAATTGTGTTATTACAGCCTTTGCAGTGCAATTACCTCTTTGAAAATAGGAAGAGAAAAATCAAGGGAGAGCAAATTTATTTTCATTACTGTTACGTGATTTGAAATTTTTAATTTTTTATGTGATGAACTAGTGCTTTCAGATGAAGAGCAGTCAGAGTCTAATTCTTTTGTGTAAATTGCAATGAAGGAATAGCAGGATGCTATGTTCACCAAGTAGCTTCAAAACACAAATGATAACATCTTCCAGCAATTCCTGTACCGTGGGAGCCCTGGGAAGAGCATCCATGGGCTAAATCAGCAATAGAAGCAATCGTGGCAATTTTACTCCAGCATTGACAGGCACAGCACTACTTTAAATGTGCTTTTCTTTTATTTTTAATTTTATTGTACAAGAGGCCTGAAGGATACCATACAGATGTAGTTAAACCCTTGAGCAAAGGGAGTTTTGTATTTATAATTAAAGAATGACTCCAGGCCCAAAGCTTTGGTTTATCAGATGGCATTAGTGGATGTCATGATCAAGTTTAAAATAAGCAGCAGAGTCTTACATGGGCTTTTTTTTGAAAAGGCAGCCACTGTTAGGCTCTTTCTTCAGTGGTATGGGTTTTTTTCTTGTGGGATTACACTGCTCAGTTATAGCCAAAGAGCTATGACAAATTGTCTAGGTGAAAATATGGTTTTACAGGAAATTTTATCATTTGGAGACATAAAAATAAGTAAATATTGTAAGGTCTCAAGCAAGAGTCCTTAAAACAAGAGGCTTTATTTTAAAAAACCTATAACATTGAGAGAGACCATATCTTTGAAGCCATCCAGATAATCTTGGCACAGAATAATTTCTTGTCTTTTGGTTGCATATTTTATTTATGAGTTTTTGTTCAAGATATGAGCGTGTGTTTACACTCCATGGTGTTTATAAATAAAATGTGAGATAACAGCCAACAGGAGGGTTAGCAAACACTTTGCAGTGTTTGATATATACATAAGGACATAATATAGCTATATATTGTACATGAGTAGTGCTTTAAACCTTTTTTTCCAGCTTCTTACTTTGCCAATGTTAATAGGCCAAATTGGTAGATGAGAATGTTGGGGTGGGGAGGAGAGGAACATTCAGCTTGTTGGCTTTGATGCATAGTGAGCAACAACAGGTTGGCTCCAAGAGGAGGGGAGTTCATGGTTTCTTCCTGTGGTAGTAGGTTTTGCCCCATTGATGCTTGCAGTTCTTGACAGCGTGATTTTTATCTGGAAAGTTACAGAAATGCCCAAAACTGTTGTTCATCTAGATACATTAAAAACTGTTCTAGAGCAGTTCAACAAAGAGTAGGAGGAATTTGTTTATTTCTATAAGGAATTGTAGGAGATGAGATCTTCCAATCTGAGGAGTAGTTCTGCTGTGCTTTAGCTGTAGATCCATGTAACAGATAAGCCTCACAGCCCTGGGAAAGAACTGAACCCAAAGCTTGAGATGTGTAACAACTCTCTGGGAGTGACTGACATTCAGGATATCATTAAATGTAACTGCAGGCAAATTTGTGTTACCTCTGTCTCCCAATTCAACAGTTTTAGACTGGAGGGACATATTTTATGACACCTTCTCACCTCATGCTACTCCTACATGGAAGGAGCTGCTGTTTCCTTTCATCTCATCACTTCGTTCATTGCCCTATCGGGTTGTAGGAAGAATTTACATTCAACTTGGTACACACATACCTGGCAGCATAGGGAAGGTGTCTGAGGCTACAAAGAGTTGCTGAAAACAGAAAAGATCCCTAATATTCTCCCTACAGGGAGAGATAAGAGAGAAGAGGAGCCATGTTGTAGGTATTTTTGCTGACAAGTGAAAGGAATGGAAGAAGGCATACTGGCATCCAAATGACCTGATTCCAGCGGTGGAAGTAAAAGGAGACATAAAATTGTGATCCATAAGAAATTCTTAAGAATACTTGTTGTATTTCCACTTTCAAAATCTACAAGTAGTGTCTTTCCTTCCCCCACTAAGATACAAACATCCTACGTCCTGACATTGGTCTGTGTCATGCTGCTGCAATTGGCATTACTGGGAAGGACGTAAACCTTATACACCATCAAACCAATGTGTTGCTACATCAAGAACTCCTTCCAAAGCATTGTAGAGATAGATGTCTGAGCTCTATAGACATTCAGGAGCAGATGTGCACAGAGGAAAACTGACAGGAAACACCTGGATTTGGTGCACATGGCTTCTTGAACTTGATTCCCAAGCTTCTCTTTGGGGCTGTTGAGAAGAACATTCAGTGCCAAGTCCTCATGAGCTGCTCTATGGCTCCATATTTTTATCCTCCAAACTCTTGGATTTTTTTGCCTGCTCTGGGCTTATTTGTTGACTCAGTGAATTTTATTTGACCAGTCTCTACATTCTCCATTTCTCCCTTCCTGTCTCTTGCTCTGGACTTAAAGAGCAAAAGCCAATTTAGTTGAAGGGATAACTGGAGATCACCTTGTCCAACACCATATGTGCTTAGATAGAATAAGAATTGTGCCTCCTGAAGTCTTTAAAGAATTACTGTACATTATCAAAGAGTATCTTTGATTTCATCTACAGATGGATGGATATAGACTTGAAAAACCTGATCTCAGAGCAGTTTTGAGGNGCCTCATGAGCTGCTCTATGGCTCCATATTTTTATCCTCCAAACTCTTGGATTTTTTTGCCTGCTCCGGGCTTATTTGTTGACTCAGTGAATTTTATTTGACCAGTCTCTACATTCTCCATTTCTCCCTTCCTGTCTCTTGCTCTGGACTTAAAGAGCAAAAGCCAATTTAGTTGAAGGGATAACTGGAGATCACCTTGTCCAACACCATATGTGCTTAGATAGAATAAGAATTGTGCCTCCTGAAGTCTTTAAAGAATTACTGTACATTATCAAAGAGTATCTTTGATTTCATCTACAGATGGATGGATATAGACTTGAAAAACCTGATCTCAGAGCAGTTTTGAGGGCTTGGTTGGTTGGGGTTTTTTTTGCCTTTTTTTTTTTTGTTGTTAAAATGTTTGTTCAGTTTTTTGGGTTTTTTTGTCATATGAGGTTTAGGTTGTGTTTGAGCTCCTATTTAATAAGAGAAGCTATTCAGAGAGAAGTAGATCATATGGGCTTTACAGATGTGTAAGAACTGTTTTCTTCTTTTTTGTTGCAGTATATTAATCTGAGGTGAATTTATTAATGGTTCCAGGAGAATGATACTTTTCGGGGTTAGTAACAGGAATGTGAAATATTTGCCTGACTTATGGTCAGTTCTCACATTTTGTCCACTAATATCCTGCTTCACCAATATACATTGGAAAATGCTACAAATATTTTATTAGAAGGATCATACAATTCTGCTCATCCTACCTTGACTTGTCAGTGTTGATGTGCATGTGCATATTCTCATCTGGTTTTTTTGGTAAGACAATCATCCTTTTCTCCCATAGCCATTATAAATGGGAACAATGAGTCTTTGCATCTGCTCTGGTAAGTTTTTGTGGTGATCTTATAAGTCTGCAGCCATACATTTTGGACTGCAGGAATTTCTTAATCAAACACAGGCTTAGGCTTATGTTTTATATTTCTTGTCAGCGACAACATCAAGCACTGTTATGGGCATGTGGAACAACTGAGGCTTAATTGTGGAATGAGATAAACATGTATAAAATCCAATTTCTATTGTTATGGATCTTCTATATATTCCAGTGAGATAATTTATGTTTACATACAGATGAGTAGGTCAGTTGGAGAGCAGTTTAAACCTTCTGAGGTATCAGATCTTGCTGGAGGAGCTGACAGACTACAGGCATAAACCATTCCACAATTTAGGATGGTAATAAGAAAAACTTTGTTAATGGATCTACTGGATTTCTCCTTTATAGGCTATTGTCATCAGTCTGGAAGCATGAATACAGATAATGCATGATGCCAGACTTCATTTAACCAAGCTTATACCAGTACTTAAAGTAGAGTGGGAAGACTTATTCACTGCCCCTTCGGCGTGTGATTTAAAACCCTTTTGTAAAAAGTCTATTTTGTATATTGGGGTTTTTTTTGTTAGTTTGTCTATTGAAAAGTGGCTGTGTTTCTAAAATGTTATGAGCACTCACAGCAGTGCTTAAGTACCATTCTGGCAGTGTTATATTTGGAGCGAAATAACGTAGGGCACAGTGCTCTGATGGATATGGATTTCACAGTTACAGGGATTCTGAAGGCAAAAGCTTTTATTTTTATTCTGTTCTTATACTTGGCAGCTTTTAGCGTTATGCTTATTAACTTTTATAGATGTCATACGTTTTTTATGTTAATGATGCAGCTTTGACTATAGCGAGAGGCTCAACTTCTGCTCATCAAACTAGTGTACAAGCAAAATTATGACACTTCAAAATGGTTAAAAAGCTGCTTTTATTGTTTGATGTCAATTTATTGCTTGCATGTTTTTATGGTAAAAAGAGAATTTTTTTCACTCTGTATCAGGACTTGCAGAACTTCACACCTGCTTAGTATGAGGATTTAGACTTAATTTCGTTTTTGTAGGTGTTGGCACTGGCAATTTCAATATTGTTGAGGCTCGTGCCAGATTCAACAGTGAGGTAGCAGAAAAGCACCTGTGTTTCTATGGAGCTTCTTTTCATCAGTGGGTAATGGGTACTCTGGCAGTTGAGTGCCTTTGCAAAGTCACACACCCAAGGGGTATAAAGCCTGGCTTTCTGTCACTCTCTACAGCTAGAGGCAAGTTTCTGATTTCTTACAAAATCTTTTGTGATTCTTGCTAGGGAAACACCATTTGTAATATAGAGTGATGCATCACAGAAATAATTGAGAGGCAAATCTCTATGAGAAATCTTCCAACACCATGGAGCAGCCAGTGAAGCATGCACAAAAAGAATTGGGGTTGTATTGCTTCTCAGAGATGGAGAGGCGTAGACACTGTGCTTTGGTTTGGGTAAATATAGGGATTTTTGGATTTTACTTGATTTGTTTTCCCCCAGAGCAATGAGTGATACACACAAATTTTGTTTGTGATTTCTTGACCTATGTGAAAAGATGTTACCAGTGTTTGCTTTGCTTTCTTCTTTTATTTGGTAAGTTCCATATCCAGCTTCATTGTTATGAAGACACAGTTTCCTCAGACTCAGAAAACTACAGTGTGGCATGCAGTGCATTGCAAAATTTGGCTGTAAAATTATTCTAGCCTTTTCTTTCAGTTCAATGGTTTGTGAGTACAAAATTATGCACTCAGAGAGCCAGTGTTTGTTGTAGACCATTTCCTGTTTTACTTTGACCATTTAACTTCAGATGGAGGCAAACCAGGGAGGAAGTAGTCCACCTCTTTTTGTGTGCCCTGGGCTCAGTCACTAAAGTGTAATTTCCTTGAGATGGAGACAGTGAAATAATGTCAGCAGAAATAGTGTCTTAGGTTTTACAAACTGTTAGTAGTTGCTGAATATGGTGAGGTTAATACTCAGAAGCTTATTTTCCTCTTGAACTATATGGTGAACTAATCTGTCAATAGACTGTAGAGAAATTACCATTTTACATAGCATGTGTGTTTGAATCAGGACTAACTACAAGTTAAACTTAGGAGAAAATTCACTGTTACTTTAAATGTTGGCCTCTCATTTGATCACATAGTGTTCCTTTCTTGGAAGAATGGTATAAGTTTCCTTTGATGGGGTTTATGAAGTTTTTTCTTCCCACAAACCAGTGAAACAGTTGTTGTTGCTCCATGGTCCTTTTCATCAGTTTATCAAAATATTTTTGGATTTAAAAATAACAGTATACCATCATTTCATATGAACCTTTCATACCGTTGTGGGAACAATTCACTTTACGAATTCTAACCAAATATACAATAAATAGCAGCATTGTCTGCCTCCCAGCTAGAGATGGCCCTATTCCAAAATAAGAGATTGTGCTCATTTCAGCAGTGTGCAAGTTTGGAAATTCAGATTTATATGGCTCTACTGTATAACCCAAATTCCAACCCAAAATCTTTTAGATACCATATCTGTATATCTATGATTATGCACTGACCTGCATTACATGTATCTCCACATAATAAAACAAGGGAACATTAGAATTATTTATGAGATTGCTGGAGCAGGCCAGAATAAAAGAAATCAGTGACTCTCTGAAACATTTCAAAGTTCAATTACTTGCAAAAGCTGGATGGAGAACATTACTAGATTAAAAGGACAGTATTTTGTTATCCAGTTGGCACAATTTGTGAAGGACTGTACACAGGTGATAATTGGGAGAAAATCATCCTCTGTTCAGCCTAAGTGGAAATATCAAAGATGAGAGGCACATCCAGTGAAAAAAAATCTGCTATGTATGCTGAGAAGGATTTAATTTTTATCTGAAGTAATTTCTGTCTGTGACTTCCAAAAGGAAAACAATGATATTGTTATGAACACTGATGGGACATGAGAGACAGGACGAGCACTCTGAGCCCAAAGGCTAAGTCAAAATAATTCAGTAAATTCAGTTTACCTTTGGTAATACATTCAGTAAAATTGTCGAGTGCAGTTAGGCAAAAGCAAAATAGAATTGATATATAAAAATGACAGTAGGAATGAACACTGTTTGGCACAGGGAGACATAACCCAATGCCATAGATATGAGAGGCCCAAGATAAAAAGAGCCTCTCTTTTCAGAATGTATCTGTACTGTATGGGGTATATTAGTCAGTGACTTTCTCTTAGTTTTGGACCTAGGCAATGTAATTTATTTCTGGAATTACTGCAGTAGTACCAATCTCAATTAAAACTCGTCTCTCCCCTTTGAGATGTAATGCAAAAAGTGGCATTTTCAAGAAGG
>VWYP01014995.1:84491-174062 GCA_013400435.1 Pycnonotus jocosus | reverse complement strand
TTTTTTGGTCAGATAGGAAAGTAAACAGTTCTGGTGTTCAATAATTTTAGCACTTCAAATGATCTCATTTAGACTTTGAAGTTCAGCTTTCATTAATTGAATGGAATGGGAAAAGAGGAAGTTCCTATCTCAGCTACAGCTATCACTTTACAAGTCCAGCTTTTATTAAACCACATTTAGAATGGATGTAAACCAAAAGCCAATTCTGTAGTTTTGAGCTTTAATCAAAAAGCACATTTAGGGTTATCAAAAATAGAATGTAGAAACATGCAACTTTTTTTTATTATTATAGTTGTTACTCTGAAATCAGCAGTATTTTAGATGGCTTTAGTAGATTTTTGATATGGGATTCCTTTAGATGGAGAATTTGGATATAGGCACTTAAGGAAGTGCATATACCAAAATAAATCTTGCCAAAATTATGCCATAAAACAGAGGAAGCAACTGCATCAAACTAGCATCATTATGAAAAGTTATACGGTACTCATCCTAGATCAAATTTTGGGTTTCAATTTTAAGGAAAAAAATCCCAGATTTATTGTGCCTGCATGGCATGGGTGGTAAATTTATTTCAGTAGATTTTGGCTTGTAATTTCAAGCAAATAACATGCAATTTTGAGACCACTCAATTTATTAGTCTTACATTTTCATTTTAGATGTATGCTGACTTATACTTGAGATACTTTTGGTCATTGCATTTCTAAAAGTACAAAGCCCTTCTAATGACCTAAAATATTATTAAAATCAGAATAAAAGCAACACTCCAAACCATTAAGTGCAAACATGCTAAAATTATCTGCCATGATAGCTAAGTGTGATGGTGGAAGGTCTACTCTGTTCCACAAGCCTCAGTGTGGAAGCACCAGACAACAATGTTTGTTAAATCACTACCCCAGACCTTTTTTCTTTCTACCTTCGCTTTTATTACACAAAGGGAGTTCTCTTCTTAAAAGAATTGGTTATGAGGCTGTGTGCTTAAAAATGAATGCCCAATTTTGTTGCAAGCAGACAGTGTTGTAAAGTTTGTTCCCAATTTACAAAAAGACTGAGCTCACAGAGGTGTCTGTACACCAGGATGGGCTGGCTCTTAGGGCACTTCTATCACAGAATACATTAAGAAAACCCTTTGTCTAACCACAAAAGGACTTGCATATTAGTCTCAAGAGGAATACATTCCTGCCCATGGACTTTATTTTCAAAAGGATAAAAGTGTGCTTTCTTCACAGGCAAAGGTAAGTCAAAGAAATCCAGGTACTCAAGAGGATGAGGCTGCAACAAACTGCCATGGTCAATTTAATTGGAGGTAGAGCCAGAGGCAACAATAAAACCATTAGCAATACAGATGTTAGGGATCTCCAAGGTACCAAGATGCCACAATGGAAGATATTCTTTGTGTGATATTGTCAAGATTCTGTGGCAGGCAGTGACCTCACAGAAACAAAACTGACCAAACACATCAGTAAGATGGAAATACTTAACATGCAGTTCAGGGTATATTCACAAACACTTCAGAAATAGAACTTGAAGGCTTTCTCCTAAAGAAGTACCACATTTACTCAATAACCCCAGTTTATGAGAATGTGTGCCTTAAAGGCTCCCTCCCAGCTGGGTAAAGATAAAGATCAAATATTTTTCTTAGTGGACATCCATGTAAAGACATAGCAACTTCTACTATGTACTGTCTAATTAAGCATTTCAATGATTGTTAAATTATACAAATCTTTCATGAGCCCCCTCTAGGCTTTGTACCCAACTGCCACACAGAGAAATTATTCTTAAACACATTTTCCCTAATGGGCATCTATTGAATAGGCCATGAATCATATGGTTATGGAACTTTCTGTTCCATAACCACAGGATAGTCATTGGCTCATTACCTTTCCTGGGTTTAGAGTCCAAGCTATTTTTCCATACTGTATTCTGGCTAGAGTAGGAATAGCAAAAAAGATTTTTAATTTCTCAGTCTCCTAAGGCTTTCTAAGTAAAAGAGCCAGAACCATAAAGGTAGGATTTGCTTTAAAAGCATGAAAAGTGAACAGAAACATGTGAAGTGTTACTTTTTAACGTGTTATAAACAGCTATATTTGGTGACAGTCCATCCAATTGTGCAATAGAAAGTTCACTGCCCCAGTATGACTGACTAGACTTTGTTTCTGCTTTTATACAAAAAGCAGGTTGTGGTAACCTTAATATTAAAAATCACTCTTTAATGTATATCTGTAAATACATAAACTTTTCCATGATGCTACAAACATAATTCTTTCTTTTCCCTATGGCTTGTCTTACCTTTGGCTCAAGGTGGAGATCTACTTTTTCTTTAAAAGTACTATCACAAGGCCTTCAGTGCTGCTTGAAACTTGCAAGATCTAAAAAAGGGATATTCTCAGTACCAGCAGATTCACTGTGGAGCAAAGACAGATACAGGAAAACTAAGCCAATGCTTCCTGGGAACCCTGTTCTAATTCTTAGATTAGCAAAGAAGCTTCCAACACCACTGGTGTTTCCCCCAGCCTTTTGAAGGATCAGTGAACACCCGGAACCACAGAAACAAAATCCATGGGCTGGAGGACAATGCTGGGGAGAAGCATGTAGCCATGAGGCCAAGATGAGTGTGCATAGGAATGCAATACAGGAGCATAAGAAAAGCCAGTGTCATTGTGACCTTGCATGGGTTGAAGAGAAGGGGGGACTGGCAGAGAGAAGGAAGCAGAAAGACAAGAACATCTGATTCTTCCATCATTTAAAGAATCCTCTGGTATGAACTGAACAGCAGTATGGGCTGGTTATAAACCTTCAGAGATGCCATCTGCTCTAATAGCAATGGCTGCTGGCCTCTCCTCATGCTGATGTGGCCATGTGTCCCACCTGAGATGTAATGCTAACAGGGACAGAACCAGACAAAGTTTTAGGCTTTCTGCATTCATTCAGGTGAGGATTGAGGTCACACTGAGAAGATATGGGTGCTGTACCTCAAAAGCACTGTGAGGTTCAAAGCACTCCCAGGGACTGGGTAAATAAGTGAGCACATCCTTCTTGGTATGGAAAAATCTTACATATGTATTCACATTCTGGATCACAGGCAGTAATTTTGCTTATCTGCCTCCTAAGTTATCATGCCCACTACTTTGAATTCCAGTTATTTCCAAAGTGGGGCAGTGGGCATGAGCCCTGTGGTGGAGACAGCACTGCTGAGCCACTGAGAAGAGCAGGAGGGACACCAACCAAAGCACATCTCTGTACACACAGACAAGCTTCACCTCCACGGCTTTATGCAGGCACATAGGTATGGCTAAAGAAGCAAACACTTTTCACTGTTCTAATCAGCACTAGCTTTTATCAGAAAACCTCTACAGTGTGAATCTGTATTAAAATGTTTCCAGCATTCAACTCATACAGCATTCTGAGTCTTGGTGAAAGAAAAAGGTTTCTGAGGAAAAAAATATTGAAACTATGGAGTGAATAGTATAAACAGCAAAAAGGAGAAACCCAAGCTGAAGGATACCAAGAGCCCTGAAAATGAGACAGAAACAGAATGAACAGACTATAAGGAAATGGGGCATATGCAGGGACGAAAATGGAGGAGGAGGAAATATAAGGAAAAGAAAAGATAGTTATTTATAGTTAGTTAAAAAAAAAGAGAGTGTGACTCTTTTGGGCCTTTGGCAATAAAACAGGCAGGCAGAAGCTCTGAGAGTTAAAAGTAGAGCAGTCAGAAGTCATAATATTGAGTGATCTGAGTAATGTACAAACTTCTGAAGGATCATAAAAATCTCGTCTTCGAAGCTTATCATACTACTAGGATTGGCATATAGTTTCTGAAAATATATTCATTTACAAAGAGCAATGTCTTTTATTGGTCATGTCTCACAGAAACTCTCCCTGCTCTTAAAATAAATTCTTTCTGAGTAATTTCTTTTCTACATAAAATTCAGGAGGTATAAGCAGCAGCTAGGAAACAAAGAAAGATGCCCAAAGCATCTAATACAGGATAAGTTTTGTCTTATGTATCACAGTATCGAATATACCAAACGAAAGCCTTTTTAGCTGACACTTTTTTTTGTGACCCTAATTGAAAGATTTACCATATCTAGAGATCAGCTAAGACATTTGAATGTTTTTAGGTCACATATTATTGTTTCACTCAGTAAACCAAGGAGCAAGAATGTCTCCAAAAAGTTGTAGCCAAGAAGGTATCAAGAAAAGGGACAAGAACAGCAAATAAATCTGCCTGAGCCATGAAAAATTATGCAAATTCCCAGAAAGGGGGACTTCAGCTCTGCAGCAGCAACAGCAGCTGGAAGGAATGTTTGGATTCCAAAGGGACCATAAGCACAGCACAAGAGAGGGGCGTGTCTTTGGTAAAAATGCCAGACACCAAAGTAAGCTGTTACATAATATATAAAGGATAGTGCCACAAAGCTGTAGTAAATTCACATCTACTTCACANTTTTTTTTTTTTTTGTCCATTTTAAACTAGAATAGAAAATGTAGATATCAGTTCAGGACCTCTTGTTCAAAAGTACAAATTTATTATTTATTCTACAGGTAAACCTAAAATCGAGTCTCCTGATAAGCACAGTTCCCTGTCTTTCAGTTTGAAATGTTTCTTATTCAGCAACCTTGATCCAAATTCTAAGGATAATGGAAGTCTCTAATTAAGATCTTAATTTTCAGCAAATTTAGGACTTAGTCTGATGAGCTTTGTCTAAAAGTGCTGGCAATATAACTATGGATGTTGAAGCAACTTACAATGATGTAAGGGTACTTGGAAGTACTGTATTTCCTCTTCATGTAGTTATTTTAAATGTTGTGTTGACAACATAATTTATTTGCAGATTTTTTTACAGCTAATGTATGTATTGATTATGAGATGAACTTCATCCAAAAGACAAATTAATCTCTATTTACAACTTTTTCCATATTATGTCCTTTATGTAATAGATTAATATAAAGCTTTATTCTGCTCTGAAAAATAGGCAGTTATGGATGACCATCATTTCTTGGTTTGCATACCCTGAGTGTTAGGGCTTTGGAGAGTGGACTGGGAGTGGAATGCCCTTGTGCAGTTGCTGTTTCCAGCCAGCTGCTACCTTGCACACGCGTTGGGCACTGGAGGACACTCAATTTGCACCATGCTGGCACCTCCCCTACCTGGTCCAAACATTTCTTTCCTCTTTGATCTCATAGTTGCTAGAAATGAACCTCATTCTCCAAGCATTTAATTCCTTGAAAGGTATACATGGTATATACACACTATGTTGCACCTGTAGCCTGAAGTCTGAGTGGAATGATATCAATTATACAATGCCTTTTGAAGTTCCAAAAATACTGTGTTTTCCCAAACAAAGAATAAACCACATTAAAGTAATTAAATTAGCCAGATTTTATACCCGTACACTATAGCACAAAATTAATTCCATGGATTTTCAGTGCTTTTTGAACAAAAGTTATGTTCATTATTTTTACATAAAATTTTCAATAAGTTAGCCAGTACGTGACAGATAAGGAAAGAAAGCCACGTATTCTTGACCTGATGGTTGCAAAGCCAGGGCAAACACTGTTTCCTTAGATAATATTTTTCTAGTTCTCTATTTCAACATTAAATTTGTTGAGTCAAAATATATAGCAGAAAAAAAATCTTGGAGACTACTCTAGAGCAAAAATTATATTAACAAGAAGGAAAATTTCTGGCTTAGGATTTATTTATTCTCCGAATTTCTAACAATCGCGTTTGTAAAGTTGTGGGTGTCTCGTTCCTCTGAGAGGGAAATAAAATAGCTGTAAAACAGGTGCAGTAACCAGCTGTGGCCTCAAGAGGGCAATCTATCACCACGTCTGAAAAGTTTTCGAAAAAGAATTAAAAAATCACTTTTTACTAAAATAGAACAGATGCTGTTTGCTTGTGGGCAAGTGCTAAATATATTGAACTCTGCTGTATCATTGACATGACCTAAGATATCATGACCACCATTTCTTCTCAAAATCAGAACGTTTAATTCAGCATTTTCTATTTTTCAAGGCTAATTGGTTAGAAGAGGTTAAGTCTGTCACCTCACAAGAGATATTGTAATTCTTTGACCCATGAACTTGTTTTGCAGTTAAGATTTCTGAATTTAAAAAGAAGGAAATGGTGATTGCCACTCTTTGCTAAATATGGCAACAGTAAGGAGAGATTAAGATTCACCACCTCTTCTCTTTACTCCATTATTATTCCTCTAATTTCCTCATTTAGCCTCCTGTTATGCACTCAGTTCCTGTTCACCTGCAGTCTCCAAAGAAATCCTGTCACTATTAGTTCCTCCATTAACTTCTTTTCATTTGCTTCCTTCATTTTCATCAACTTTCCATTTTAGATAGCTTCTTTTTTTAGTGGTCTGTAGGGGGCCTTCTTCTACATCCTCTTTAGACCCTAATTCTGACCATTTTTTATCCCTAGATTTGGATATATTTACAGAACAAAATTTAAAAAACAGTCTCAGGACTTGTTTCCTTTTGTTTTCTTTATTTTTAATTGCAGAATCTTTTCTGTTTTTAACATATTCCCTTTTTTCTCCTGGTTTTCTCTACCTCAGCAAAGCTGCAAGAGATTTGCACTGCAATACATGACCCATGACCTTGGACTTACCTGAGACATTTTTAGGCTAGCTGCTATAGTTCTCTTGCAGCTAATGGTGCAACCAATGATTACCCTGGGTGTCTTTAGTCATATATAGCTCAGTGAGGAAACATTCATGCAGTCACATGATGGCATCAGCAGACAAAAAGCACTTAGTAATATTAAGTTACTGTGACTTGAACATCTACACTGTCTACTACACTGTCTGCTTGGTGGTTCTCCCAGTTTAGCCTGGAGAGACTCCAAACACTGGCCAAAGGAAACAAGAAGTAAATCTAGCTCTCACTTGGGAAAACCTTACTTGACCTGAATGTAAGTCAATGATCAAAATAAGTCTATATTAACAATTTAGGAAAATTCAGATGCAACTCCAGTTTGGTACAAGAAGAATACCTCAGCTGTTTGTGAGGTTTAACATCTCTATTCCAAAACCTGAAGCAAAGACAAGAAAACTATTTTTTTCCCATTTGGTTACTTTCAAAATAGATAAAGAAAAACTGCATAAGCAAACAGACAGTCTGAAACAAGCCTCTGAGAGACAGTTTCCTGACCATATTTATAACAAATTATATTCACTCTGATGCCTAATGATGACAACAATGATTTGAGAGTCAGCATGATTTAATGGTTCTTTCCTGGTCATAAGATACTGGAAAGGATGAAGGAAAGAAAACTAGATGCTGTCACAATACATAAAGACACACAAGAAGAAAGAGATATGAAGAGATTTTGAGAAGTTATGCAATAATCTTATATAAGTGGTTTTGATCTTTCCTCTCAGGTTAATCCTCTCAAGACCCTTGCTCATTTGTCTTGCTCTGACTCATCTCTAGTGTGTACACATTTTAAGGCAATGATGTGTTAACGGTAGATAGACTGGAATTTGATTTAGGTGAAAGTTAGTAGCAATGTATTATTTAAAAATTTAAATATTTAGAATAGAGCATGGTGATTTTGGTATACTGTATCTTTCTGGAATATCCTGTAGTTCCTCACAGAAGATACATGAATAATGAGTAGCCTAGAGACTAAGTATATTATATAACAGAACAGCTAGACCTTAAAACATTGTGAAAAGCATATCCCTATGAATGTAAAAGGCAGTGAGCATTTTCTCTCACTTCTTTGTATTTAATATTTTTAAGGGAATATTAGTAACCATAATTTCAAATGTTCTAGTTTTCTGTTTAATAATGGAGTCACTTCAAGGAGCCCTAAAATCGATAAGTAATTAACAGAACAGATCTGAAGTTATCTCAAACTCTTCACAAGGAACCAACCTTCTCCCCAGCACCAGCACCTGTAAGACAACAGTTACAGATGATTCAATCCTAAATAAGAGAAGATCCTTCTTAAACCACCACACTCACACTGAAGTAAATTCCCAATTTGACTCTGTGTTTTGAAAGCTTCCAAACCTACTTCAGTGTTTTCTAAGTGTCTTTCTCTGCCTTCGTGAGAAAACTAATGCACCAAACAATCACAGACTACAGAGCATCTCTGCACTATAGAAACAAGTATATCATAAGATCACCTTGAAGTCACCAGTGATTCATTGTCCAAATTACATCTGTGTCCCTGTTGAACCTGCGCCTGTGTTGGCTATCCAGGTAAGTCACCTGGCACCCACTGCTCAGCTTCCTGCCTATCCTTGGCTACAGTGAGAGCAAGTCAAGCTCTTGCAGACTTACTTTTCCATTTCTCCACCTTCAACTCTTTTACACTCTTTAGCCTAATAGCAGAGATCCAGAGATTCTCAACTAATATCAAGAAAGTTTCCAGTTCACAAATAAATAATGTGGATGGCTCTGATTCTAGCTTGTGGCTATGCTGTGGTACAGATGATTAAGTCATGACTCTAAGTCATAAAGCCAATGGTCACATAAATTGATCTGAGTGACTGCATAAGAATGAAAATGAAGGGCTTACAAACATTTATGCAAAAGCAATTGCTCCTTGGTTCATCTAAGCTGTTCATAGCCATCCCTGTGGTATCTAACTATGGACACAAAAGGACAGAATTATAAGGCTTTTTGCAGCCAAAGGTCTCACATCAGATGTGAGACAAACGTTGGATGTAGACACGTCCACTACCACCAGTTCTAAATTCTAGTGAAGACATACCCTCAAAGCAATGCCCCTAAAATGATTTTGGAGGAGATTTCTTTCTATTTCTTTCTCGCCCTCTCTCTTCCCCTCCCTTCCCTTCCCCCCACCACAAATTATTTGGAATGACTTGCCAAATCCTGAATGTAAGAAATCCCTGACCTAAAACTACTCACTGCCAAATGATTCTGAGGTCTTTACATTGGAAATTCAAAACATTCTGAACAATCACATGCTTCACCGTGGATGTATTTCATTAAGGAACCATAATTCCTGCAGTCATTTGTAGATTTAAAAATGCAGAATTCATACAGCTTAGATAGAAGCTGCCATTTTTTTGAAAAAATGCTGGTTTCAAACTTACTCAAACTATTTCTGGTAAAGCAAATGCCAAAGAAAAGTGAATATACTTGGAAAAGCTGTTTAAAATTCAAGCAAACTGTTAGGAACTAAGTGTTTTGGAGGAACAGAGGGCTCACTGTATTTCAATATCTTCTAGTAAAGCTCTGTTTGTCTGCCTAAAAGTGAGAGTTCCATATGTATACTACATTATTGCTTAATAATGGTTGGACCAGTTTGAAAGCTGAGGGATGGGCTTTTGAAGCAGGGGAGCATCATCAGATTCAAAACAGCAAAGCACAAACTTGTCTCTAGTACAAAATGTGAAGTGACATTTTCAATTATGCTGCAGCAAGACTGCTGAGAAAACTGCAGAGCTGCCAAGGAATTTCTGGATCTGAAACCTCTTTCACTTACTGTTTTTTATAAACCGATCATCAACCAAAAGAAGTATTTCAATCTAAATTGTATGAAGCATTGTAAGTAAGGTTCAGAAATGAACAGATTTTGCCAAGCACACTATCTGTTAGGAAAACTATGAAATCCATTTATTTTAAAAGAGCAAATATTAGAAGCACTAAGTTATTGAAAGCAAGAGATATAAGGAGAGCACTACAGCACTTTAAAAGTCCTTTATCTGGTAATTTAAAAAAGCCATGTCTGTGCCACATTGATTATGTTTGGTTTTTTTCCCTCCTATTCTGACATTACTGATTACAGTTCCATGTTTTTCTTTGTCACCAAGTTTTATCAGAGTTATCAGTTCCTACTAATTTTTTACTACCTTAGCCCCACAGCACAAACTGCATTTGACCTCTGTGCAAGCTTTTCCCTCTGATGATGAAAATCACCTCCAAACACAAGTAAATGTCCCCTAAAGCGATCCAGCTTCTACCTTAGCTATACCAGTGTGTTTTCAGTCCACTCTCTGTCCAGAAGCAACCCTGTCCCCTTTCAATCTACACAGATTATTTTCCCTTTATGTCAGCTCTCCAACCATTTTCTAACAAACTAGCTCTCCACTACTGAAAAGGACTTCCAGCCACATATCCAACACAAACTTGCTCTACCAAGTCCATTAAGCAATTAGAGAAGTCTACCATTTAGTTACTTTTTGTGACTGTTCTCTAAAAATGCAAATCTTTCCCACCCCAATAAACCAGCTGTTTGTCACAGTTACAAGTTTAGATATGCTATTGCAGTCTCCTCTGCAGGCTGCACTGATCTTTAGTTCCTCCTTAACATGAAAGTTATTCCCATTACTCCAATTTAAAATAGAGGTCTTAGATCTCTGCTCTCCTGGAGCATCCTGGGTTCAGCTAGGAGAAATGGTTACAGAAGGGTGAGGGGTTCTCTCTCTGGGTCCTGGAAGGCAGTAAATTTTTTTTCCATCTCTTTGCTGTAGGATCCCTGGGGCATGCTGCAACGGACAGCTGAAAGACTTGTAGAGCAGCATTATTTTATCTCCTTATCACATCAAGAAGGTGGGAAGTTAAGACTGACCGGGCTATGCAGATAAAATATAGAGCCAATGGAGTTCAGGACAAGTTTATGAAATGTGGTGAACTGAAAATATGGGATCAATAGATATCAATTTTTTTCTTGCAGAGGAAATTCGCTGCCTCTTGCAGAAATGGAGCCTGTGATAAAACAAGCTATAAATCTATACAACAACAACAAATCAGCATTTTGCTCCACAGAATTAACTCTGAGGCCTACAAAGCAAACACATCTACTTAAATGAAGTGTCTTGCAAATGGTTACATTTCTAACCTTTTAAATAGTGCCCTCAAAAAACAAGTGGATGGAATTATCAATGACCACAAATTCCAGCACAAGGATTTCAGTATAGTCAATCTAGTATAAGTTTCTGGAGAAAGAGATAAAACTGCCTGAACAAGGTTACTTTATTGTTACTATATTTTATTCACATAAAATTATTGAAATTATATTGCCATTAGATCAGTCCAAAATAATTTTTTGCTCCCAATTTCTCACCTTGCACATAAAAATGGGGGGAAAATTTAATTATTAATATTATTTTAAGGAAAACTTTGTTTTCTCACAGAAAGCAAACCTGGAAGCATGCTAAAACTGATACTCTGAAGTCCTAGTGTTACATATGAGAAGTGGCAATCAGCCAAATTTTTATAGCAAAGAACTCTATTGGCGTTATCTGTAAGAATGCTGCTGTTATATCTGTTCCCCTTTTAGCTAGTGTAACAGAAACTATAGACCTTAATCTGCATTCTAAAAATTAATTTGGGGCAGTTCTTGAAAGCTGACCCAAAACAATGAGAGGAACTTTCAGAACTTGCTATCACTCATTTTCACATTTAAATCCAAAAAGTAGGTTCTGAAACATAAAAGAAGCAGCCACATAAGTTGTTTTGCACCCCAGGATGAGGGTGTCCATTACTAAGGGCACAAGAAACTCGTGCCAAAGGGCTGCCTGCAGTGCGAGACAAAGTATGACAAGATTATGCACTATTTATTGCAGAGCAGGAAAAGTGGCCCTGTGTAACAGCAAATGGGGCAGTGCAGCTCAGTTCTATCTGTAGACAGACAGGAATATTAATAGCATGATAATGTCCATGCAAGGACATCAACATAATTTGCAAGTATGAAAAATAACAATTTATCAGTTTCTGCCCATGACTATGGTTTCTATCACTAAGAAATTATTAATATTTCCAATAAATGCTTTACCATATTTTCAACAAATTTCTTTCTGTGAAGATATTACCAGATTTATATTAATTCAAAATTATTCCCATAATAATCATAATAAAATACCAAAATTTCCTTGGTTTTCCTATTACCTAGATAAAATAGTACTTTCAAAGATTTTGAGGCTGCCAGTTGTTTCTCGTTGTCATAATCCCAAAAGGAAAGATCAAGTTACTTTAGGGTTTTTTACAACCTTAATAAATAAAATACATCATGCTAGAAATTTGCAGCAGTGCAACTGGATTACTAATGGGAATAAACACGATTCTTCTGTCCTTAAAATGAAGTTCACCTTTCAGATCTGACTTCGTCAGCACAAAACTGCTGCTAGCAATAGCAGTATTGAATTATTGCTAAGACATATGTTTGTGAAATTAGGAAACTCCTTTTTGAGTGGCATACATCTTCTTAGATAACAGAATTAACACAAGAGCCAGGTTACAATAATTGAAAAAAGCAATGACACATTTTTGATTTTTGTCTTAGGGAATTATGAAGCAGGAGACCTAGTAAAAGAAAGAACTTAACTGTGATACAGGTATGGCATTTTTACTTTAGAGTCTTTTCTGTTCACAATATTTCATAACATCACACAAGGGAGGAAATTTCTATTTTCTTATTACTTATGTCAAATAAAGTATCTCAGCAAGGCATCATATTGTCACTGAGGCAGCATTTACCTCGGTTAGAGCTTTTGAAAAAGTGAGAAATTAGTTAACTAGCATTACAAGCAGAAGATTTAGTAACTAGCAAAAATAGAAAGAGTTGGGTAAATAAGCAGCTTGGGGAAAACCTACGGTTCTTTAAAATAGTATAATTTTTCTTAAGTATTTCAAAAATTTTCACCTGATTATTTTTATTCACTATTCAGGAAGCACATTTAGTGAAATATGAAAGTTACTTATGGGCTGATATTAAGTTGATGGAATACTGAGCTCTCTCTTCCTAGCAGTCCTCTTTGCATCTGCTCTTCTTTCTGTTTAAAGCCCTTCTTTTACTAGAACCCAAACATACATCATAAGATTATTTTCAAACTCCACATTAACATTTTCCAAACATTTATCACAACCAGAAACACTGGGAAATTGTAGAAAGTGCAGTGTCAGCAGCAGGCAAGTTCCTCAAGCACAAGAGCAGCAGCTGGAGTCATCAGCTGGAAGGGCTTACTCTGGCCGCAGAACAGCTAACTACTTTTAATTGGTGTTACAAGCTCAATCCACTCTCCAGAGGAGGTGAGGAAAGGACGGAGAGGAAGAGGGTGTTTACAGCTGCAGCCAGTTGTTACAGCTGATTCTTACTCCTCCATTCTGGTAGGACTGAACTGCAGCTGCAAGGAATCGCACAAAGACAGATGGCCCCTCAAAACTTTTCAAAAAGTTTGATAAAATAAATATGATGATTTGAGAGTATGATACAAGAAGTTTCTCTATCACCTGTTTCTTGCCAAGAGGAAGTCAGCGTCTAGTGGAAGGCACTGGTGCCTAGACACTCAACAATTCCATTCTTAAACAGGCTCTTGCAGTGTCATTTGAAAGACAGCATCTTGTGTGTATTCACAAACAGTTTTGATGGGCTTTGTTGCTTTCACAGAATGAAGGACTCTGTATTTGTCAGCTTCAGCTGTACTAATTTTTGACACTGCTCAGACTCAAGGATAGAAACAATTTGCACTTATTAAGAAAGTTCTTTCATCTACGTGTGGAAGATGAGCCCCACCCATGAAGACAGAGAGAGCAGTTTGCATCATTAAGCACTGCCCTTTAGAACGGACAGCTGCTGCACCTCACTTGTCTAAGAAGTTTCTCTTTCCGTATTTTCTACCCCAACCTTATATTCAAATATCTCTAGCTCAACTATTTCCCTACTCGTCATAGTACTTCCCATGCCTTCAAAACTACAGAAATTGTGCTCAGTAAGAAGGACTTTCTGGCCATATAAAACTAGTCAGTTTTTCTCAGCTCATACACAACCTGATAACACAGAAGATATTGCAGATATTAGATTTACCATTTAGATGCCAACATCACCTTTTAATGCATGTGTTATGAATTTTAAAGCATTTTGAAATCTAATAGCAATGGAGCTTTCTTTTCTGAAAACATAAATGCCATTGAGAATGGACATGAAATGTTCTGAGGTGAAGAGTTCTCTGCAATGGCCAGGAAGACAAATGCGTCAGAAGACTGAAACAAACATTTACTGTAAATGTTATCTAATTATATTAGTGAGATGGCTAGGTCTTTATTTGATTATTCATTCAAATTCACCTCCTTTTCCAAAGTTTATCTTTTTTTCTCAAAAAGACTTCTCAATGAAGTCTCATCTCATCTGAAGTTTAATGGAATAGTATATAATTATTGCTCTAGCATATTGCACTAATGCATTGCTAATATGTAAGAAGGATTATTTAAGTTAATGAAAAAAAGTGATGCTTCCACCAACACAGGAGGGAAAATAATCATTGCAAGGGAAGAGAACTAATTAAAAAGGAATGTTGCTATTATACTTAATTTGACAGGAATCAAGATTCCTATTCTGGGACTAAAGCAACTCTTTTTAACAAACAAAATAGGCAGACGATATGAAATATAACTTCATGCAAATACAATAAAGATTGCTGATTCTCTAATGTTTATTTTGCCCTTCCTACAAAAAAAAATTTGTCATGTACCCAATCCTGGCAAAGAGAAGTGCTGTTGGTAAAATAATGTTTTACCAAGTTTAAAGGCACTGATGTTAGTAAAATATAGGCAAATCCTGTATAGTTAGTTAAAGTTAACTTCAGTCCATTATAATTACAATAATTGCTGCTCTTCTCTACTTCCAGCAGTCACTAGATGAGATGATTTTCAGCATTAGAAGAAAACAAATAAGTCAGCCCTATCCCTGCCAGCAGCTCCATCTCCACATACAGGCTTCCCAAGAACACAGCAAAAGAGTATTATTGCCTTACCTCAATTTTTTCCCATATGGTTTCATAATTCTCTTGATGTTGTATATCTTGCATCAGCTGATGAATTAAAGCTGATTTATTTGAAGGAGAAGTCTCATTCCCAGTGGGCTGAGTGGCAGCAGTCCTTTCTGACTTTTCTTCAGTGTACTTTTTAATGCAAGACACAGGCATAGAAAGATCTTCATCAGAGAGAATATCACTGAGAGGCCCAGATTCAATACTGTCACCTAAGGAGGATACTATATCACTTGAAGAACTTGGTGAAATTCTACCCCTTTTTTTGTGCTTTTTTGTCTGGTATGTCGGATACATTTCTGAATCTGAATTCATTTCTGACAGCTCCCAGTCATCAATGTTTTGAATGGTTTCTCTTCTGGGCTTTTGGGGCAGCAACTTTGTCAAATTTTCTAGTTTTAAAGCTAGTGCTTCAGTCTGTTTGAGATGTGAAGGAAGTGCTAAATATTCATCAGATCCATACCACACCTCACTGTCCTTACTGGTTTTTTGAG
This sequence comes from Pycnonotus jocosus, assembly GCA_013400435.1. Lineage (NCBI taxonomy): Eukaryota > Metazoa > Chordata > Aves > Passeriformes > Pycnonotidae > Pycnonotus > Pycnonotus jocosus. Next base: position 158,809 of record VWYP01014995.1, on the reverse strand, counting down.
TACAGTGTGGTGTTGAGGATAAGCTTCTATTTTTCTTTCTTCTCAGCAGAAGAGGGGATGAGTTGGAAAGCTCAGAACCAGCTGAAGAAGCATTCTTTTGGCTCTGCGTTGGTGAACTGAGGGGCTCAGTTTTACCTTGTGATTGCCCATTTAGATCTTGCTGGTTACAATCTGACGATACAGAAGAATCTGTTTCTGTCTCCTCCAGAGACTTAGAGCTATGAGAAGTAATTCCATTCTGTAAAGAAGAACACGCTCGTTTTTTGACTTGGGTTGATGGAGCTGTTTTACATGTACTTCCAGGTGTTCTCTCAGTTTTCGCTTTCTCTGGAGAATCATGAGACTTCTTGTGCTTTGATTTTTCTTTACAGATGTAGAAAGCAGACTTTCCTAGAATTATGGGACTGTCTTTAAAGTGATTATTTATTGTGTACTCAAGATTTTTATCAGTTATTGTATTTAAGCAATCGTATGACTGACTAACTGCAGAGGGACTGTTAGTATAGGGCGGCTGTAAAGCTAGGCAAAGCTTGGACCTGTCTGGTGGGTCTAACAATGAGGGTGTACTTCTACTCATTTCATTTTTAACTATTTGAGAGATCTGCCTTTTTAAATCATTGGCTTCCATATAGTCTTTAAACACATCATCTTTCAGAAATAGACCTCTTTTTGGCAATGTTGGCTGCGTAGGAGAGTCTTCATTATAGTTAAAGCAGTCTCTTATGGACCTCTTAGGTGTTGAATTTTCACAGTGAGAGTGTTTGATATTTTCACCAGTGTGCTGTGGAAGATTGCACTCTGGATTTTTTGATATGTAAACTTCTTTGCTGTCAGTAGGTAAAACACCATTTTCAGAGAAAGGTCCTTTAGAAAGAGAGGAATTTCTGGACGGAGAGGCTAGTGAAAGATCATGAGATGCTTTTTTGTCTTTGCTTTCTTCTCCATCTTCTGCTGAAAGAGATACATGATTTTCTTTCTCCTTCAATGCTTCAGTACACTGGGAAGCAATGGAATCTGTTGCTACTGCAAGTAAACCCACGCTTCTGATAAGTCCTGGAAATTCCTTATCCATCTCACTGTAGTTCCAGGATTCGAATGATTTTGCTTTCCCTTGACCGGAGGTCATATCATCCAGAGCACCAAGCAAATCCTCACTTGGACTGTAGTCAGATAGTTCAAATGCAGTAATACCACAATCCAGGGACAAGTAGTTTTGAGAACATTTGATGGTTAACTGTCCAGAATCATCAACTTCAGTTAAAGAGTCAAGACGATCCTGAAACACACAAAGAAATGGTATTTTTTTGGAATATTAATTTTCATATACAGAACACACAAAGTAATGAAACAAAAAACAATTCCTGTGTTTCACTGCCTAACATCTAGAGAAGGGTTCATCACTGACCTGCCTCTTTTTGCAGTACCCTCTAGATAAGCTAACCACTCTGAAGTATTTGGGAACTGAAAATGGCAGTAAGCTGAAAAATGCTTCATTTCAGTCTGGTACAGCAAGCTACCTAAAAACAGCAACTCACTTTTGTATTGGTATTTTCCTCATTTAATTCTGCTTTCAGTTTTACTTACTGTGTAGGTGGCGAGTCAGAAATTCTATACAGCAGAGTTGAAGTATTTCCTGTGTTAACTACATCAAAGAGGAGGCAGGGTACCTTAGGGGCTGCTGAATGTACCAGTCTCCTTGTTAATCTTGTTTTCTCAAAAATCTATGCTGTTCTACGGTCTTTCAGTTGATTGGCAGAATGTTTTTTCCAAGCATCATGTAGCAATGATGGACATTTTTCCCCATAATTATAAGACAGAGGTTGCTAATTGCATTTCACTTTTTTGTAGCATTATCACCTGAAAGTTTATTTGCCAGATATTTAGAGCACAAATGAGGAATGGCATACAAAAAAGAAACTATAATGTTAAGCCTCCAGCCTGACATGCTCTCTTGTCAATGTTTTCTCAATGGAAGTCCTTCAAACTCAGAAACATGAACATAGCCAGAGGAGACCATCTCACATGGCAAATGAGATTTTAAGATCAAATTAATATTTATAAATATTTTAGTCTAGTTTGAAGGAGAGTAAAAACAATTTTATGAGATTAAGATCCAAAACTGCATGGTAAATTACATTCATGGCAAAATTATATTTAGTATACAGTGTGAGCATAATTTCAGTGGATCTTCTAATACATATACAGGAATTTTGCTTATAGAGACTACTTTAAAAAAATCATAAAGGGTAGAAATTCATGTTCTAGGATTCTAATTTTATATGCCTAAATCTGTATACTGGTCTTTCTTTCAAGGTTTGTTCTCATAGTAGTTTTTTGAAGCAAACTCCTGAGTCTCCACAATGGGTTTATGTCCAAATTACTCTCTGGAACAACTTATCTCACTCGACTGTCCAAATCCATAGCTTAAAGGCCCGTAGCATTGTGCTTGAAGAAGGTGCAGTAACCATGTTATCTCTCCATCTCACAATAAACTACATGGATATGGTCTGAACAGGAATTATCTGGATAAGGAAGGCTATTGTTTGCCAACACCCATAAAGATAAAAACAATTTCTGAGGCCTGTACTTCCCTTCTCTTTACTTAAAATAAAAATAGAATAAAATCTTCCAGCTAAAAATATTTATAGAAAAAAGTCCTTAGAAGGGCATTTATCAGCCATAGTCTAGGATACTGAATGTATCTCTTCTTTAGCAAATTCTATCCAGATGTAGATCCCATGCCACAAATTTGGCATTGTCAACAGCTCAGAATAATAAGAGGAATTTTCTATAAATCTGTCAAATTTATATATTGGAGCTGTATTTGTTGAGGAAAATAGTGACTAAACAAGCTGCATTGTTCTTCTAATCTCAGGAAATGATTAGAAATTGTAAAACCATATATAAATCAAAATGTTTCCAAGACCCTAAAGGCCTTTATTTTTTTTTTCTGAATAATGAGCTCCATTCCTTTGTCTCTTAAAAATGTATTTATTTACATTAATAAAATTTACAATCATATACATTAAACCATCTTACATGAACATTTTCCAAGCAGCCGCTGAAATGTGTGCTTCAGATGAGTTTATTTAATGCCAGTATTACCATATTTTTTATCTCAGAAAAATATTAAATTTAATTATTTGTATGGCTACCAATAGGAATGCCCTAGTTAATTTTTTTTCCTTTTCATGTAGTAGCGCTTCCTTTAAAGATCCAAACACTAAAAAAAAGATGAGTAAGAGTAGATACAGTTGTCTCTACATTATATTTTATTTATTTTTTATGTTCATCAACTAAATCCAGTATTGATCTACCTCATAAAAAGCTTGAATACCTGAAGGTAACAAACTGCAGTGCAATTTCTGTGGACCTATTCAAGCAATAGAGCAGAAACTTGATATCAACTTTGTGTTCCTGCTATTGCTAGCCACTAAATTTATCAAATATTATTTATGTTTTAATTGGGGTGGATAAAAAGAATTATATCAGTATATTTTGTCTGTTGTATTACCATGTAAGCCTATCTGGCAAAATGTGTTTTCCCTACAGAAAAATAATCTTTCCTTCTCTCTATAGGAAGAATGGTTTTTTTATAGCAGTTGTAATCAGATCCAGATGGAAAATTTCCTGTTTCTTAGTATCTGAATACACACCTTCTTTATGTCTAGAAATTACCATGTCATTGTCATAAAATAATGACTTCCCACTAATTCACAAATCTGGACATGAAGACAACAGCAGATTTTCTTCACCCTGCCAGCAGTTTACCACCATCAGCAAAGCAGAAACTGAATCTGGAAGAGCCAGGTATGTGCACATCAGGAAGAGGGGGTGTGGAGGGTGGGCCTGGGCATCTCTGAGCATTGATTTCTGGACCACCCACTTGGTTGTGCCAAAGACAAATATAAAACCCAATTGGAGCAGTGAAACATTCACATTCTCTTTGAACTTGAGGGATATGAAATTTAAGACATGTCTTGGGGACTTCTGACTTCCTCTGTAACACAGGTCACAGAATTCACTGCACTGATCTAGAGGCCTCTTTCTGTAAATGCATCTAACCATAACAAAGACATTTTATCTTAATCTTAGGACCATCAAATGAAAATATCTTCTACATGTTATTTATTAAACATTAATTACCCTAACTATGAAAAATGTCCATCTTCTTTAAGTTTAAAAAATCAGGCCAGTAGTGTCCTTCTAAGTTAATTTAGTAGTAATAAATTCAAAGGAAAAGGCATTTTAGTTAAATGAAGCCAAGTTTACAAACCATTTACAAGTATGTGAGTTTGGCATACAGTCAGAGTAAACAGGATATTCCTGCGTCGTTGTTTCTCTGATAAAATGCATGACTGTTTAAAGGTATAATGCAGAATTACCACTCGAAGACCATTCTCTTGCTATAAAGAAATGACCTAGGCTGGAACATTTTGGAAACTTTTTGCAAGCTTCATATTTCTGTATGCAGGGTGGAAATGTCTAAACTTTCACTGAAGAAGTCACTGCACTCTGAAATTAAATTTTGAATTGGCTGTAAACCTTAAATACCCAAATGACTAGAAGAACAACTTTGGAACAGATGCAACTCTGTAAGTCTTTCAAATCCTGTCTGAAAATTATTTCAATCAAAAGATAACATTGCTAGCCACTAGCATGGTGTTTCTAAAAGTTGATCTTAATTTGCATTAATTTGGTTCAGCAAGAACAGATATCAGCTGAAAATTAAAAAAAAATCAAAACAAATCTAGCAAAATATCTAGAAGTCATCCTGAAAACTGTCATTTTAGCAATTTTCAATGTGCAAGAGGGATGAGCTGCTTTGAACACAGATGAAATTTTTCAAATTGGATTTAGTTACTGTACCTCCTTAGTCTCTTCAGAAAATGCTTGCAGAATATCAGTCTGCCTGGTGTAGTTTCCATTGGCGTCTTGTAGTCCCTGGAGAATTCGTTCTCTCAGAACCAGGACAGAAACACGTAGCTGGTGCCAGAGTAGTTGCACTGTATGAATATCGACTATCACATTGACAGAGTAAGACAGGAGCTTCAGGGAAAACTCAGTCTCTAGTAGAGCGTGAATTTGTTCAACATGATCAGATATATCTTCACAAATATCCTGTAATTGAAAAAGAAAGTAGATATTTAGCTATGGGCATGGTCTTTCATGGATCAGATCTACTTTTCATGTACTTTTAATTAAATTCCTTATAGATTTTTTCATAGGGGAAATATACTGTAATTAATACATCCAGACTTTTTTCTTTTGTTTTTTTTTGGATTTTGTTGGGTTTTTTTTCATGGCAATGCTACAGCAACTGAAGCAGCAGCTGTCCTGTTTGGCAGTACTGCTCAGTGAGTGCAGAGACAGCATACAATAAAAAAGGACGGCACAACAAGATCACATGAATCACAAGCAGAAAACTAACACCATAAAGTGACACCCTAGAAGACAGCAATAGGAATGAAAGTGATAAGATTGCCAGGAGCTGCCTCCCTCTCTGCTAGACACACATATACACACACACATACCCACCAGTTAAAATGCAAAGAATCTGGTCTGTGCCATCATCACAAAAATTCATTTGGACAGAAGTTAAATCTAACCTGTATAACTAAGCAGGACTGGTCTGGGGTAGACTGGGATAGACTCAATTGTAATAAGCTACTTCTGCTACCCTTTGCTGTCTGTGGTGGTGACAGGGCACTGATTTTTGCAGAGTCTTGCTCTGGGCACAAAATTGAACAGAAAATTGGTGGTAAAGGAGAAAGAGGGAAAACAGAGAAGCTGAAAACAGCCATGTTGAAAAAGGAGAAAGAAAATATGGGTCACCAGGTTATAAAGCTAAACTTTTGATGCGATTGTATCCTCCAAATTTAAAATTAATGTTACAGGTTACTAAAGTTGTGCTGCGTACAGAGTAAAATAATGTCATTCTACTCTTCATTTTCTTTGTGAAAGGAAAAAGTCTAAATACTGAAGAACGATTAGGCATATGTTATTGAGCAAACAACACTCTATAACAATTCTATTTGAAAATTACATGTAAAAAGCATGTTATATACAAGTAAGGAAATGCAATTAAAACATTGAAAAAAATTGGCACTGGACCCTAGAAGTTTTTCTCCTACATCTCTGGCAGTGACTTAAAGTGGCTAAGATTAAGATGACTTAATAGCATATTTAAATCTAAGTTCTATTTATTAAAAAGATTTCATTTAATTCAAACCTTCAGAAATCTCTCATATATGTATATATATAAAAGAGAATATTCATCATTTTGCATTTCAAATTTGCTATTGAAACAATTCTATCAGGCAATTACAATGCAATTTTATGTCTCTGATGATACTGTTGGGGTTTTGTATGGCAGTGGAGTAAAATCAGCAGGAAAATCAGTAAACCTGATTACTCCTGAAGTAATAATACAGTACAGTAATTTCTTCAAGTTCAGATTTGGCATCTTCAGTATGAAAGAAAAGGCAAAGTATTTAATATGTAATTGCATGTATGTAACAAATTAAACCAAAATCAAATTTCTAGAAAATATTAAATAATTTTGTACAACAGATAGTACAATATTAGCTGTTACCAGGTGCCATTGGAAGGAACTCGTATTAATAAAACACTGACCATTACATGAAGTCCTCTACAGGAGGAGTCCTCAGAAATGCTAGATGTGGAAAAAACTTTGGAGTTTCAATTGCAGATGCATGGAGAGAAAAGCAGTGTCCCTTCCCCTGTGCCCTCAGTCCCCTTGCTGGAACAAGCAGCATTTGTATTTGCAAGTAGAACACACACAGCCTCCCCTGCCAGCATGCAGTGTTGCAAGTGCTCAATGTCCACACACTTCCAGATGAGCAAATGGACACTCCAGCTAGCCCATTAATGTGCTCATCTAATGCTACAGACACACAGGCAGAGCTAAAACTCTCTGAGTTTTGGAAAAAGATCATATTATCCATTTAGCCAACTACAACTGATAAACGTCTGAAAAGTAGAGCTGTAATTCTATGTTGTTTTAAATGTTTTAAAGAATATTTCTAATTAATTAGTTTAATGGAATTTGTATTTACTTCTCTAAAATTGTTCATGTTTTTTTCCTCTTGGCCATAATGCAGTTTAATTTTCATTTCAGTGATTAAAAAAATAGATTATGTCCAGTAACTATAATTTTGTAAATTAGACACAGTCTACTGAAAAGTATTTAATGTATCTCCATTTAGACTATTTATATGAATGAGCTTAAGAATGTGCCAGACTACAAATCAAGTTTTTAATATTTTCAAACTTCACACATACAGTTACATGCTGAATTCAATTACCATACGAATTCTCAAAATGGTTGAAAACAGAAAGCCATAAGAAGAAAGAACAATGAGCAAGTGTCTTGTGATAATTGTTTGATAGTGTTGGCTAATGTTGAAAATATTGGCTAGTGAATCTAGATAATACTCCAAATCAAGAATTCAGACCCACACTTCAAACAAGTTTTCTCTTGATGTCCCATTATGCTAGCTACAAAAGCATCTCAAATTTCTGAGCAAAGTCTCCTCACTTACAGACTACTGTGGCACCCAGCAACAGGCAAGTGCTTTATGTACTAACAAGGTAATTAACAGCTTCTTACAGCTTCAGTAACACAGAGAGAACCTAAGGCCAAACTCAGTCACATCCAAAATCACATCCTCTGATCTTATCATATAAGACTACCATGTCAATAAAAGACAAAGCTCTTAAAGGGTTTAGGTTATAGACAGCATGGATGTCTTAAATAAAGCTAGTAAAAAAAGAAATTTAGGGCCTTACTGATACCCCTTTCCTTGATTTTAACTGTCATATGGTGGTGGGAAGGTGAAGGCTGTGCCAATGACAGAATAACTGTGTAAAAGTTACTGCTAGCCTTCCAGACAAAATAATTACAAAAAAATGTTAATTTTTGCTATGTAAGTTAATGTTGATTAGTGTTCAGCTGAACAGCATCAATAAAGGTGCATCCTATTTACTTGCAGGTTTTCTCTACACTTGCCTGGCACAACCCAGCATATTGAGAGAAAACAACATAATGTCAAATCCAGTTGGCATTTTCCAAAACTCCTTCTTTTTACTGTACCTGATGTCTAGATTTATATATAATTCAGTAAAATTAAACAATTACATCTAGCACGGCTTTGAATTTAATAATTTTCTGTAATAATTCACACAGTTCAAATACTGTACAAAAATGCCATATTATGTAAGTTCATGATTTTACTGAGTATCAAGGCCTAGTACAGCATGGTTTCGTTCTCCTCATTCTTTCTAACTCCTTGTAGGTGATAGCATTAGATGGAGCAAAACCAGCAGAACACAGTTTTGTGCCTTTTTACTTTGTATTTATAAATAAGGAACGGCAGTGTCACAAGACAGTACCTAAATGCTGTCACGAGTGCCTGTTGCTCTTACTAGAAGTGGCAAGTCGATAAAATAAATCATGCACTTCTAAGTAATAATCTAGTGGCATCTGTTTGCAAATAAGCGTAATTCCAGGTTGACGGTAATAATGTAAATCCTATACATATATGTGGACAAAATCTTCCCCATTTTAATAGTATATAGTTTCATATCATATATATTCATAGAAGATATTATAATCTGATTTTTAGAAAGCATCATTGCCAATACAATTTTTATTATCGTTAATCTCACATGTCAGCTAGGCATTTTTATTTTCACACAGTTTCATAGCAATATTAAGGTAAAGATTTTATCATCCTCTCATGGACTTTCCTGTAGCACTGACTGTGGAATTTCTCAGGCTACAGGGGTTGTACCCCATTTGGCTGCCAACTGCCCACTTCACTCAGTCTTCCAGACAGCTGATCCTGTAATTTGCAGCTGCTGAATCCATCAGCCTGCTCATAGCCCTCCATGTCAACTAAAATAGCCTGAATTCCAAACACTGCAGTAGATGAAGAAAAAGTGCATAAACAAGAGTCAAGAGTCAATGAAAAAAGCTTTGATGTTGACTTTTAAGAGTATTTTCTCTCTGGTCCCTAAGAAATGGTGTTAAGATGTACATGAAACTATGCAAAAATGAAAGGTTAGAATATGTTGCTTTAGAGTTAGTATCAGTGACAGAGATGCTATACTGGAGATTTTGTTCTTTGATCTTACAGTAAAACCTCAGCAGGAAAAACAGATTGCTACAGCATCTTACAACTGCTGTACATGCAAATATAATCTATGATTTAAGAACATGTCTATCTATTTGGTCTTTCCTTTTAAATGCTTTTTAATTCCTCAGAAGACTAATATTTCAATCAGAATGTACAAATTCTTCTCTTCAGAAAAAGAATTTAGAATATGCCACAAAATTTTTAGATTTGTTACTTTAATTGAACTTGAAAATTGTAAATGGAACTAACTCTCTTCACTGCTCTTTTATGCTTATCCATATATAAAAAGAAAAAGAGAGAGATTTTTATTTCTGAACATCTTTCAGAATGGTATTTTTCTTTAAAATGCACTCTGACTTTGCAAAGAAATAGTTTCTCATTTTTCCCTACCTGCTGTATGTTCAGTGTTACAGTAAAGATAAAACTGTTCTATTATTGGTGAAACCTGAAAAACAAACGCTACACATAATTTTTTGAGCTATTTTTAGGTAAACAATTAATTCAAACAAAATAACCACAGGTAAAAAATCCAGACTTTGACTAATCAACATGAACAGCCAGGGAAAGGCCTGGACTGACTTTGAGTTACCAGCCTGTGAAAAAGTGATTGAAGAGCTACAGCGTACCTTGTATGGCTGTGGCATGCAGTGACTAAGGGAAATGAATGCATTTTACTGCGTGAAGAATGCAAAGGAAAGCCGCTACCAGGAGGGTTCTGATCCTTGCCTTCTGCTGACACTGACAACTTTGGGAATACCTTGGTCCTCAAAGCTTCTCTGCTCTTCCCTCATGATATTACACATACTACTGATAGTCTCTTTTCCTGGCCCACTCATTTTCTGCACATTATTCCCTTTTCCAGCCTGGCTTTTATTTTGATTAATTTACTCTCAATGTTTTAAGTGAGGAACATTTTAATTATTGCAAAATTCCAGCAAGTGAATCTAAGATGATCCACATTCTGTTGTACAAATATTGCTATTGAAAAGAAAAAAATCTCAAAAAAGTTTTGAAAATAAATATTTGGTTTGTTAAACTCTAAGTAGGCATGTTTCTACTGTGTTACCTCAGGAACTGGTGAGTTGCATTCGTATATCCCTGTACTTAAAAATTATGTGAAAGAGATATCAAATCAACTGTTCTTTGACAGAGCTGCTAAAATAGTAATGGTTTCTATGTAATTGTAACAAACACAGGGTTGTGGTGATTTATTAGTTGCTTATGTGTTTTATTGTTTGTTGTGCAAGTATAATGGTTGGCTATTTATCTGCAAGGAAAATGAGCAAGAGGAAAGGAAGTAAAATGTGATATCACACGCCAAGCACTTCAGGCTTGAGGAAAAATGCCTGAAATGTTAATGGTGAAACTCCTATCTTGGGACTCCAGCAATTTGCATTTGTTTTGCCATATGGACCATTGCTGGGGCCAAAGGATCAAACATACTGGGAACATGCAAAAGGATCCTTTTGTCCAGAAACAGGGCAGTTGCTGCCTGAAGTTATTCCAGCTCACTTGCCAGGACCAGCTGCAGTGTCTTACAAACCTAGGCCAGCCTGTACCTTTACTGCAGGAGGGAATGGCTGCAGGCAAGAGAGGCTGCCTTCAAATGTTTATTTCCCCTACTAAATTTAATCAGTAATTTAATGGAAAAAGACTTTCTGAACACAGCCTTTGCCATAGGCCAGATTCTTAATTACAATGCAGCATTTAGTTCACGCAGGAATCTTCAAATAGCTGATGCACAAAATCACTCTAAAGCCTGCGGTGGAACTGGAGAGTCACAGAAGAAGTTGTAGCAGCAAAATGAGGCACATCAGAACTGTATTGAAAGAGTATTGTGTAAAAACTCTGGGCTAGCCACTTCTAAGATATTCCTGACAACAGTAACATTGACACCTGCATTACATTTGTGTAAGAAACTGCAAATCCAAGGTGAATGTAGCAAAAAAGTTGCTGTGGGAAGTGATGCAACCTTTGCAACTAAATATTGTTTTCATGTTCCTGAAATTCCACTGGTTCTACTGTGCAAAGCTACAACCTACAAATACTTTGAAAGCTTCAGAATAAAAGATATGTTCTTGTATCCCCAAGCCCACAGTGTTTAGATAATTTTCCTATTAAAGTTATCACTGTACAACATTCCTTCTGTGCATTACTGTACAAATTTTCATTTATCTTGCTTTAGTCATGTTAAAGCAAACTGATTTTTATCAAGACCTAACTTTGAAAATTTTTAAATAATTAAAACTTGATATAAAATGTCATATTTTTGCTGACTGAAGTCTGGTTTTGTACCGCACTCTGGAAGATATCATTACAGAGGTACTCTAGAGCAACTCTTCACGCAAGAAGATAAATACTACTGAACTGTGCAATAGAGTAGCAGGTTTCATTTCTAGCCACTTCTGACAAAAAAGGAAAAATACCAAACTCATGAAAACCTAGTCAACCAAGTGGTAGCAGAGGTAAGTTTGGGGGAAAAAAATGCATTCTTCAAATGCTTGTTCATTGGATAATGGTAATTATATATATATTTCTAAACTACACTGATTATTTAAGAGTACAAAGAAATAATAAAAAAAAGAGTTAGCTTTATACTAAGCACACTCATCTTGGGTTATACATTCATATCTCTAAATGGAATATCTATTCATATTTATGAAATGAAGAGAGAAGACTTATTAAAACATCCTTCAAATACCTTGTAGTCCTCTTCAGGTGACTCTACTTTTTCTACCATGATAAAGGAATGTAGCATATATTTTCCAACTCTCTTGATAACTACCTTTGATTCTTACATTTTTTACTCTCTCTACTCAGCACTTTCTTGCTTTCTGTATACCATATATACTAAGTGTAATTTAAAAGCATTTCTAACTATTTTCAATTACCACACGCAAATAAAAATTGAGGATGCAAGTGGAAGTGTATTTTCCTCACAGTGAATATTTACACTCTGCAGTAGCTAAGCCAACCAGTTCTTGGTAGCCTGGCCAGGACCAGACAGATTTCAGCCTCATTGTAGAGAGTAGTTCACTGTCTGTGAGGAAACTGCTACCACCATCTCATGCAGGACATACAAAAATTTAATGCTATAAAAAATCACGTCAGCTATATGAAGAATCACAAAGATGACCACTCCTATTATTTGATCATAACTTCTATAATTTTATCTACAATATGAAGTAGCTAGCAGAATTCAATGCTATTGCACAAATCATTCAGCAATTTTCCAGCAAAACTGGTTATCCTTTTGAAAACAGTGAGTTTCAAACATCTATGCTGGCAAATTCCTAGGCCTGACAGTTCAGCTTTGAATGTTCCCCACTCTTGTTCTCTCCTAATTTTTAGTCTAAAGAAAATTTGGAATTACTCTTGGCATAGAGTAAGAAAATTTCAATAATTGTTTAGCTTTCTGAAGAGCCACAGAATCTTCATTGTCTGAGCTCTATTTTCTGGTGAGACAAACTTGTTATTTCTATGAGAAAATAGGCGTATCTATCTTATTTTTCCAGTTTATAGATTTCCTTAGAAAGACTCAGGTTTTTATTTCATTCAATAGATCTAATAAGGGTTTTTGATAATAGTTGCTCTCAAGAGAAGAGTTTAGGTAAAAGAGAAAAAAAGTCTTGGAAAAAAGCCTCATGCTTGAAATAATGAAGTTTTAAATTACAAACAAAATATATCCCTACATATATAGCATGAAGTATTTTCGGCAGCAATGAACTACTGAAGAAAAAGAACTTCAAGTTCACACAGGACAAAAATTCAGCCTACTGCATAGGCATGTAGAACACAACAGAACAATTTTAATCAAAATATTTTGACTTTCTTAAGCCAAAGAATACTAACCCTATTCACTCTCTTTGACTGAAGCTTAGTGACTATAACAGAATTTAATAAAGGTTGGTGAGACTGCTCTCATCTCAAATGAGATATGAAGAGTCAGAAGTGAAGAACTACCATCTGTGCCAGGTCTTCTATAATGAAAATTGATAGCACGATAGGAAGTTTTCAAGATGAGTGGCTGTTTATATCACTGCAGCTAAGCCTCCAAGAGCTTCTGTGACATGTTTTTGAAGCTATTTTCCATCAGTCATTATTTAGGACAGCAAAAGGGACAGAATCTCTCTTGGTCTTTATTATCAGACTTCACTTTATTGCCACTGTGTTTCCTTTTTATGTTGTTCAATGAATCATAGAATCATTTTGGTTGGAAAAGGCCAAAAGCTAACATTTAATCAATGAAACCTTACTGGAATTACTGAGATTTTTTTTTTTTTTTGCTTGGTTCAGAAAACGTGGAAAGGAAGCCTTAGATTCTATCTTGCATGCTGCTTGAGGTTTGTGACCTTCCAGCCCTCTCTCCTGAAGGACAAATATTCAAGTCAGCTGGAAAGCCCTTGTAGATCTCACAATGAGTTAGTAACAGTTACAAAGCACTTAGGGCATCTGGAGGCACTTCCTGCAGTCTGAAACAGCTACCACCTACCCAGCCTACCAGGAGGCTTCTTCCACTCTGGATAACACTTCCTGTACTGTAAGAGTCAGGGTTAGAATGTATAAAGCTGTGCTAGAAAAAGAATTATATAAATAAATAAATAAATAGATCTCCACATACCCCATAAAAACAAACACAAAGGAAAAGCAAACAAAAAACCACCTAAAGTTGCTATACTGAGGAAGAGCAATTTGAAAGACTAGAAGAAAGCTATTTTACATATTTAGCATCTTAAGTGAATGAAGAAATAAAGGAACAAATTTTAGGAATAAAATATTTATATGTCATACAGAAATCTAAAATTACAAGAATTTTATTCTAATTTCAATTCTGTAATTGTACATGAAATTTATTTAATTATGGAAAGAACTCTTTGAGCAGCCTAATCAAGTCCCTTATCACAGAATCAGAGAATGGTTTGGATTGAAAGGGACCTTAAAGCTCATCTTGTTCCAACTCTGCTGCCATGGACAGGAACACCTCCCACTAGACCGGGTTGCTCAGAGCCCCATCCAACCTGGCCTTGAACACTTCCAGGGATGGAGCAGCCACAGCGTCTCTGGACAACCTGTTCCAGAGCCTCTCCACCTCCCCAGGAAAGAATTCCTTCCTACAATCTAACATAAACCTATTCTCTTTCAATTTGAAGCCGTTTCCCCTTTTCCTGTCACTACAGTTCCTGATGATTATGATTTTTATGATTCCTGACTAGATGATGTATTAAAAATTGTTCCTCATTAGTTTCTGCTATGTACAATGTGTCACAGAGAATGTTCCTGTGGTTTTTGACCTGAAATGCCAGGTTTACATCCACAAAAAGAAAAATAGGGTAGGGGGTTTTGCATGTTTTTTTAGAAGGAATATAATGGAGATTAAATTGGAAATATGTACTTATAGGAGTGGCATGACATTCAAAGCTATTTGAACCCCTTTTCCTACATGCTTACATGGGACTTTACATACAAAAGCAACTAACATATATTAACTAGTATTTATCTGATTGTTTCCAAACCTGTCATTCTGCATGTCTATAATATTAATACAGATGTATATTTAAAAGTTTGTGTATAGTATCTTCTTTTCAAAAAATTCATGCTCATAGTGTCCTTGAATTTTTGATTTAGATGTAAAAAGTGTGATGTATAAGTAGCAAGTGATCAAAAACTCAGATTATGCACCATAATTGCAGAAAATTGGTCAGAAATACTTCTAAGATAGGCTGGTAAAAATTGCCATATCTACAAAATAAAGCACTTCTTTACAATCAAATTTTCTCTAAGGAAACCAAAATTCTCTGTCAATAATAGTTGCTTGTTGTGGCTGCTTATAAATATAAGCATGACAGACATAAGCACTTTAATACTAGAATTGGGTCTCAATATTTAAATTAGACATAATTCTTTAGTTAGAACTATTCAAATACACTGTACTTGTAATTTAGAAACATGTTACAACACTGTAGAGCACAGTCCAACAACATATTCTTACAAGGCATATTCCAGTGTGACAGCTCTGAGAAGACAGCTTGTGCTGTATTAGGATAATTCTAATGCTGCTGATTTTTGGCTTTACAAGAGAATTTTCAGGTGTAAAACACTGACACGCTTAATGGCTGTTAAGACGTTGCTTCTTCAGAAAGTACTTGTACATTACACAGTAGGACTGAAGTGCCTTCAAAGAAGGAGGAAATGAGCAGTGTTTATCTAAATATTTATTCATTTTCATGTACACATATGTATATATACAGGAAAATATATTTATTACAGGTTGCTAACTGGAATAAGATCCTTGATTTATAAAGCGCTTCATAGTCAATGTCATTTCCATCTTTAGGAAAGCAAGACAGCATGGGCTGTGAGATAAACTGTTTCTTATGCTGACAGTAAATAGTTTTATCTCTGAACAGGCTACTTTATATGCCACCTTATTTTCAAGCCAAAGAGATAAGTTATAAATTATCATTGTCTAGACTGTAGCTTTCAGTGATGAGTGTTACTCTTGCCACTGTGCAGGCTCAATGAGAAAGTGAAAGGTTGTTTCCATGCTCGGGCTTGTAAAGCAACCCTTTGAAATTCAATAGCCAAACTTGTCTGTGCAGAAGTTAATGTACCTAAGTTGCTTCAGCTTCTCATGTGTGTTTGTGCATGTAAGTCATGTGTAAAAATTTATATTTCCTGCAAAAATAGTCCTCATCAATTTAGCTTTGAACTGAATTCTAAATTTAGACGAAGTCAAATCATTTATCTTCCTCTGATAATAGGATTCACAATGGATCCCTGAATTGTGGTATTCTGAAGTATAGACAGGGTATAGGAATTGTAAGTGGCACATAAATTGCAGGGTTTCATATTTCCATATTCTTCTTGGCACAACTAGGCTGGCTCTGCAGAGCCGTAGCAGGGTCACCAGCTTTCCTCTGAGCTGAAGTGGCTGTGCTGGGCTGGGCTGGATGTGAGCCTGGAAATACAGTAACCACACTGCAGCTAACACAGCCCTGCCAGAGCCTGCCTCACCCTGCCCAGCAGGGCAGCTGCTCTGCCTCTCCTCCTGCACTGTCACAAAATGCCCCTGGACACTGAGGGACTCTCTCATTCCTTGCAGTTTTACTGTACTGCAATCTTTACAGTTTTACTGTACAACCATCTTGAAAAGAACATTTTATATTTTCAACACATTTCAAAAATACAATACATTTCTGTGCAGGTCATCTTCTACCAAAACATGAAATCCATAAGGCTGTAGAAAAACTAAATGTATTTTCCTTTTCTTGCTAAGCCACAGTCAGATCAGCCAATCTCGCCAAGTTTGAGTAAAATTGAAGGAGCATTGGTATTTTAAAACAATCTTTTTTATTTCTCTTACAGCTCTTCAATATTGAGGCCTTTTCACAGGCACGTTTTCACCACTTCATCAAGAATTTTGTAAGACACTGAGTCTCTTTTGAGCCAATGGGAAGCTTGGTCAGCTGAGAAATTCTTGAAATAGTATTGATAACCATGGGACTGTCAAACCTAATATATTTATATATCCCCTGTACATCCATTGTCTTAAAATTCTGCTGCTGACTATAATTCAATATCCTGCCCAACATTAATCAAAAATGTCTTACATTAATGAAATATTAATATGTTATGTAGAACATTGTGATTCCTTTCAGCCATTACAATAGATTAACTTCCAGCAAGAACACATACTAAAACCCACACCAACTGTTTAGGTCTTTTAATAAGGGGTCGAGGGAGGCCATAGTTCTTAATGGAGGTGTCTCACTCTCCAAGACTGAAGCATGAAGGATGGCAGAACATTACAATTGCTCATTGTAATGACCCTTTCCCAAAACATTAATCCTACCATCCTTTGAATTTCAAAGTATGAAGAATTTCTAAAATTTACTACTATTATTTATATTTCATTATGCCTTTTACAATGTCAGGTGGGATCAAGATCATCAAAATAATTCATAAATTTCAGCTGAAGATGTTTATAATTTATGAAAATCATTTTGCAGACTTAAAATGAAATTAATAATCAGAACTGAACTTCACTCTACACTTTCTGATTTTATGTCTGAGGTAAGCATACTGCAAAAACAAAGTAAACCAGGAGAAGTATCAGTTGCTGAGAAAGTTTCTTCACTTGTCAGTACAGACAATAGATATGGAAGAGGCAATTACCATACCAACTGTGTATCTCATTCAAGGCAATCACATCAACATTAAATGCAAAACCTGTTTGCACAAAAAGTCATCAAGTCAGAAGAAAGGAAAAAGAAAATATCACTACAGATGTGACAATAAATGAAACATAAGTAGAGGCAAAGGAATTGAGTAAGCAAATTTTAGAAAGACACCTTCACACGGCAAAGCCTGTGAGCAATAGCAAGCAGTTTGTGCATGGAGGGACTGCTCTCCAGCAAGAACTCAAGAGTGCTGAATAGGAATAAACAGCAGATCCACTTCAAAATCACACTCCCAGTCCAAAATAAACTGGTAGTATAGACATACCCACAGAGGAGCAAAAACACCTCTAGTTGTTCTTACATGGAATAGAGTGAATTCAGACTCCTACTTTACTGATACATCTTGATATATGAAGCAGCAATCAGAAAAGGATATGAAATAATAGGCACCTACTACACTTAGTCTAGTATTAAGCATATAAAGCTGTAGCAGAATTTTCCACTCCTTCTTTCTGAGCTTTAAATGAAACTTTCACAAATAGCACTTTGGAGAAAAATATGGCAACTGCCATTACAGAGATGAAAGTACTAACATGTTTAGCCAGCAAAGTCTAAACAAGAGCAATTGGCCACTGATGCATGGGCAGCTGGAGAGCAAAAATAAAAACCTTTTAAAAGTCAATGAAAAATTCCAATCCAAATAACAGATGCAACTGCTGCCATAATCTTTGGGCTGATTTCCCGTTCGTCTGGCACCTTGTAGAAGCTACACGTCAACAATTCTCTATCCAGTGCCAACTTTTGCTTCAGAAAAGTCAAAAAGCTTTATCATCTTAATCCAAGGCAAATCTTTGAAGAAAACAGCCTTGGCTAACCAAAAAATTCCTGAACTTTTCCTGTAGATACAATTTCAAAAGAATGAATCATTTTGCAGAGAGAACAGATGTTTTGAGCAGTCTGAGCATATTCCTCAGGATATGGCACATCCAGAATTTTGTGAGCTGAGAACAAAACTAAAACCAAGGGCCTTTGGAAAGCATTCAACTCTCAGAATACTTCTTAAATAGTCTGCTAAACTCGTGCAACTGTGATAAGCAACAGATTGTTGAGGATATTTGGTCTCCTTATGAAAAGCCACAGAATTTATTAAGGTTCTAATAGAATTAGTAAAATCTGCATATAATGAAGAAATTCCTTGTTTACTATTACTAACATTCTTTTCAGTCTGATTGTTTCCTAAGCCTTTACTAAATACTTCTTTTCACAATATAGGTCAAAATTGTAGCCAAAGTAATGCAATTAGAATCCTTAAGTGTCTACTTCTAATTATACTGTGACCTATAAAAAGTTAGCTGAGTAATGTCTAAGAGAATAGAGAAGACTGAGCATTAGATTTCACCTCAACACCCAGTAAGAAGTTAATGCTCCACATCGAAACAGGAGATCAAGAAATTTACACATGACAACCATATTTACCTTCAGAAATGAAAGGTTTTAATTGTTTAAACAATTTAAACAATTTAAAAATTGTTTAATTGTTTAAGATTGTGATTGCAGAAACTTTACAGTGTGTAGAACAGGGAGTGAAAGAGACTGAAATCTACATCTCCAGAGAAAAAAATCTGTCTATTTTGCAAGTTATATTCACAGTGCACAGGAAATGCAATGTATTGTTTCAAACCAAACATATTTAGGTCATGCAATACTTCTAAAGATCTTGGAAAATATCTTGATTTATTAAAAATGCTTTTCTTTATTAAAAAAAATCAAACTGAAAATTTATTGCTTTACGCTCTTTTAGCGTTTTGTAAAATATTTCATCTTAATGGTGTCTTACCTCATTTATACTGGAAGGAGAGTTTTCAGTTATCAGCTTTGCAAAAAAAAGGACTGTCCCATTTCCTTTCCTCAGCTACAGGAGTTACGTGCAACCAGCAATTCAAAAAGTATATGTCTGTTTAAAAGACAGACAAGTAAGCCGTAGATGATCTGTAACCCAATCCATCTTCAGTGCAGAGCCAACAGCTTTTATTTTACATTAAATACAGAGAATTGTCTGCTGCCTCTACCTGTGTTATTGTGCAGATCAAGTTTAGGCCTGTCTGCTCTTCCCCTGCACGTTCTGAACTACAGTAGTGATTTCTCAACATCCAGATCTGCTGTGTGGCAGCTCACTGAAATTTCAGCCGACACTTGGAGACTTGCAATTAGCAAGGTTATTTTAAGCACTGACCTAAGTTCCAGCAGAATGTTTATGGCATTATGACAGGAAGGAATCCAGTATCATATCAGTCACTTGGTAACCCTGCAAAGCTGATCTTGGAGACGAGACCCTCTAATTCACAGCATGAAGTTGAATATCTGACCCCAAATTTACTTCAGCTTTTGTTTTTAAGCTTTGAAAAGAGTGGAAATATCTACTTGGTTAATATTAGGAAGCTTAGAAGTTATTTTAGGACCTGGTAGATCATATGCTTGGAACAAATGTATTAATAGGAAGTTATTACTTCTCTAATGGAGAGATTCATTGCTTACAAAACAGAGACTGTTACTTTTGCAATGTACACATTTGTAGTAATTAACTATTACATTCTAAATGGGAGAAGAAAATAACTTAGAGTTGTTGAACTTATTACAGCTGGACTCAATAACAATACCTTTTAGTATTCCCTTAGTTATTTTGAAAAGAGCTCCCTCTTCTGTACAGGCCTTTGGTAACCCTGGATTTTAATTTGCCCTGGATTCCTTTGGAATTCTCTGGCTGTCTAACTATTTCTAAGTCATGTTTAAAGGCTCAGTCATACCTCCACACCCTCATTTGCTGTTCATTCTCATTCCTCCCCCTTTCCCCCCTCCCTCCCTTTTTTTTTTTTTCTTCATTCAAGGATCAGCTTTCTTATTCCCACCCATCCTCATACTTCCAATAGTGGCAGACCTAGCCTCACAGGGAACCCTGACAAACAGCTGATCTGACTGTATAGGTTGGAGCTGTACTGCTCAGCCAGTTCATCTCTGTGCACACACACCAAAGAGAAGCTTTCTGAAAGCACTACAATCAGAAAAACTATTAAATGAGAGAGTTTTTTTTAAAGGAGAGTAAATGAAGGGCAGAAAAACCACAAAACCAACCAGCCAAACAAAATCCAAGAAAAGTTGCTGCTTTTGCAAATTATTTCATAACTTCTCACTTCACTTATCACAATGAAACTACTCCTTTGATGTTGTAGCAAAATTCACCGGGGCAAAATGTACTTTTGAGAATTAAGAATATTAAGAAAACAAAGGTGAAAAAAACATAAATTCCTGTTGTCCTTTTAAAGTATCAAAGGTACCCTGAGTTACATACAAACTTGAGATGGCATGCAAAACAATTAGCAACAAGCTAACCATTAGAGATATCCCAAATAGCAAAATTCAAAATATAATACAGGCAGCAGGCTAAGTCTGCAAATATATCACAAGATCAAGAGCTGGAGTTTTTGAATGAACTGAGCATTCATATACTTTTGAGACGGTCAGCTGTCAGAAGGATACTGTATTCACCTCAGATTCTAGAGTACCTGAATGCATACACACAGCTGAACTCGGAACATAAAGACAGAAACATTACTGTCATTATTACATAACTACCTTCCTTCAGAAGAACAATTTTAGGAGAGAACATTTCTTATGAAATACCATAACCTAACAATTTAAAGACATCATGAAAACATTGGCTTGCTACTACAGCAGAGCCTCAGCCAGTAAAAACTCTAAGGAAGTTAATTTTTTTTTTTTTTTTCTGCTCAGACATCCTCTCTTTTAAAACTTGGGAATGACAAAATCTGCATTTGAATACATATCTTTTCCATTTTAAATCCATTCCTGAACATGCAAATAGGCTGACCTCTGCAAATGCAAGCAGAAGTCTTAAAAAATGAGGGGAAGAGAATTTGATTGAAAAATGGCAGTAAAATCACAGTAAGGTGCTTTTTTTTTTTTTCCCTCCAGTACAGATTAGCACTATTGACTTCAGAACAGAGGGGAGAAAAATTTGACTGTAACAGTGTTTCCAGGTTTGGCCAGGGTTGCATGCTCTGTGCTCAGAGATTATATCCTACACTGCATTGCCTGTTTTACTCAAGTCATTTAAGCAGTATTATATGAAGATTTCTGGCTAAATTAAAAAAAAAACATCATTGCTCAAAATTATTTCAAATCATTTCAGTTAAATTTTTCTTCAGTTTCAGCTTCAAATAATTCTGGCATTGGAAATATTGTATCTTTCCTAGGAAAAATGTCAATTTTCATCAGCTGCTAATATTTAAACAGGTAGCTTAATAGGCTACAGCATTCCTTTTGCCAATAGGAAATAGATATTCTAATTGAAATTGTAATTTTATTTAGAGACAACAATAGCATGACACATTGAGTTGCTACGATTCTGTTGGAACCCAGGGCATCTCTTTGGCTGCCCTGGAAGCTCAGGACACCCTGGCCAAACAGTCTGGGAACTGAGCAAAGGAAGTTTGAGTTTTGTCCAAGAGCACTGTAATACCCTGGACCTGTCCAGGGGGGTGAACAGGAGGGTTTCAGTTCTTTCCGTGGGGGTCACAGACCCTGGCACAAAGCAGAGATGAATTATAAATCTCAGAAGTGTGAAATACAGTAGTTTAGCTTATCACAGGGTGAGAAATTTGCAGTTTTAAGTTTTTATAATAGAAGTAGATGGAGGCAAGATGGAGATTTTGGGGCGGTCCCTAAGGTTCTTCTTCTTCTTCATTTCCATCTTCTGCTGTGACGTTAGCACAATATAATTTAGAGAGATTGGTTCAGAGTAGAAATGACCTGTTAGTATAGATAGAAAGTATTGGCATATAAATGTAAACTAAGATACACAATGGGGGGTAGAAAAGGGCTCAGATGGCCCAGGGGCGGGCAGTCCTGCCATGGCCGAGGTTCAGGACAGATCTTGCTGGGCACAGAACAAACTGTGATATAAGAAAATAATAAACATGATAGACTTTGTAAAAACAAAAGCTTGAAGCCTCCATCTCTTTCTTGCGTCTGGCCCAAAGACAACAGGAGGGCAAAAAAGGACTCTAACCATCTGAATGTCGGAAAAACATAATCCGAGATGATTCTACAAGGATTTCCTCTGGTTTGGGTCTTAAATTGTAAAATGCTGAGAAAGAATAACTGAGGGTGAGTTTCTCTCTTTAAAACTTGATTCATTACTGCCTAATAGCAGGAATTTTTTTTTTTTTTTTTATCAGGTTACTCCAAGAAACACATCTCAGAATGTTGTTTGCATTAGTAGGTAGTTTTTATTTGTTGATTGCACTCCCTGTTCCAGGAGGCAGTAGTAGATGAGTCAAACTGGGTGAGGAAAGCATGTAGTGAGTTGGAAATAAACTACCATCTTAATTAGGAAAACTGTAAAAATCATCCAACCATGGTGAAAGAAATATAAGCAGAATAATATACATGAGTTGACTGTAAAAAAGAAGCACTGAATAGTAGGAGGACAATTCAGCAGAGCTGGAAGGTTTCATAAGAAGTGTTTTGAAAGATCTTTATTGTTAACTCTGCAAAATGGGACACAATTTCAGCAAGTTAGAGCCATAAAAGAGAGAGGGCCAGAAGGAAAACATCTGAGGTTAGAATTAATGACTGAGTCATATGTTTTCCCTGAAATACAAATACTTTTGGAAGGATTAGGTAAAATGCTCAAAGAAGTGACACCCACAATCAATTTCATCACCTGTGTTGACTTATACAGTCTAAATAAAATTACTGAGAGGGGTGCATAGTATTATTATTTTTTAAATTTATTTATATATTTATTTGTTAATAATGAGGGGTTTGGTAGTTATTTTAGGGGAAAAAAATCATAACTTATATGAAAGGCTTTTAATTTCAAACTTGTAACATCACTGTAACTTTTTTCAATTACATAGTTTTGCTTGAGGTTTAATTCCTATGCTTTTCCCCTTGAGCTAACCTTTACCAACCAGACATCCTACATAATTTGTACTATGAACACAACTTTTTTTATATAAAATGCTAAAAATGCAGTCCTGGTTTGCAACCAACTTGATCTTGTATGAGTATAGCAAACTGACCTGGATAAGAAGAGTTAAGCTACTTTCAAATTTTCCAGTTAAAGAGGTCTTCACTGAAAAAAAAAAATCTATTAATTTAAATCAAAATTTTACAAAGAAATTTTGACTGGAACAGTCTCTCAAAAGCAGAATAGGCTTTCTCTCCATGATATCCCCTTTGTATAGGTGACTCAAATGTGTATGATTTTAAAAAAAAACCCTGTTTTACAACCTGTTACATTTCTGTGATTCTCAATGGCAATGAAAAAGACCAAAATTCAGATCTCTTTTCTACTTAGTATTTACTGATCCACACAAGAGTAGCTGTGCTTGGAGTATATCAAAGACTTATGGACAAGAATTCAAGGTGGGTATCAAGAAAAGTGTTGGATGCATGATTGTTTCTTCTTCTAAAATCTTTAAGATAAAATTCAATTTGTGGTTTTGAAATACCAGAATAGGATGGTTTTATTCTCTTACAGCTAAATAACCAAGTCTAAATACAGAAGTGGGAATGTTCAAACTTAATGTTTTATTACTTCCCCTAAAATTTTCCCTGAGCACCCCACCAAGTCATTATAAGCAGAAATGGAAAACATTTCAGTCAGTAACAACAAATAAATTAAAATCAAAGTAGATGAATTTTATAAATACAGTTTTTTCAGTCTACCTCCATGATTTAAAATTAAAGTTTAACAACAAATGTCTCCAAGTCCTTGTCCAGTTGCCTATATTTGCATTTAGTTAGTATTTTCAGAATAACTACAGGAAGAAATCCACCAATGTGGAGAAGGAGGCAAAAAGAGGTAGCAGATATTAACCTCTCCTTTCAATAAAGAAAACATCAGTGAATCCCACCTTTGGAATTTTATTACTGTACTTTAAACTGAGTGTCACTGAGAATCACTTTTTTCACTGCATGGGTACCCCTTTGCTGCAGCCTATCTTCCATGAGCACCCAGCAGCGACCGAAGGTTTAATCTGTTCCTCCCTACAATGTCAAATTCTTTCTTCCAGGAAACAAGGCTTTAAATGGACCTGCTTGGGGGGCACACATTGACTCCCTTGTTATTCTAGCAAACAGCTGAACTGAAAACAGTTGGAGCTGCAGATTTCACTCACACCATGCAAGCTTAGTATCCTATTAAAAAATTCTCAGTGTATTATCATTACAAAGTATGAGCTGACATATTTAAAGACATATATACTGCAATTCAAAGACTCAAAGCAGAGTCAGACTTCTCTGTTACAACATTTCATCATCCTCCTGACAAACCAAAAGATAAGAAAGCTTGCTGCAGAGGAGCACTTTCTCTAAATTGCATTTCTAAAATTTGGCAGAGAATAAATAGAATAAATAGGTTGAACAGGGACTGCGTTTTTATATTTTTATATTAAAAATGTTGAGTTCATAATACAAAAACAGTTTTAGATTTTGCTCTGAAGGATTTAATAATGAAAAACTCTAAACATGGTACTTCCTAGGAAATGAAACGCTGGCTAAAACCGGTTTTCCTGTCTCTATTCCAAGTAATTGATTGTCACATTCTAGACATTTCTAAGCAATGGAATTACATCATTCAATTTTTTTAAAGAAAACAGCTGTTACATCCAATATTCATGACCTGTAAGTTTTCCATATCAAGTAATTCAGCTGTTCTTTCAGTCCATCTGAGTTGCAGTGAAATGAAACTGTGCAAAAGACCAAATAGTTTTATTCCATAGTTAAATGAATGCACATATTGTTCCCAAGCAACAGAAAGAAAAAAAAACCTACAAAAATCTTGGTCTTATCACTGCTTCAGTGGACTGGAAGCCCCTTATTCTTCCCACACACAAAACCAGCACAGTATTTTGTTGCATATTTCACATTGCTTCTTATTAGCATTTGATGTGCACAGCTGTATGTGCTATGTGTGAATAATTCTTACAAAACTCCATAGACAGAAAGAAAGGATGAGAAAACACATACAGAGATTTTAAGACAGAGCACAGATACTTTTGAAGATCCATGCCAGCTCTCATAATCGGCTACCTCATACTCAGCCTTATTTTTCACTGGGTTTTTTTGGATTTTTTGGTTTTTTCAGTGAAGGATAAGTACATTTGGATAAAAGTTTATCATGTTGCTATTTAGAAACATATTTAGATATTAGATATTTAGATGGTCCTAAATGTATCAAAGGGAGTTAAACAAAATCCATTAGTCTCCTTAATGCATAAGGACATTGCTCATGCAAAAATTTTATCATGCTGGGTACATTATGTTTCCAGGATGTTGTTAAATTGATGACTGCACCTCTTCCAGAAAACTGATTTTGTAATAACACTTACCACAAAATATAAGTGCTCATTTTGATTTAAATAAATTGTGAACTGCAAACAAAACAGTAAGAGAACCACGCTGTTACAGGGAGAGAGCTTGCCTTAGGGGCTGCCTGGGAGGGTGAGGGGGTGAGAACAGCAGAGGTCTCACGGATGGGTTGAAGTGCCATAACTTGCTCTTACTGCTGATTTTGCTGCCAGTTTATTTTGGCGCTGGTACAAGCCACATTGTGCCTGTATGGTCTGCGCTATGTCAAGTATACAGTGGGTGTGCAGCGTAAACAGCTCCAAAACAGTAGGCAAAAACAACTGAAATATTGTTACCCTGTGATCTATCCAAACCTACAGAAGCTTTAATTTTGTATCCAAGCAGGAAGGTCTGGGGTGATAGGTGTCTGCATCTTCAGAGACACACTTAACTTAAGCACGGTCTCCTGCTAGTGATATTGCCAAGCTGGTATTTTTCTGACACAGAGAAATAGCAGAAATTCACTGCAGATATTGAATGTTTTAAGATAGCAAGAATATAGATATAGATACAGATATAGATATATATAGATGTACAAAAATGCACACATATGTCTCTGAAGGTTCTATGTCAGCATTGTCACTACAAGAGCAAACATTTTATTTTGCAGGTAGGCTAAACTTGACACATTCGTAAACATAATTTTTTTCAGAAAAATACTTTTAAAAACTTAAAAATTATTATTGGTAATGCTCCAAAGTTCTGTGCCTGTGATAGCAATCTTTTCCCTTTTCCCATCCCTCCCTATTTCTTTTTTCCCTCCTCAGCAGCAGCTGGGCAGCTCCTGCAGCACTAGATGGTGCTGCAGCACAGCCGCTGCAGAGCCTGCTGCCTCTGATGCCTGCTGGACCTGAAATGTCTCACTGCTCTTTTTAATACTGCAGTTACTAAGCATGGTACTAAAGATTATTGCCCAGGACCTCTGGGTTTTCATGTTGTTTCATTGGTTTTGGGGTTTTTTTTCTTTGATTTAACATAAGTTCTAGCTTTCTAGGACACTATGCTTTGTGCGGGTTTTTTGCCCACGCTGTAAGAACAGAAATAAGGAAGAAGAAAATTGACATACATAATAAATGCAATTAATTATGCACATAGTAATTTTTAAGCTTATGACTTACCTACTTTATCTTATACAGTGAACCAAGAAGACAAATAGCAAAGATCTTCCTACAATGCTACAACACAAAACCTATACCTTGTGAAAGTAATTTTTCTAATAGAAATACAATGAAATAATCCAGTACGGAAGTAGGTAACTAAACAAAGTAGGTAACTAAATATGTTATTTACATGTTAAAAAGTAATTCAAATGTGTTATTAAGCTCCCCATTTCTGTACTTCCATACAGTTCAACAGCTTCCCAGGAGTATAAAGTTTCCTATGTGCACATTTGCAAAACTATATCTTAAATGTCCATTCATTTCCTGGCTTTCTTTATGTTGCTAAATGCAAAGATTTTGACTTTGTGTATTTCTTTTTTAATTTATTGCTATTATTTTTGTTGTTATTGTTATTATTTCTGTTCAGTTTTCCCTGATAAGTAACTTCCATGCACTGGGTAGTTTGGCAATTGCAACTGGTTCTGCAAGAGAGCAAAGCCCACTTGCCAAGAACAGTTCAATGAAGTTAAGCCTTCAAAGAAGACTTGAAACATTTTATAATTGCTGTTTAATGGAGAATTCTTAGAAATTCTTGTAGCTGTTTATAGTTCTGCCTCATTTGCAGTATTTCACTACCAAAATTAAATCACACCTTTCCATAAATGCTAAAAGCTGTATTCGTTTTCCAGGACAAATTAGTCAATCATCAAGGCAACAAAATCATCAGTCATTCAATTATAACAACTGAATCTTCATCTTTCATAGGGGAACAAACAAAACTAAGCATAGAACCTCCAATAAAATCAGCAAGATCAGATTCTAGAAATGCAGGACTGTGTCAACACAAACCCAAGGTGCTGACTTCCTGGATAGCTGCACACAACCACACTCAAAACTGTATGAAGTAAAAGTCTTGCACCCTAATAACCTATGCATTCACTGATTTGAGCGTCCTAGAAAGCATATTAAACATTTTAAAGTGATTTTTTTCTTACTCTTTTATGCTCATAGACATTACACAAGAGCAGATTTAAAAAAAAAAGCTCTACACAGAAGTAAGGCCCACGTGTAGTACTGTCATCTGCTTCCCTCCTTTATTTTCAATGCATTGAGTATTCTTAAACATGCTCTGTCAGGCTCCTGCTCTCTCCACAGAACATGGTGTTGGTCCAGATTAAGAAAGGAAGCAGAGGTTTTTGAAGCAGCAATTCAGCATGGCAGCAGATGACTCAGCATTGTGCTTCAGCAGAGGACAAAGAGGATGAAGAAAATCAAAAAGGACAGGAATCAGATGGGAGTTTTGGAAGACAAAAACTTTGAGAGAGAACCAGAAAATAGCTGAAAGGAAAATAAAACAGGAGCGAGAGGCTGGAAAATAAAGCTAGCAATGAACAGCTAGAACATGATTTGCAACCTAACAAATAAAACCCCAAGCCAATCTGCACCAACATGTATTCTTGTGAATAAAGGAAAATGTCTTTTTCAGAAGTTTGTAAGATACCTATATAACATGGGTTTTTCCTTGGTAATTTTGAAACAACTTCTTTAATAACTTATAGGTGTGGTTCTTTCATTCTGATTTGTTTTCTCCTTCGTATCAGATAACACAGTAGCAAAGAAAATCTCTCTAATAAGTGAGAATTGATCAAAATTCACAAATCACACCCAAATACTGTAACTACAAACCTGAGCACAGTAATTTAAACTGCAGTGGAGATCACCATGAAGTCTTTGCTGCTCAAATGTTTAGTTTGGTGATTTAGCTATTCATTAGCTTATTAAAAAAAAAAAAAAAAGAAGATAAAACAGACATTGAGAGATACTATAAATATTTCATTCATGATTAGGATCAAAACTGAACCTTGAACAGATTTGAGACAGGGAAGTTATTCATGCAGATCTCAGATGAAAATCAAAAGTATATAACTTCAATTGTAATGTGGTAAAAAAATATGTCTTCATCACTCCTTCTTCTATCTAAAGTTTGAAAGTAATATGGCATTCAGTATTTTGCAAGGCTTTTGAAAGCAAACAATCCTATTTGTAACCAGAAATGCAATGCTGCTTTGGAGAAAAGAGAGTGGTTCTCTTCCCATGTATTCTTCTATTTGCCTCTGTTTTAATTCCTCTTACTGAACTGTTCGTCTAGATTCATAAACAAGGTGGATACTTAAATTACTCTTTGAAGAGAAGGCTATATTTGTAATAATATATATGAGGCTACCCATTTTACTGTATAAAAGTTGGTATTTTAATCCAAGGTATCAAAATTATCTATTTCAAGTTAAGATCCTAGTCCCATGTGAAAAAGTGATCTCCTAGCTGATAATAAACAAATGTGTAGTTAACTGTTTTGTCTTTAGTTAAATAGTTAAAGCAGGCATCTGAACTTTTGGGAAGTCCTCATAAATACTGTATGAAAGAAGTGCAGATGACCTTAGCAAAGAAAATATAAATTAGCTACAGTGGTACCATGTCTGTACAAATCCTACTCTATTGCCCTTGGAAATATCCCTCTTCCCTTTATTGTGAGTCTTACAGTATCTGATAATATTCTTAAATGTCCAGATTGTGAAATTCATTTATTGCCTAAAAAATCCTGGATTTAATTAGAAGGATTTTAGCCTTGCTTTCTTCTTCAAAATACCTGTGGAAGAGCAAGAATGTTCATTTTAGTATCTCAGCTCTATGATGTTAGAGCACAGTTGGCTAATGATTCTGCAGACTTCCATTTGATGGTTTTGTCTGCTCAGCTGCTGGCCAGTGCTGAGATGTAGAAAGAGATGTCAGCCATACCTCTCATACAAGCTGATTGTGTGGTGTATCAACCACTTTGCTCATCCCCCACAGCTTAATGGTCTTAAAATACTATTCTATTTCTCTGTTTTGTGGGGTCTTTTGGATACTTTACTGTACTCAAAAGTACAGATATAACATTTCTCCTTGACTATAATTTCTTTTTCCCAAGGGGTACTGTACTCTTTCACATCAAGAGATTTTATTCTGTCAGTGTATAAATAGACATACAGACACAGAGTAACTCCCCAATATCTATGAAGCACAAGGTGAACTGCAAATGCAGAGGTCTTACACACATTGATGGTGCACTACAGTGAATTGTAGTATTGTTTCTCTAATATTATAGGGCAGGTAATTCAGAAGGATTTTTGAGAAAAACCAGAAATGCATGAGGAATAAGTGCATATGCAAATGCTGAGGTAGTAGCGGCACTGTATTTCTCTTATGGTGCTACAAACATGCACATATGAATATAATTACTCATATATATGCCCATATATGTATGTCAGTTATAAAAAGAATATATTTCATTATTTCAGATTAAAAAAACACACTGGAAATGCACATAGAAAATCATTTTCCCCTGTACATTAGCAGATAAACTATGATTAAATCTACAGAAACTATTCTGAAAAAACTTGCTTTCTTGTCTGTGGAATATCTGCATTGTTTTTATCAAAGCAAATGTATTCATCTCAACACAAAGAGATGAAAGGCCACACCAAAAGAAAAGACTGTATCTTGAAGCTTGCTTCAAGTCCCTTTTGAAGTATGGAACCACAGTGAAGGGCATGTATGGCTCCAGAGCCAGCTGAGGAGAATAAAAGAATATGGCTCAGACATTTATGTGATACCTTTCCTCAGCTAACACAGATTATGAAAAGGAAGTACACTGCTCAGTGGGGAAGGGAAATTGCAATGCACTACTAGAGATTTTTCTGTTTTGTGAAAAGTTATAAATGTTCTGTCAGAACTTTGGAGTGCTATGATTGCTGTGGTAGTAGTGCTGTAATGCAGTGCAGCTTTATGCCTTTTGAATTACATGTGTTTTGCAAAAAGAAATGGAAACACTTCCAAAAAAAAAGAAGTGCTCTGTCTTTTGAAATGAAAGGGTTAGAATCATAACTGACTACGTGAAAATTGCTGTCTTTCTCCAGGGAATCATTTACAGGGAGAAGCTGGCAGACATTAGTTCTCCTTTTGCCTTCTCCACAAGAAAATACATAGAACCTCTTTGTTTTTCAGATTTACAAAGGAATCACATCAATTCACAGCAGGGTTTTTAAGAGTTAACTATAGAGAAAGGGATTTCATTTTGAGGAGTAATTCATATAAGGCAAGAGGCAAATATCCAAGGATGCTTAAACATCACCAACTTTCAGAACCTGTTCTTCCTAAAATGCAAGTTTGTTATGTTATTGAGATATTCATGTTGCATTTTTGGCATTCAGACAGTAATCATCCTATAACCTGCAATTTCTTCTGTAACTCTCCCGTAATAAAAGCTCATAAGGAATTTCCAAACATAGTGTAACAAACTCTGTGAGAAAATTTTGAGCCATTTTCTATGCCTGACTGTAACTGTTCCCTTATGCCATATTAGAGGCTTTGGATATTTATTATAAGTGACATGTGATTATAAAGTGAAAAAGTAACAAACCCAGCCCCTATAATGGCTAATAAGAAATACATGCACAAAGACTACTGAAATATGCAAAGCAAGAAAACACCTACGAACATCATAGTTCACAAGGGAGATTAGAAATAGGTGACTGCTATAATACATAACATTGTTCTACCTTGTAACATATAGACTCACAAAAAATTGTCAAGGAAAAAATCAGCACTAGGATTTACATGGCAATGCTTTTGTGCGTCTGCTTGTGCTTACACACACATCTATATTTGCATATATATTCATTAAAAATTCTTGCAGCAAAATCACAGTTATCATAAGAAATTCCCCTTACTTACTTTTGAATAAAGATAATTATATACTGTCAATGACCTCACCTTTTAAAATCTGACAGTACTAAATCTTAGTCACGCCTTTGAAATAATAGTAATTTATGGTTTTCCAGGAAATCTGAACATCAGTATGTGTTATTATCATCACATACACAAATACTAAACAACATAGTACATTCTCTCAGCAAATGTTTTTGTTAATGAATTTGCGCAATGACTTGACATACAAAATTTTTTCATCATTATGAAATTTATAGCCTTCCAGCATTGTATCCAGTAAACATTTATATTTTAATCAGACTAAGATATAGGCTAGAGGAGACTGTAATAAGTAACATCTGTGCTGGAATCTGATAGTCACTTTAATATTTCTCCAGAGACCATTGGCAGAGCATATTAGCTCATTTTCTACTGCCTGTATCAACATATTTTTATGTAGGAGCAATGTGGAGAGAGGAGAGGAAGAAATAAGAACTGTATTAGTTCAAAGTGCACTTAGATGCATTCATGTATTGGTGACATCTAAAACGGAAATTTTGGAGTAAATATACGTTTCAAAAGTGTAAGTATCCAAATGAAAATGAGATTTTACAGAGTTTTAATTTTAGAACTAGAAGAAATTGTGAGTGGTAGAAGACCCACTTTTTTCCTCATCACAGGCAAATGTTCACCTTTTTCTTCCAAGTCTCCTGACTGCCGAACAATCTAAATGTCTATTTTAGGACAACCTTAAGACCTCCATAGCACTGCAGATGCTACTGTACTCATATCCACAAACTCCCTCAATTACACATCACCCTTCTATGTCCAAATATCTCACTGAGAACTAATGAATGCATCTCTATCCTTGGAAGAAGTATCACAGTTTGCAGAATTTTTGCTCAGTGTGTCATTAGGTGTTTCCTTTGTAGAAACTCAAGCTGATTAAAGGAGCTGTTCATATTTTCCCTTGCTTTAAGGGGAGGGCTTAGATACCTCACACATTGTTCAAAATTCCAAAGGTCATGTATATGGACCTCAAGTGAGTCTATCATGTAACATATGCCTTTTATTTTTCTTTTTATTTAAATCTGTTTTGCCAAGCCCAGATGGACTATGCAGTCCAAGGAATATCCAAATGCCTTTGTCACAAGAACACTAATTCCAACAATTTTTATTGGTCACCTTTCCTGCCTCTTCAGAAAGAAAGTCCAAGCTTAAAAGGGTCCAGAATGCTGTCTGCAACATTTATTAATTATTCATTTATCCTGATAAATTATGCAAGCCAGATCTTCCATTATCACTGGGGCTACCAGTTAAGGCTTCTCCAGCTTTTAGCTATTTTTATTCCTTTGATATATAGATAACAGCAGACGAACCAAGTAGTGCTCTCTTCTCTACTCAAAACCAGAAAGGAACCTCTTATTGTTTCTCAATTTTTTCTATTTTTGATTAGCTCCCAATTCTTTGAGCCTCTTATTTTATTCTAACCTGCAGCCTTCTATCTTAATTTGATCCAGCTTTCTTTAGAAGGCAACTGAATCTCCAGTAAAATATATATGCTCTTTCTGTGTTCATACAAAGCAGAGCCTTGCATCATCTTGCCCAGTTGCCATTTAGCTTGTAGATGCCTAAATACCAAAAGAACACCTCTGTTGCTCATTTCAGTGAAAGCATTCCACTGCCTAAAATTTTGCATTTCTGAGCTCAAACTGCCAAAAATCCTAACAAGTAATTTCTCATCTTAATTAGTACTTAGAAAATTGGCCTGATCATCACTTTCATCCTTGGATGCACTGACCTGGTAGGCAAGTGAACAGCATGTCCAAAACCTCCAGGACTGCCCTCTGCACAGAATGGAGCAGCAGCCTCTCTTTATATTTGATAAAACATACCAAGAGATTAGGACAATTTTTGAGGGATGTGGGAAAAGTGATTTTTCTTCTCTTAGGCAGAAGAGAAGTTAGCCTAAGAGCCACAAAACCAAGATGACTTTTGTAGGTGTGCTAGTATTGTTATAAAGCACATTAAGATGTGGTAAACAAGTCACATAATTTTCCATAAAAAATTCAGTCTGTGCAAGACTGTAGAATTGCCAGACAACTTAGAAGGTTTCTAAGCAATCTGATTGTTTGACTAGATAATATTTTAGAAACACAGATCTATTTCTCCTATTCCTGGACTTTTTTCCAAATCAAGGAGTATGCTCAGGCCACAGGGGTAAACTGAAAATTTAATAAATGTAGGCCTACTAAACTAGTTGGAAAATTTTAAAAATCTCATTAAAGAGGAGGGGTTGAGAAAGATACCTACTGTACACGCTGGGTTTTACGCTTTTTCAAAATGTTCATAACGTGATGGAGAAAGTATCTAACTGCAGATATATTACACTCTAATATGCTATAATATCTTTAAGACCTTGTTTTGATAATTTCTCACACTCTCCTCTTAGCCAGGCTTTAAATTCAAGGAAAGAGCAACTAAAAAGTCTTTGTCTCTCAAAAAGGTAGAAACAGAGATCTTGAAAGGATAATGGTCACATGATATTTGATCTCTACCCAAAGTTCAGAAAAAATTTGTGGTTGGAATCAAGAAGATGAGAATCCTGTCAAAAAATATGTGCAACCCAGGCATCCTGGAAAAAGATGACTGAAGTCTCTCTACTTGGAAAGAGAGACAACATCAGTGTCTGCAAAAAAGACACTGTCATAGCATAAATTGTGCTTGTTTCTATGTCAATATATAACATATGGCTCAGATATTGAAGTCACAAAGCAGGGGTGGAGTGCTTTACTCCAAAATAAGTTAGAAATTAACAGACATCTCAGATAAAGAAGATTACACTAGATCATCCCAAGTTACTACTTCTTTCCATTTTTTTCTTTTTCCAAAAAGATAGAAAGCAGTTATCAATAGTTTGAAACAGTAGACCCTTCCTTGTGAGAGTTAAGGGATATAAAGTAAAGCAGAACAGGAGGTGAATCCAAGTTATACCTCAGAAGGATTCCAAGAAAGATTTTGCTGGAAAAGCAAATATATTTCATTAAAAATATAAAAAATCCCAAAACAGATCATGAAAGCATCTCAGCATTTAAAGACAATACAGGGACACAGAGAGCACTTCTGTACTTGCTTGTAGCAAAACCGTAATTTTTTAAATCTCTTTTTTACAATATTTGCAACTGGTAACAGCTACACTGAACGAGTTAGAGCAATGTAAAAGTATCTTAGAACAGCTTGAGTTAAGAGTGGTGCCAGATGAATGATTAAAATAGGGCATTCTGGAATCTGAAGAGTTACAGGTCATCCAAGTGTCTTCCTGAAGCACTCATGTGAAGCTGAGCTTTCCAGGAAGTTTCCCAAGGGACAATATAAGAAAAACCTCCCACTCATGCTATGTGGCTAGTGCTGAGAAAGGGCATTGCCAAAGTGAGACAAACAAGTATTTTCAAAGGATCAGTGGTGGTTAGCACAGCCCTAAGTCATGTAGCATGAAAAGAGGCTAGCAGCAAATACCAAAATCCCTAGGGAACAAGCCACAATAAAGAAGCAATGTTCTTGATTACAGAAAGAGCAGAAGCACAGACAGATCTGCAGCTGAAATACTGAGAAAATTTTCACAAGACAAAGAGATGATCTGTGTGCTGAACAATTTTCCAAGAAATTATATGAAGAGTCTGCTGTGGCCTGGATCCTCAAACCAGTCTTATCACCACAAGCCAACTGACAGCCAGAGGAAATAAACGTACTCTAAGCATCCAAATAAATAGAAAGCTTCAGAAAAATTGAATTGGACATCCCCTGGCTGAGGAAAATAAACTATGAGAAAATGAAAAAATGTTTGTCTTACTGCTACATTTGCATTTTGAAAATTATATTCAGAAACCATTATGTTATAGACTTTTATCCAGAGTCTGTATAATTTGTTTTTCTCATTATGGTTTGGACAAAGGGGCAGAAAGAAAACTTTTTAAACTTGCAGATGAAAACAATGAGTGTGCTTGGAGGAGATACTTGTGGAATGAGACAAAAGAAAAAACTTTAATAATGGAAAAGGTAAAATCCTACATGTAAAATTTCATGGGTAAGAGAGAGGTGAAAATACCATATTTTGGGAAAGGAGATTGGAAGTTACAGTGAATTACAAGCTGAACTTGAATCAACCATCTCCTGCTGGTTTGGAAAGCAAGAAAATACTAAACTGGTATGTAATGTTTGAGAGAGATGTGAAACACTTTTCCCAGTCTACTCAGCAATGGTCAAGCTTCCCACTGAGCCCACTGTCAAGTCTGGGCACAACAGCTCCAGAAGGACACACATCATTGGGAAGCAGCCCCTTAGGAACATCATCGGAGGGCAGAAGGAAAAAAAAAATCTGTCTGTAGGAAATTGTAGTTGGGCATTTTTGTTTGGTTTGGATTTTTGTTTTGTTTTGTTTTGTCTTTTGCTTAGTATTAGTTAGTGATATAGTAGATAAACTATTCAAAATTTATGCAAAGTCTATATTATACTATATAAAATAATTTCACAACACGTTTCTACAGTCATATTTCTTTTTGTCTGTATACAGATTTAAAGTTCAGCAGATAACAGAAGCTCTGTATTCCTAAACACTTTGTTAAAACTTTGTTTCATTTGTTTATATAGATAAAACCCTTAGGAAAGTATTTTATGAACTCCCATTGACTTTTGTGACTTCACAAATAAATTCTAAAATTAAGAAAAACCATGAGGAGTACTATTCATTCACTGACTTCCATTTATAAATAAAATGTATTAGTGGACATATGAGGGTGAGCCGTATGAACAGAATATTCTCATTTCATAAGCAGGCACAAATCAGTTCTCCTTGTGCTCTGACCCAGCCCAAAGCTGTGTGCAACCACCCACAAGCTCCACAGACCTCCAGTTTCAGCTCAGCACTGCACTAATACAGCCACAAGCAATTCCAGATCAGAGCTAGCACCAAGCCCAGCAAGATTTTTCATGTCTGCTTGCAGAAATACCTTTTCACTGGATCTGCTAGAAACTTACAGCACGTTGCAGATTTAGTCCTTTCTTCTTGTCAAAAGCTGGCAATGTCTACCCTAATTTTTTTAGAAAATGGCGGGACCATTAAAAATGAAGATCAGCTCTCTTCAGTTAGGACTGATTACAGTACAATCACTCTGGTTAGTGTTAGTATACACTGTTGTGTTTTAAGACAGCTTACAGCTACAGTCCTAAAATAAACACAAATAAAATACCACTGCACTGAGTATGAAGGAACACTGCTCACATAAATGGGCCTCAGAATGCAACTCTGAAGACAGCTCAGTCTGAAGAGATAACATTTGTGCTATTTTTGGAGATTGGCACCTTCAAAAGCATGCTTCATCTGCTGCTGCAAACCAGGCCATGCAAATAAACATACACTTACAGTCCCAGGCACTAATTATTTGAGTTTTGCCTTGAATTTCAAATAAGTGGCCCTGTTTACTGGAATGTTAGGAATTTTATTGGAATTTTATTTGGAAATTTTACATACAGAAGCCCATTAAAATCAGTGGGAATATTTCTGGGCACTTGTGAGATGTCCAGTCAGGTTACTGATAATGTTTTATTGCTTGCTTTTGGAGTATGAACACATTCATTAATTTGGTTATGACTGTTGAATTAAGTGATGAGCAAATAACCTTGCAAAAATTCTGGTCATTAAGTGGTTTCTATTATCTCCCTTAAAAGGATTTATTCACTCTTTAACAGAGGCTGTCAGACATGCTTCAGCAGTTAGGAGAAGCCCTTTTGTTTATTTTACTAACAGCAGAGTAGAATGAGACACCTTCAGTGAGAAGTCTGCAATATAAAATCCATCATACCTTCAGCTGCACCAGATGCACATCCACGTGCTTGCTGTCCGAGTCCTGCTGGACGGAGTAGGTCAGATCCCGCACCCTCTCAGACGTCATCCGAAGCCACGTCTCGATTTCTGGCAAGTGGAGAACAATCTTCCAGTCAGCCCCAGTGTGTAGAGGAGGAGGCTTTTCATACTGCTGGCCAGAGTCAAGGTCCTTCATGACATCCCCTTCCCCTTCTTGTTCCACTGTAGGAGTCATGTTTATGAGCATGGGAGAGGCATCAGACGGTGTCGGATCCAGCTCTTGTGTTCTCATGGGAGAAAGTGCTACATCCATGGCTGACGTGTGAAAGTCTAGACCATACTTCTTTCAAAATTAGCTGCACAGATAAAAAGAAAACACACTGCTGTTTTAAGACCAAATCTAGCAACAAAATGCTCAAAGACAAGGAGTAAATGATAATGTCTGAGGTGTATTGCACATCTAAATAAATTCTTCACCCTAAAAATCTATACTGGAAGTTCAAGACTAAATAGACTTCTTCAAAATAACTTTGTTGATTTGAACACAATCTTTGTATGAGAGAAGTAACGAATACTGCTTTTCTCTCATTGTAATTTCTCATCAAATTTCCAATTACCTTGGAAATTATAGCTTTCATTAATGAAAAATATGTTCTGATTTTTTACAAATGAAACATAAATAAATGAACGTTGACAAAGTCAGCAGAATTTTACTGAGCTCCAGAAGTTAATACAAGACTGTTATTCATAAACTAGTACATATTGGAACATATTCCTTGACCTGAAATTTAAGACTAAACACAGAATATTTGAAGATTTATTTAAACTTCCCAACTGTCCATTTGATTATTGATC
The DNA here is from genome assembly GCA_013400435.1 of Pycnonotus jocosus. Lineage (NCBI taxonomy): Eukaryota > Metazoa > Chordata > Aves > Passeriformes > Pycnonotidae > Pycnonotus > Pycnonotus jocosus. The sequence continues at coordinate 120,471 of VWYP01014995.1, read as the reverse complement.
ATGTACAACAAAAAATTTGGAGGCAAACTTGAAGCAATTATTGAGGATACTTGGTTGATTTATTGATTTTTGAACTTTAAATTCTATTAGTTTTGTTACAACAATTCTAGCAAAATATAGATATAATAATTCCCAAGGTCAAAATATGTACCTAAAATTAAAGCATCATTTTACAAAGTGACTTTATGGAAGTCCAAATGTTGTGTCATCAATATACACTTATGAGACCCATAGGAAAAAGTAAATAAGTAAAACATTTAACTTTGTACCTCTTCCTCTGTATGTTCTAGTTATTTGTGTACTACACATGAAGATGGCTGCCATAAACCCTATGCATTAAAAAAAAAAAAAATAAATCCCCAAACCCACAAAAACAAACAAATGAAAAAATAACTCCAAACAACTTTACTTACTTAACACAAAATCTATAAGATTGTAGAAAATCAGACATTTCACTATTAAATCAACACTGTGACTACTGAGTTATATTCATAAATATTTCATATGGAGTCTCGCCATCCAGAGACTACTCCTGCAGGCAGAGTATTAAAGAAGTATCCAGTCAGAATTTCACTTGTCATAGCCAGGGAGGACAAAAAATTTATATTTTGTGTTAATTTGTTTTTATCTCTTATCCCCTCATTACTTAGTAAATCAGTGTTTGCACATCTATCATCCTCACAAAAAAAAAAAAATCTATACTAAATATAAATTTGGCACTTCACAACAAAATTTGCTATCCGTGCAATCAAGCAAAGGAAATGAAAGAGGAATCCAAATATTCTCAGTGCCTGCTGTAAAATTTCCAACTATTTTAGCTCAAATTTTGAAAAATTATTAATTAAATGGTCTTAAATAAAAAGTTCTGCAGCAAAGCTGAATGAATTAACATTTCAGGTTCCTGAGTATTTTTTAAATTCATCTCTTTTCTTTGCCTATTGTTCAGCTTAAACTCTGTTGCCATAAGTACTCAACATAAATTGTTAGAAAAATCTCATGTAATAACGTTTTTGCCTGAGACATTGCTGATCATAGCCCCAGATCTAAAGCATAGAATTCACCTGTTCCAACAGCCAAAACAATCTCAATATTTTAAACATATTCTTTAAGTTATCTCCCTCTGAAAGTGAAATTTTGTTGAAACACATGTGGTTCTTATTTCTGCATGTTCATTGTTAAACATGCCTATCAGAGAAACAGTTGGTTGAGAATCACTAAATGACACCAAAACGCAGGAAGAGCAGTGCTTGCTTCGTCGTTTCTTCACAAAAAATAACCCCTGGCACTCTTACAGAGTTTTTCGGTATGACTCAGCTCTAGTAAGGACATTAAAGCAATTAGCAAAGAGAAATGAAAACACGCTCCTGCAGAAGCAAACAAAAGCTGGTCCATGCTGCATGCAGAGCTACTTCTGGCTTTCATGCACTGAGTGTGCAATTAGCAACCATTAGGAACCTGCTGACCTGTTTTTTGTTGCGACGTGCTTGACTCCCTACGAGTGGCTCTCCAGCATTACAGCTAATGCCTCCTTAATCCTAGTAGCTCTTACAGTCAAGTCCTTTACATTCTTTCCTTTCTGCCAGATCACAAGAAGTTGCAACACTTCAATTAAGAGTACGTGGAGAAATTTTAAAATTAATAATTCTTTTCACATTCTTAAAAAAAAATTTTAAAAACTGTATAAGTAATAAAATACACTGTGGATACTAATTAGCAAGATCTGTGAAAGCTTTAAAAAGCTCACAAATGCAGCTAGAAATCACTGAATCCAAACACTAGGACACAGATTTCTCTAAATTGATTCTTGGCAGAATAAAAAGGCGCCATCATCCAGCTGCGCTGGGAGAAAGGACAACTGAGAGGTTCTCCTGCGCTCTCCAAGAACACTGGCACCGAAGGAGTGCGGTCACACTCGATCTCCTAAAATCACGGGAGAAAGCGAAAGCTCCGCGTCCCCCCCGCCCGCGGCTCCTCCGCCCCGGGAGCGGAGCGGCGGCTCCGGCTGGTCCCGCCCGCGCTGGCACCGAGCGCCTGCGGGCACCGCGCACGGCCCGCGCACGGGCACAACATGGGAAAATCCCCGGCGCACGGGGGTTTGCACAAAATTCTGACTTTTAAGTACGAAACAGCAAACAACAAGGCCCAGCAGCAACAGCCAACCTCACAGACATATCTATTTTATCCAGTTTAAGAGATATAAAACTTGCCGAAGCACTCTTGATTAGAAGTAGGTTCTGCTAAAAATAAGAGATAAGAAGGGATGATCAAGTTGAACAATACTTTGGGGTCATATATTGATATTTTAAGTGACTGATTTAAATGCTGGCATTAAATTTTGTTATATTTCTGGAGTATTTTGTTTTTCCAGATTTTGAGAGATGTACAAATAGTGAATTGTAAACCACTATAATAATTGTAAACCACTATAATGTGTTAAAACATACCAGAACCAAATAAATTTTTTTAGGGGTGACCTTTATACCTTGCAAAAATAATTTTTGAATTAGGTAAAAAAGGGAATTTTTTTCCTTCTAAGTAGGACCTTATAACTGCCAAATTTTTTTATACTACTTAAAAGCTATGCTCAGTCTCATTTTCTGCATCACGAAATCCTGGTAGCATCAAAGACAGTTTGAGGTGGGCAAGCCATAATAAATCATATTCCAGCTTTTGTTTTAAGCCAGACCTTTTCTGTACACAGAAAAGTTATACAAATCAGCTGATTTAAAATTTGCAGGTGAACAGATGAAAATGCAATTCAAATGTCCTGATCAATAAAAAAGTTCATCTTTCAACATTTGGAGGACATAACCTTGTTTCCATCATCACAATTATGATACCATTATTTCTTAAAAAATACTCATCCAATTATTTCTTTCTGCCACTTCAAAAGCAACTGTGTCAGTCTGCTGGAGGGCACATTTAAGAACTGTATAACAACAGCTACCAGCTTGTATTCCTTCTGGTGGGAGAAAAAAAAATAGATGAATCAAGCATATTTTTTTGCCTTGTGCTAATTCTTTACATACAGTCTTACATTGTCATGGATACTTGTATAAAAGGTGAGAGATCCTGTGTAAGCACATGCACACATATGCTTTCTATCTTCATCTTTAGTCAGTGCATTATGCCTAACAGATGGCTGATTACCTTCCACTAATCTCACAGACAATCTCACTTTCCCCTGCTTTTCTGCTCAGTCAGATGCTAACACTCTATGCAAAACATAGAATGTCTGTGTCAACCATAATATAGTTTATCAATCACCACAAGCCTTGAACGGCTCCTCACACTCATTCTGCCCCCCAGTTGTTCACATTTCCCTTGCTCATAAAGGGCAGGCCACCTTCACTCTGCCAGCTAAGATCATCCCCATTTTCCTCCAAAGGCAGTTAGCTCCTGTCAGACAAAGAATCATTAAGCATTTTAAGCCTAGAGTAGTCCAGTCATTGATCAGTGGTGCAGACACTGGGTCGAATGAATGTTAATGAGCTCTAATTTCCCTTACTGTCACATATTGTTAAAATCAGCTGTAATCACTGTACAGCCACTTGTCAGTCAAGTAAATAATTCATTTCAATCTCAAAAATGCCACAAAAAACCCAGAGAAACTCCATCACTAAATAATTTTGTCTGCTTGCTGACTTTGAAATCTAATGATGTAAACTTTAACATCATATTTAACGAGCTCATTGATGCTGAATTTTCTTGAAGAGATACAGTGAAAATTAATGTCTCATACAGACAAGTTACATTATAATGTCATTTCCATTTCAGTAGTCTCAGGAATTCTCTGCCAAGTTATAAGGCTCATTATACTTTTCCTTGAAAATGTAACTAACTGTATCAACTACAAAGATAAACTATGTCAATGGTAAAAACCCTGAAATATATCATGTCAGTTACATATAAAGCAAATTCAATTTAATATCACAGTAAGCCTATCCATGCTACACCGATTCTGTTGCTGATTTCCTATATGATTTAAGAAATAAACCTATTTCAAAAAGCTTTGAAATAACTGAATTATAATGGACCCAATTTAGGTTTTTCTCCTCATATCATCCCTCATGAATGCATTTCAAAAATACCTCCTTTGCAATTATCTTATTATTATATTTAAAATTGGAGAATTTTTCATTTAGGGCTGCTTGGCCTCCTATTTCATATGTGAGATTCTTAGAAAGTATGTCTGATTAGGGAACAGGATGATGCCTCAATTCCTTCAGGATACAGACCAAAGAGGCTTGCACAGTAATTCCAATATTAACCATGAACACTAAAGTGAATCATGATCACAGTTTTTAATGTGACTGATTTAAAGTCCATTAAAAAGTCTGCCCCCAAGGCTTTAATGGCAGCAAAGCCAGACCATCAATTTTTAACTGTGGAAATCCAACCATGGACGTTCGAGTTTCTGATCATGTGAATAAATCAGAATTTAAGGCACCACAATGACCCAACACAATCTTTGTTAGCTACAGCTTCTTTTTCTAAAACAAGGTGAAGGAAAATGTGGAACTTAAAAGTCAAGTGCTCAGCCAGAAACTGGAAATTACTGTGGCAAATCAGGGAAAGTGGAAATTCTGCTGGAGAATTTAGCAAAACTTTGAAAGTCCTGAAAAAAAGTCTGAAACTGATGGCCTAGCAGGAGAGACTGAAACAAAGCAACAGCCCATGAGGTCTAGGCATTACATACCTAAAAATTGCCAAGAAGCCGCAGGTGAAACAGGCAAATTGCTGCTTGTGGTGTGCATGATCTTCCACTTGGAACTTTTTTGGTTCTTAGGATATCAGATTGTAAATAAAGGTTCTGCAGATCCTTTCACATGATGTTTATGTCATGAAAACTTGTAGAAACTGTAGCAGAATGACGAAACACCATTTTTTCAGAGGACAACCTCCCCCCCCCACACACACACACTGCTTCTGAAAAGCATACTACTGGTGTTTTCTGACAAAATGCTTTTGACAAGATCCAGTGCCAAAGGCTAAATGAGTCTAAATAGCCATGGTATAAAGAAGGGAGGTCCTTGAATGGACAAATAATGGAAACAGTAAACAGTGGAATGAAGAACAAATGCAGATCACAAACAGGGTTTCACAGAAACCTCTGCTAAGTGCTATGCTTCTCAACAAAATCATTAATAAATAATAAACTGATCAATGACCTGAAAAATGGGTGAAAAATCAACCAGAAAAAGTTTGCAGAAGGTATTGAAATATTTGGGACAAATACAAACTCTGAATAAATTAAAGATGTCACAAGGCAAAAAAAAAGACAGCAATAACATTAAACTTAATACAGATAAATATTAAGTTAGGTACATGAAAAAAAACCAAAAAAATAAAAAAAAACCCTCAAAAAAAACCCCCAACACAATCCAACCACAAAAAAGTGAGGTCTTGCCCAAAACAGTGCATTGAGTTTATATGCTCCTAGCTCATATAATTTTGTGTTTTCACTTATATAAAAGCAGGGACACTAGCCGGAAATTATTCCATTAGGCAAATGCTATGAGGTATGACAGAAAATAATTCTACACTACAAAATATACAGGTGTGGAAAATAATTGTGTAGTGCTAAATTCATACAGACAGAGGAATGTATTCAGAGTCAAACATAATGTGTTGAGCAGTTGTGTTTTCTGGTCCTCTATAACTCAGTCCAGGTTTGCCCTGCAGTGAGTAACAATGTCTGGGAGAGGATGTGTACAAAGAGATTAGCATTAAAATGGACAAAGACCAATTAGCTGCTTCATATTAACTCATCATTACTTCAGCATCCTTTAATAGCTCTACACCATCCTAGGCTTTTATTGTCCTAATTATTACTCCAGAAAGCCAGCAGTACATAGTGGCAACTTTTATACACTGATTTTTCAACACACATGAGTGGGTTTTCTGATTTTATTTTTTTTTTCCATTTGGGCAGGTTGTTTTAGCTTTGCTGGATAAAGCTATTTTTGTCATTCTAGTGGCTAGGAGTGAGCAAAACATTTGCAAACATAAAATAATTTTTGCCTTCAGCTACAAAAGTCAGATGGTGAAGGATGCATAATAAGTATCCCAGCAAGAATATGGTGTCTTGTTCCAAAATGTTTCTCCAAAGAAATAGTGTGAAACATCTTTTAAATTAGAAGATATCAAAATCAAGATTAGGCTTGGCTGAAAACTAATCTGGATTTAAAATGTTCTTTCACTATAGATAAAGGCAGTGAGATATGAGAACATTCTGAGCTGTTTCTCCTATCAAAGCAGGACATATTGGTGCAACTCTTAGCTCAAAGTTAGTGCAAATAAAAATAATGTTTAACTTCAATTTCACACTCTAGTTTCATTGCAAATAAATACAAATCACTTATGAGAAATCTTAACATTTTTTTCTGGGAAAGTTTCCCAGGGGGCTAAATGAGCTTATTCCTTTTTATTATGGAAGCTGATTATAAGAAATTAATTACATGTATCAAGGAACAATATGACCTCATAACAGATCAGATAAGGAGAACTTTCTCACACATATTGTACAAAATATGTTGATCACAGCCAGTGTCTCACTGCCTTGCAAGTCTTACATCTTTCTCTAGCAGAAAGACCATCATTTCAGCTTCTTCCTTAAATATGTTACAGGTACTGCAATACTGGATGTTCTGTCAATCAGTACTAACGTTATTAAAAAAAAAAAAATCTCAAACCAACAACAATCTACCTGCAGAATTCTTCAGGGTACAATAATAGTATGTCAGACCCAGCAGTCAACTTGAAGCATTTAAATTGCCCCAGTCCCAATCCTAATGATAAAATAGATCAAAATAGCCACAAGACATGCCATCATTTCTGAAACTAGTTTTGTTACACTAAATTTTAACAATTTTATGATAATAAAATTATCATTTTCTTTCTTTTGAAGAAACTGCTGCTTTTTGGAATGATGCACAATGCAACTGCTGAGACCAGAGAGCCCTTATGAAAATCAGTATTCTATGTTGTATGAGACACTCTATGACCAGCTGGCCCTGTAAATTCTCACTATCATGTAAAGTTTAACTATAAATAATTCAGCTGTTAACTATAATATTTTATCATGTCTTCTTTAGAAGAGTGCCAAAGCAATTGCTTTTTTTCTCAATTTGGGGATTCACAGATATAGACTAAGTTCTTTGGACCACAAGCTGGTTTTTTGTACTGAGTCATGCTCATGAAAAGTTCTGCTATTCTGTAGTCTGTTTATGGTAGTGTCTCATGTCAGTAATACACTTTCAGATGTGTGCATGCCGTTGTTTCAGACATTCAGCTGCCACATTATTAATGCACTGTAAAATGGTTTCTTTATTTTGGGGATTAATTCTTAATATAGATTAAAATAAGATACTTGGTGTACTACATGGATAAACAATGGCTTCAGTGACTGTTCTGCAAATTCTTTCCTCCTCAGTCATGATGTGGATAAAATCCTGCACTTCATGTTGATTTACTGGTCGCCTAAAAATGGATATCCAGTCTTGTTGTGTAATCAGTTGATTGACACTAACATACAAAATTAAAACATAAATATTTTTACTCTTTTAAGTTATTCTCATATATTACACTGCTTTCTTTTCCTATAAACTTGATCAGGTACAACAAAATTAAGTTTAGTTAGAAGAGGAATAAAGATTTTGATGGTTCTGAAAATTCATGGCACAAAATTAGTTCTTCAAAACATTAACTAGTTAAAAGATGTTAATATAATATTTATAATATTAGTAGTAACACTGGTGCTTGCAGTAGCTCTGTACAAATCGTAGATATTATACATACTCCAGAGATGAACTATATTTCTGGCAAANGGAGAGGGAGAGGGAAGGGAAGGGAAGGGAAGGGAAGAGAAGGGAGCAGGCAGGCTTTAAGGGCAAGGCCAAACCCTTGCAGCCTTACTGCACCCATGAAAAAAAATACTTTTGGTAAGTGGATTTTTTCCAGTCTGGATAGATACTGTAGACACTATACTACTTGAAGTAGATACTTGTAGACACTATACTACTACTTGAAGACACTATAGAAGTGACTGCAATATTTCATAGGAAAAACTATAGATTCTTGCACAGGATTCTTCCAAGGAAGCTCAGTGATTGAAGAACACATGTATCCTTAAAGGACTGGGGATAAAGGAACACAACCTGGTTTTGATGTGACTTTTTCATTCCACGAGCTAAGCATTTCACCAGTGCTGTGAAAAGAAGCAGATGAAGCAAAAGTCCAAGGACTACAGACTAGAGGAAAAAAGAAATGAAAGATCAGCAGGAGCTACAAGAAAACAAGAAGCTTAAATATGAGTGCAAGATAAACAGATGCTAGGAAACAGATTGAAAAAGCCAGTAATCAGAGTAATAGGAAAAAGAATTTTAAATATGTCTTAGTTGTTGTGGGGGGAAATAAAAAAGGAAAATATGCATGCAGGAATAAGAGAGGATTTATTATTCTGTCAGTTCTAGAAAGAAAAAAGTTTCTGGCATGTTAAGGGTTAAGACCATTGCTGATCAGCACAAATTAGCCTATCACTGCACTGCACTTACTCCCAAAGTTCATCTGTATCAACATTAGAGTTGATAAAAAAGGACGTTTAGGCACGGCACTATAATGGTCTGCCAAAGCATACTGGTATATTTTTGGAGGCACTTGGCCCCAGTGAACTGAAGAGGCTGAGTGTATCTGAAACTGCAGACAACAGCAAAGGAATGACTGAAGGAAGACACTGGAGAAGAACAATACTACTGGAAAAACTCAGCAAGAGGACAACATTGGAATGAAGGCTTAGGAAAATACAAACATTCAGTGTCATGCCTGATGGTACTCTCTTATTCACCATCCACATGACAAAATATCCAGACTTCAGAGCAAACCACTAAGAATAGATTGTAATCAAACAGGAAAGAGATAGGCAGGCGTTTTCACACATATACCTCCAGTGTTCTATTTGCGTATTTCCTACCATGAACAATTCATCCTTGCTACAGCAAAAGAAAACCCTCAGCCATTTGCCATTGCTCATGAAAAGCAACATCTTCATGCTTTCTGCCAATCAGAAAGCATGTACATGTCTCTTTTCTTTGGGAGAAAAATATTCCTCTTTTAATCTTGCAAGACATACTTCTCAAGTCCCATGTGACCAAGTAGTAAGGTACTTATGCAATCTCCAAACTGAAAACTGGTATGAGTAAACATTTTGGTTTAAAGATGAGCCTTACCTGCAATTACAAATTTTTTAAGAACTCTTCACTTCCTAAAGGCAAGTGCAGGAGTGAAAACTCAGTACTATTCAGCATAACCTACAAAATTATAAGGTTGCTTTCATTGTTTGCACACAGTGTCTTGTTATTGTGGGAGGCACCTGCCTAAGTTCTAAGGCTTTATATGGTGGACTAGATGATATTATGGTTGTACTTAAGAAATGACACAAGAATTTTAGAAGATATGGCTTGGAGCATCAATTCTATCTGCATGAGGGAAAGCGAAAGGGAAATATATTTAAAGCTCAGAGTTTCAGTATAGGGAACAAGGATTCTGAATAGGAATTCTACTCACTCTGGATAACTTTTTTTTTTCTTCCTGCCTTTCTCAATGATTTTAACTCTTATTCTATGATAACAGGACAAAGAGATACCTAAATACAGAAACTTCTTTGTAAAACCAAACAGATAAGGTAGTGAAGAGATCACTTTACAATACTAAAAAAAATCTCAAAGATGACTTTGCACAAGGAGTCCTGACCAAATTGCACTATAAGAACAAATATCACAGAACCCGACCACCTGCACAGTAGGTGGCAACTTGATTTTCGTAGTCATCTGTGGGCTGGCACAGAAGAGAAAGATGTCAGTCTACAGCTACAGAAGCTACTTGTATGTGAGAATAAGCAGGTTTGGATATTTCTGATTCAGATCCTTGAATCTCTGTAACTCAGAAAGCACTGCCTTTGTTTTCTGCCTCATTATGACTGGGCTACACAATGTCCTTCTGCATAACGAGAATGTACAGACAGCTGAGGTTGTTCATTTTGGTTTCTTAGTTTTTTTCTCCTGATATAAAATACATGTAGCATCACGTTCTGAGATTTCTCTGAAGGCTTTCAAGCACAGAAGATTCTCCTAGAAATGTGACTGGGGATTTATATTAAATTTTCCAGGACCAGAAATAATTATACAAGGCAAACAGGATCTTAAGACACCGTTTTCTTTGTAAGAGTAGCTCGAGAATGACAGATCTTACCCCGTCTGCTGCCACCAGCAGGTGATGTTTGCTCCAGCACATTTTATGAATGAAAGAGCTACAAATTCCCCCTTTTCCACATGTATATGATGTACACTTTTAGTCAATCTGTACAACTCACATAATTTTCTTATTATTTTCCAAATTGTACTGAACAAGTTAATAATATTAATCAATTAACAGAGATGCCATAAAACAGTCCACAGGAAATGCAAATTTTGCTATGCAAATTATGTTTTAGATCAAGCACCTAAAAGCCAGTAGGATCTAAACAATTTCTGAAAAAACTGAAATAATTGTATGAACTGGTATTTTTGTTTGGTTTGAGTTCAAGTCTGTATGTATGTATGTGTGTATGTGTGTATATATGTATAAAATATTACTGCTCTTTCCAGTTCAGCAATTTTTCCATCCTACTATCTATTATGTGCAAAGTGCATGAAAAAGGAAGTCTATAAATGGGTAGAATGGAGAAAAAGTCACTTATCCAGAAGTAATAGCAATTGCTGACCATGTTATTATTTATAGTTTTTATTCTATATTTTCTCGTTCTGTTTGACCCTCAAATTTTGTACATAAAAAATTGTCCATTATGATGGAATAGCATCTAGTTCTAAAAATACATTTCTATCACTTTTTAGAACATACTGCTACAAGTCAATCATATGTCTTCAGTTTCTGGGGTATTTTTTTAATTATATTTTTTTCTCAGGAAAAGCAAGCTGAATAGGCAAAAATTGTTCAGACAGCTGTGTAAGCATAGAGCTGTGAACTGTATGCATGTGTGATATTTTATTCTTCCAGAAAAAAAGTTATTATGGAAAAATGCTAAAAAGTAAAAAACTAATGCATAGTAATTTTAGAACTGTATGCATGGTACATGCAGGTACATGCTAATGATTGCAATCTCAGTAATCATTTTTAAGCATGAAATGACTGAATTTATAAAAAGTCATGTAGATCTCTATGTGCTTTCCTAACCTTAAAGAGCAATTTCTATATTGAAAATACTATGCATGTGGTTTTGCTCTACATAGCTTTTAGTCTGGAAATTGGGATTGAAATTCCATGAGACTTCCTCTCTCCAGATGTCATTGCTTTTTAGGTTTGAAATGTTCACAAAATAGAATTTCTTCCATGACACTTGTTTGTTCCTGAACTAAACCAAGGAATTTGGAGGTGCATAAAAGGCTTTACAACCCACTGGAAAGTTCAAAACATGTTAAACTATTTTCTCAAGGCTGTTCTGAAACAGGTCTTGGAGAGTTTCAATTCAGTTACTTGCTGTTGCCAACCTAAGGTGCACTAAACTATGCAGCTGTGATGACTACAGTAATGAAATGAACATGAGTTTTCAGCATAAGTTAAAATACTGACTTTTTGCCTGAAAACTCAAGTTTTTGTTCAGAGAGATGGAAAAATGAACATGATTTTATAGAACATACAGCTACCTGAAATTTCAGGATAATCACCTGGGAATGCTTAGACCTCGATTCCAACAACTGCATTAAAAGAAGTATACAAAAAGTAGAATTAAACTGGAACAACTGAGCAAGCTTCACTCAAAACACCTCATAAAGTTCTTTCACATCAGATGCCTGTTTCTAACAGTAGCAGGAATTAGAGCTCTTGCTTTAAGATACCTACAACCATTTGTGAATGGAGGACGAACTACTTCATCACTTTTTCTTTCCAAATACAAAGAAGTGGTTTTATCCAGGCATGAGGCTTCACATTTAGCAAATGTGATTTATTTTTGTGTGGCAAGTAGTCAAGTATTCAGTAAATTGTTCAGTTACACAGAAAATAGAGGAAAAATAATATTCTGCTTGCTTGTTCTTCATATGTAACATGGGACTAGAGGAAGACCACCACAGAATTCTGAATTACACAGCATATGTGACTATTCTTATTAGGACAAGGTAAAAGACACATTTCTGTCCTTTCAGCTTTGTAAACTCCAGTCAGGGATATGTCTTCAGGAACGTAATTTAGCAGGTAAAATTGAAATATATATCCAAATTTAATTCTGAAAGAATGTGTTTTATCAAAAACTTTTAATGACACACTCTCTGTTCTCTTTAACCACCTGTTAAATTCCAATTTACATGTGTTATTCTATTTTCATGATCTGCACACATGTGATTACTAACTTGAAATTAGTTCTGACCAGCCATAGAGCATATGAAAAGGCAGTCTCAGAATTAATGGCCTTATCTTTTCCTCTGTTGAAATATCCACTTCCTTCAAAACTAACTGTAAAGCATTGCATTTGCACTTATTCAAAGACATACAGTTTATAAATTATTACACCAGTACCTATTTCTGTACCTCTTTCATGCCAGTGAAAAGTAAAAGTCTGTAGAAACAGACCTAGATGAAACCAAGGCAGTAAAGAAAATGATGCTATCAAACACCATTGGATTTACACATTTCAGTCATGCTCTCATTTAACCAGTCCATGGAGAGTGGAATTTCTGTGGATCTACTTTTTCTTTCTTTTCTCCTGGATATTTACACTTCTGAGGAATACAGACAAGAATTTGAAGAAATAGTAATATGACTCAAAAACACACCATAACTACATTTCAACAAGTTAGTACAAGATCCCACATAAATATAAATGATAACATATATATATATGTATGTACTGACATTATAATACGAAATTAGTGATTAAAATACACCTAACATTTAACACTGATTGGGACATATTTTTTGCACTAAAACATGTCTCCTACATTGTACAAAAGTAGCCTGGCAGGTTTAACAAGGAAAGAGACAATCTATGAAAAACATTTGTGTCTATTCTGCTCCTCTGCTCTGGTGAGAGCCCACCTGCAGGGCTGCATCCAGCACAGAATCCTCAGCACAGGAAGTACTTGGACCTGCTGCAGTGACTCCAGAGGGGAGGCACAAGATGATCAGAGGGATGGAGCAGGTCTCCTGTGAGGGAAGGCTGAGAATTGGGGCTGTTCAGGTGGGAGAAAAGAAGGCATCAGTGTGACCTGATTGCAGCCTTCCAGTACCTGAGGGGAGCTACAAAATGCAGAGGGACTTTTTACAGAGCCATGTAGTGATACAAAAGAGAACAGCTTCAAACTGAAAGAGAACAGGTTAAACTAGATATTAGGAAGAAATTCTGTACTCTGAGTGGGGTGAGGCACTGGAACAAATCACCCAGAGAAGCTGTGGATGCTCCATCCCTGGAAGTGTTCAGGGCCAGGTTGGGTGAGGCTCTGAGCAATCTGATCTAGTAGAAGGTGTCTCTGTCCATGGGCTGGAACTAGATGACCTATAGCTGCCCCTTCTAACATGGGCTATTCTATGATCCTTTTTAAGTCTGTTTTGATAAAAATGGCTTCAAGTTGGTAATTTCAGGTTCAGAATTATGTTCCCGTCAGGCAGAAAAAACCAACACATCAAACATTGGTTAGCTACCTGAGCAAAGAGGTAGTAAGGAAACAAACCACAAAAATAAATTAAATAAAACAAAAACCCCAGTGGTTTAGCTCATAAACTCAGAAAATATTGTGATGAGCTTTAGTCATTCTAGGGCCTAGTGACTGAATTGATGGACTGGGATATTCCAGCTGTTAGAAAGTTATCAGGAGAAACAGTGGAAAATTCTAGAAATGTCTGTGTTCCCAGCAGCTGTGGAATTAAATGCTATTTACAGAGCCAGCTACAAAGGATAACATTTTTTCTAGAAAAATCTTGAAATCTGTGTAAAACTCAGAGGGAGGGAGGGATGAACAGTTTGCTGGGAAGGTAATTTCCTCTGCAGCTGCCAACACAGTTAAGATGACATGGATATTTTCTGCATCACTCTTCTAATTGGTAACTACACCCCTTGAATGTTTTAAACAGAAACAGATGCTTCTGTCTTAAAGTTATTTTGCAAAGCAAAAGGGAAACAGAAGCATGGACAAGTGGATATGTTGGTCTTTTATGTTGAGAAGAATTGATTTTCAAGGATTACAAATACTTCTTGGTTGAATGAAAACCATGATAGCTTAAAAATTCCTCTGAGCTTAGAATATTACTTCATATAGGATAATGTAATAAGATAATTGTCCTTCTCAAGCTTGTTCTTCCATTCACTGATAAACACTTTCAGGGGGAACAAAATCATATTATGAGATGGAACATATCACAGGAAGATAGTTACATGGAAAATATTTTCCTGCTCTAGTGCTGTCATTCTTGCTCTCTATCATGCAGATGAAGAACAAACCATGTCAGACACCTTCTCTCTACTGCTCATTTTGCATTTGTTGAATAAATAAATCACCTCCCTGTACCTCTCTTTCTATTCTTTGATGAGCAAAGTCTTCAGGTCAATAACTCTTTTCAGTATACAGCAGAGGCAACAAAATACAGCCAAATTGATATCTGGGAATTTTAAGCATTAAAGGTTGTAAACAATACCTTACAATAAAGGGAAAGGGAAAGCAAAGTAATGGACACTGTGGATATACAGTCTTACACAGCACAGAGCCCTTTTTCAAATTTGTTGCAAGCAAATTTTGGTGTTTCCTTTTCTGTAGTCCCAAGAAAGTACCAGAACTGCAAAATCATTTTTAGATTTGCTTGAGACTGTAATTTGCTTGTGTTCAGTGCTCTGTCATTTTCAGCCAGTCCATGATCCTGCATGTTTATCTTTGTTCCTTTGAAGAACACATGTAACAGCATTATGATCTCCTCCTTGAGAGAAGATCACACTTGATACTGTAATGCAGGTAAACAATGGTAGCACATGCTTGCTTGTTTTACAACCCTTTATACTGGCCATAAAACTGTACACCATTAGAAAATCATTATAATCTGCTATTCAGCACCTCTGCAATGCAAAATGTTTCTGACCAGTTGCTTACTAAGTCTGTAAGAGTAAGACAACAAATAACTGGGAAAAAAGTTCAGTAATGGTAGCATGAAAAAAATTAAAACCATGAGTGGGTTTCAGAAGCAGCCCTAGTATTCACATCAAAAAGAGGTTTTTGTTTGATAGACTTCTCATAGCCACATATATAGTTTAAACTTTGTTTGTTTGTAATTATTTTGAAAATTCTCCATGTGATTTCATGCAAGCTCAGGCAACAGAGACATCCAAAATTTGATTAGACTGCAGTCTCATTAAACATCTATGACTAAACAGCTTTTTACCCCTTCTCCTGTCTTACTCCTTTCTAATTGAATTAACTTCTCATTCTTAAAATTAGGTTATGTTCTGTTTTAACTCATCTACAAAACAATCTCATAGCCCAGTTATTCTTAAGTGGTAACCATTTTCCCTACAGTATTTACCCACTAGATATGGGAGAACTCAACTCATTTGTTCAAGCACCATTGCCCAAGCCATACCTTTTTAAAACCTAGGATATTAGCTATGATTTAGGAGCTACAGGAAAACTGATCTTCATGCCATGGGCCAAACATAATGGGTGCAAATCTAGTCTTGGTGACAGTCCCACTCCTCCAGACCTTTACACTCTGTGTTAGAAATATATTTCCCTTCTCACACCAAGTATGAATCGTGCATATACCAGCATCAAGCCTTGCGTGATTCAGCAGAAGTGTTCTGCCTCTTCATTCTTGAAATAACATTCACAGAATCTAGCTGAATAGTTGCCCTACAACTCACTTCATCAGTAAGAAACTGTCATCCCATACATCAAAAAGTAGTTCTAAATGCCAAGAGATGCAATTCTTTTTGAATGAATACTCTCTGAATATTCTGAAATCCAGAAAAATTTACTTGGATAGTTTGTGCACCACTATGTGCCAGAAACATATGAAATAGAAACATATAATGAACTAGCACAATGTTTTTATTGCGTAAAAGTACCTGCATGAACAGTAACTTTATTATGAACTTCACCTAAATCTCATTTTTTTAAATATAAACAGATATTCCTAATGAGGACCATACAAAAGTAGCAAAGCAAGAGGCGAACTCTGGCATTTGTTCTTTGTGGGAGTTCAAATGCATGTTTTATTTCAAGCATCTTTGTTTTTGAAAACATCCATTTGGATTAACATAGCATGCTAGTAATTGGCATTCTCTTCTGTAACACACTAATGACCCTGTTTTATCTTGTTACCAGTTTTAGTCAGAATAGGAACCAGTTTCTTGCCTACCAGAGAACAGAGAAAGAGGACAGTATTGAACATTAATTTAAAAAGTTAATTGAAAGAGTAACTCTTTAGAATAGTATGCAGTGACAGTCTGTGCCATTCCTCTGCTGCCCCGAATCTCTTTCTGGTTGAAAAAATCTACTTATCTTTAATGGACACAACTGAAACAGGCCTGGAGGCAGGAGATGCACTTCTCCAGTGAGCAAAGATGAAAAAAGTTAAAATACTGCAAGTTTTCCCATAACAACCTCCACTTTCTGAGCTGATTGCTTCTATTCAGGCACATAGGCAGCATTTCCTGTGGCAAGAGTGAGGGCCTGTTAACCCCCCAGTCAAGCTTACAGTGAGGAGATTTAAACACTAATAAATCATGGAGTGTTTTTTCAATAGAAATAAAGCACACACCAAAAGGAACAAAGATGTGGCTTGCTAGCTAAGGGATCGTGGGAAGAAGCATTTGGAGGGGAATCAAACAAGGCTGTTTTGAGTGAGATCCCACAGGGATCAGCAAGGCCCAGTGCTATTTGACATTTACACCAGTGATCTGGAGGCAAATATTAAAACACTGGTCATAATTCTTGCAGATAGACAGACTGGTGGAAAGCTAAAGAAAGGTCAGTCCAGCTACAACAAGGAGCTACTCCCGGCTTTTCAGAGGAGTCCCACTGGTGGCTAAGGTCATGCATTTTGAAAACTAGAACAATAAATAAAATGCATTTTCTTTAATCTAAACAAATATAGAGTTGGACACCAATGATCAAGGAATGCAATCAATACCTAACATATGGGAGAATCCTGGGAACAGAAGGAAAAAACTAGCACTGCCTCTGAATATAAGCAATAGTGAGAATGGAATGTTGTGTGAAAGTCTGGGATACACATTCAAAAAAAAGTTGAAAAACTGAAAAGTGCATGACAAAAGTCATTGAAATAAAAAGGGAGATGTTTAAAAACAGAGAAAAACTCATGTGTGTAAGTTGAAGCCAGAAAAGTTCAAATTATGAAAAAGTCTCCAGCAATAAGGACAATTAATCATGATAAATTACTGAGGAAGAAAACGAGTGGATTCTCTGCCTATTGCTCATCAAGAGAGAAAGATAACAGTTAGCCAAATGAAAATTGCTTGGCCCCAACATATACAAAAATTCAACTACTTTAAAAGCTAGAGACTTCGGGAAATTAAAATGTCAGAAATGTTGCTGGAACATAAATAAGGATTTCTGCAGTCAGAATTCAGACCCTTGGGCCATACTACATTTCACAACACTACAGTAAAGAATGCTGAATGACCAGAAAAACAAGGGTCTGACTCTTCTGATCATGCTGTAAAGAATTCTTGGTTTATTGTCATTACTGTTGTGAGTATCTAACACTATGTTACTGCTTTAACCTCTCCTCTGCCACCAAATGAAGAGATTCATTAGTAAAAACATACTGTTTTGTCAATAATGAATTTTACCATCTGTTAGAATTTCTAATAAATTTTCTGTTATGACAAAAAGAATATTTTATTTCAAAGCACTTTTGAAGGAAAAAAAGACTGAAGTTAAAGAAGCTTTACATTAAGAACACTTTTTAAAATTTATGGAGGTTATTTTTTCTTAGTCTGTATCTTTCCATATTTCTACAGAAAATAGATACATTTCTATAGAAAATTCTGTGTGTTCAATTAAAAAAAAAAGTTGGATTAAGGATTTTTTCTTTAATCCATTAAATGAATTACTCCAATAAACTTTCAGCTGCTAACTTTTTCCCAGATTTTAAAAAAACAGATAATAGACATTGTCTTCAGAGAAGTCTTTAAATAAATGTCTCCTGAAGTAGAGCTGAAGTAACATGGCTGGTAAAGCAGCAGGCCTGTTCTGGGTGCCTTCTTTTAGGTTGTATTAATCAGTGCATCATGCTGGCTTGATTCAGTCTGCTAGTAATAGAAGCTTCTGACACTGAAAATAAGTTTCAAAAAGAGGTGTTTATTGTAAGTGACAAAGAATAGATCTGCTTCCAGAAGTGTATAGTCAGATAGTCAGGAATAGTTAGTCTGTATACTGCAACTCTTGCAAACACAGCCTGACAGAAGGAGGAAAACAGACCTCTTCTTTCATTATTTTTCACCTATTCCATGGAAGATTCTGTTTAATTAATAACATACCCAAGCAAATCTGACCTTTCTGTACTTGAATTCACAAATATTTCATAAATATTGTAATATATTCTATAATCACAGCAATCTTGTATATAGCTTCAGTCTCTACTCATGGTTTCATTCTGATAGACTTTTTTTCATTTGACATGTAAAGAATTGAAAATTCACTGACTCACAGAACTGCTCCATCTTTGAAGAGCTGCAGAACTGTTTATGTAAATATGGTTCTATGAGCAGCAAGTCTGTCTGCAATTCCTGTTAAACTGCTGTGACAACTGCCATGTGATCGTTGTCAAATCACAACCGTCACATATATTACAGACTCAGTCTAACCCTTTCCAGAATAAGGGATTTATAACCTCACTTATACACTCCACAAACTGCACATCATCAGATCTTTTCTGTTAAGCTTCAGAATAAAAGAATAGCAAAGCATGACTCACAGCCTTGAAAAAAACATGACCCTCTCTTGGGGAAAAAGCACATGCAATCTCTACAGGATCTGAGCTGACGCCATGCAAGAGGAGGCTGGCATGACTAAACAGTAAGAATCTGTACCAGCTGCCATTACCACAGCTTTTGTTTGTACAATATGAAATATGGAGCTGTCAATGGCTAACTGTTCTCAGGAGGTATAAATAGTCCTGTTGGATTTTGCATTCCAAGCTCATAAGTTCTGTATCTCATATTGTCAGTAGCTATTCGTAGGAGAGCTGCTCACCCTGCAGAGGGAAGCGAGCCACAGCCTCCCCCGGGCACCCCTGCCACACACCTGGGTGGGCAGACATGTGCTGCCATGTAATTGAACTTCTGCCAGTGACACAGACGGCTGCACACGCATTCCTCACAATCTTGAGAGCTGATCTTCATGCCTGAAGGACTCTTGACAACCACACTGACAGTTGCTTTTGTAAGTGACAAAATCTGTGACCCCGTGTCTAAGGTCCTTCTAAGAGGGAAGGAGTCAGAGGGCAGCCGGTGGGGCCACAGAACAGCTGACCACAGCTTCTCACCTGCTGGGAACCCTGCTCCAGCATTTCCTCTAGGACATACAAACAATAAGGGGGAAATTTCTCCTCTGTTCCAGACAGACCAATCAAATATTGCCACATTGCACTTCACAAAACTTTCCCCCAGTCCAAATAAGGAAAAATTAATCATTTGTGGACGGGATGTGCCATACAGAGCTGGCCTGACAAGGGCATTGTGCATGGTTTGTGTTAATGTGCATAAAGTGAAACCCCAAGTTACAATATAATAGGCTATGGGACCCTAGTACTGCCCTATACCCTGCTTCCCTAACTCCTTCACACTTCCAGCTGTGCAGGCCCTGCTGTTGAGGCTGCATGCCTACTGCAGACTCTGCTAACAAAACCCTAAATTTGTCATTTTACCACACTACTTTGAAGAGTCATAACAGATTTGCTCAGTTGTTCTACAGCATTAGTGTCATTCTCTTCAGAGGTCCTTTATAACTGCAGGTTTCAGGTGTTCAGCTATCACTTTTATTAGATCATTGTGTTATGGGCCATTAACATCAGTTCTCTTTATCACCTCCTTTGCCCATTTTAAAGTCCATGATCTGTTATCTCTCTTTAGCAGAATACAACCACTTTTATTGTGTTTAACTAAAAATTACCCTTAAGGCCTCAAACATATAAATCACTGCTTTCCCTCCCCCACACTGTTCTGTTTTTAAAAATGTATATAGACCTACTACGATCTGAGTAAACCAAACAAGGGTGGTGATGAGAAATAATTTAACTTTCATTCAAATTTTCACTGGCATTCTACATCACAAACAAGAATGGGGGAAAAAATTCTTTAGCAGTTACTTCACAAATAATATTACCTGTTATATCAGAAAAGAAGAGGCCATATTCTCATAAACCCATATTCATAAGCAAACTGTGTCAGCTACCAATTCCATCACTCATACATTGTTCTTGTGGCTTATCTCAGCACCCATGTCAGCTTGAAAATTTAAAATTTATGTTGCAATATAAAGAAAACTCATGAGCAAATTGTGAAGAGATGGTGGGGAGGACAGTTGGTATTTTTTATTTATTTTTAATGACTGACTAAAGTTTGTGTTCTTACTTGCAAAACACTATTATGCAGTTATTTCAGGAGCTTCTGTTGTGGCAAAATCAGATGTAAATATTTATTTAGTATCATCTTTTTCCTGCTGTTTTGACAGTTTCCTTTCAACTTTTTATTATCAGGCCACCTAGCTCTACATTAAAAAGCTCAGGATCTATGTGCTACTGCATATTTAAATGTTCATTCATGAGTACATTAGATGCAAAGTGCAGAAGGAGAATCAAAAGACAGAGTCATCAGTAAGTTTAGGGAAGTGAATACATTCTAAGATTCCATGCTGTAGCACTAGATGAAATATCAGCACAATATTACTTTAATACTGGTAGCACATTATGAATACTATGTCCTTATAAGAGATTTCATCCCCAGGCAGAAATAAGCAGTGGTTAGCTATCACCTAAATAGACAAGCAAGTGGACATCAATAGACTAATATGAGATTATCATACTTGCTTCTGGCTATAATAGCATTTTGATGAGTAGTTTGTAGATTGCCTGAGACCACAAAATTATGGGAAGGCCACACAATCATTAACATCATCCAAAACTATTTCAAATCCCTAGGAAGTTCATGAGATCGAGAGCAAAGTACTTTGCTTACATGAGTTTAGAATTGGATGTTTATTCAGGTGTCCAATTCTAATATCTAGGTGCTAATTTGCATCATCAAAAGTAATTCAGACTAGTGTGAAATCCCTGGAATCTAGCAATATTTCTGAGGAGCTACAGTCTCATTCTGGAGCATGTTTTCAGTTGCCTAAATCAGTTCAATACTTCCTGGTCATCTCATACCAAGACCCCAACAGGATGCATGAATTCCCCAACATCCTCCATAAGAAACTGCTCCAGTGGATGTGGTCAAAACATACCACTTTCAGAGACTGAACGAAGGGCTCTTATAATCAAAGCTTGAGTTTGGAAAATGTGAACAAATTTGCTTTCTTGGAAAGTGAGACAGATATAAATTCCCATAGTGGAGAAGGGATTTGAAGGCAAATCTCTAATTTTCCAATAGATTATTTAATCTCTAAATTACTGGGCTTGTGGTCTAAACTCATCTTTTAAGCTGTTTCACCTGGCTGCAATAATTAAATACACACTGAATCATGAAAAGCACAAGAACTGCTCCCCAGCTAAGTTTGAACAACCCATATAGGAGACTGAAGATTTTTATCTCATTCCCAAGATAAAATTGATATCTTAGACATAAAGGGCTGGATTGCAGCATGCTTAGTACATTTTCCTGCAATATGACTCCGATTATTTCTCCAATAAAATTATCTGTACATGGTGTGAAGTCATCATCTCTTATTCCAAGGCAGGAAAAATAATTGGCTAAATGCAAAGCCACAAGTGTCTGAGGAGAGAGGTATTTGAGCTAAGGGAAGGAATGTGAGGTCATGTTTAAATTATAGCTTTATGTCATGGTGGTTTTGTTTTGGAGGTTTGGGGAGTTTTCAGTTTGAAAAGGTCCTGGTTTACTATGTTGGACTACATCAAATACATGTTATTCCTCCATGTAGCTGGAGCTTAATTTGATGTTATTAATTCTACGGGGCAGGAAGTCCTTAGAAGTTACATATTGAACTCAAGCAATACCATCCTGCTCCTTTTCCCATTCTTGATGAAGCTGTTACATGCTGGATGGTTTTGCTATTAACCTTTTCAAAAAAGCAGATAAATTCTTTCTTTTTCAAAACTCCCTTAATGTTACGCTCAACCATGCCTGTACCTGCCACAGCTCTGCATGATTTGTGAATAAGCATTACCAAGCCTTGCACAAATGGGAAAACTGGAGGATAAAAATACATATTTAAAACATTTTTTTAAAGGCCAGAGTCAGCCATTATTATTTAATAAATTTCTCCAAAGCTAGAATCTGATACTAAGAAACTTTTCTTTATACCTTCAGTTTATAAGTGTGGACTAAGCCAGTAATTTCTCTGTTTATACCACTTACCATGCTTTGCATGGGGACAAAAAAAGGCTCAGGATTTTCTGTGAAACAGATAAAATGAAAGAATACTTTTTAAACGCAGGCGGACAAGAACACAAGTCAGAAGCATCTTTTAATAACTCATGACAAGTGTGAATGTGACTGAGAAACTTCATATGATCAGATGACAAGCCTAATTGGGAGCACGCTGCCAAGGCAAGAATTGCACATTTCACAAGATCCTAAGGAAAGAATATTTATTAATCCACAGCAAGGAAAAATAAAAATCCTGACACAAGACCTTTCCCAAAGCTGCAGCTGTAACCTATCTCTCCATCTATGAGCCTTCCAAACAATCTCTTTCTCTTTAAAAGATTTCACTGACACTTGTCAGGTTGTTTTCAAGCAGTTAGACCTATTTTTTTCCCCAGGTTGCTCACAGAAACAAAATCCATGCCATGACAGAGATATGGTCTGGTGAGAAGCTGTTTGGAGTTGGTGATCTTTTACTTCTGCTCTTCATATTTAACATACACCTACATCTGCAGAAATTACTTGTGCAGGACTTATGCAAGTGCAGGGTGAAGGGTGGTTGCTTTTTTAAAAGAAAAGATTGAAAATCAATAGAAGCACAATGTGAGATAAGCCAGTGCTCCAAAGATAGCACTTGAGGTACATCTGAACAACTAAAATAATACCATCCAGGACCATTTTTTTCTGCCTTCACAGAGCTGTATGGTGATCAGCTATCCATCCTCAAGACAAACAAGAGAACTCATAGCTCAGGAGGACCAAAAATTAAAAAGCTGCC
The DNA here is from genome assembly GCA_013400435.1 of Pycnonotus jocosus. Lineage (NCBI taxonomy): Eukaryota > Metazoa > Chordata > Aves > Passeriformes > Pycnonotidae > Pycnonotus > Pycnonotus jocosus. Next base: position 97,093 of record VWYP01014995.1, on the reverse strand, counting down.
TTAGAGTATCTTTGCATTTTTCCAAGTCCTTATGCTGGAAGGCATCTTCAGTGCCCAGAAAATGTAACCCAGACAGGTGACCTGTTCAAGTCATAGCAGCCTTCCTGAGCTGAAGCACTGCCCTCTCTGAGCTGTACTCTGACACATAAAAGGGTCTGTTTATAACCTTTACTCAGCTGGGGTTTCTTGCTTTACTGCTTGTTAATCCTGCACAAGTACCATGCATCTGACTGGGGAATGGCTTGTTTTAAAATCACAGGTTCTTTGTTTACAAGAGGAATATCCACAGTACAGACTCTCTGCTGATAGCTTTGCTACATCTCTAGATTGCCCTGTAGCTTCACCTGTAACCTACAGCAGGTAGGTAACACCATGATGTGAGGTAAATTGCTGCCCTGTAGTAGTAAGTATATTCAACATACTCTTATGGGCTAGAGCATAATGGAAGCAGAGGTGATGTTTGTTGCAGAAAATCTGTAAAGGAAATAGCAGTAGTAGGCACTGTGGAAACAGAGCATGAGGCAGCAAACTCCTTTACTGTAAGGACAAAACCCAGCTGTCAATGATCTCATGCCATAGATAGAGAACTATAGGAGCTGCTGTTTGGGAGAGATCATGATTTCACAGGGGGAAGGAAAATAGATCCCAATCACACAGAGAGTGGTTTGACTGCCCCTCCATGACCTTCACTAACACAGAGACAGCCTGCCTGCAGGCAGGGTCTGCAGGGAGGAAACGGCTGGAAGTTGTTTCCTGCAAGTGCAAATCTCTGAAGTAATAACATATGGTGTTGGTCCCTTAGTCTTATGACCCAGCTGTGAAGACCAGTTAGGAGCTTTTTTGTTCCTCATATTTCTTCATTTAGGGGTGTTCTCTTAAAAATATACACATATGCATACATATATACATATCCTCCTTTTTAGTAAATTAGTGGAAGAAACTCAAATACAGGCTGAGCATGAGACCACAGTGCCTCAGAAGGGAGCACCCTCTGCAGATTTGCACAGTGCTGCTGTGTAACAGAATAACACAAGCAATGAGAGCAATGGGATACATTGCAAAGAAAGGAAAAGAAAAGGCAGCCATCTACGTAAATATTCTGCATGCATTAACTTAATGCTTGTTCATATAAAGCACATTAAAAGATGACAAATTTGTTCCAAGTAAATACACAAATCTGTTTGTTTAGATTAGTGGCAGACTGACAAACAGTTTTGACAAAACTTTTGATAAGTGCATTGGAATGCACAGAAAACCAGCACACACACTGGTCTATGTTTGCAGTAAATCTTTAGGAGAACACATACAAGATTCTACATAGCTGGTGATTTTTGGGCACACCATGGTCTCAAAAACACATGATCTCTTAGAAGTCCCAGCTATCTTCCTTGAAATGCACTCCAAGCAAATGAGAGAGGACGACATACCACAAATAACACATGGTAAATACACCACAGAAAAAACAACCCCCCAAACAAACAGTGTTTCACTTCACTCAAGCATGAATAAGGCATGCTTTGATGCAATTGCATCTTATCTGTATAATTTATGTTCAAGTAGCTTGCAGCAAGCAGAGTCAAATGAAACCAAAGTCCTGAACACATGTAACTTACACTTAAAGCGATAATAAGGATGGCTCTTTTTATGAGCATCATAAAAAGCACTAACCAAACAATCACAACAGATTAATTAACTGATCTGGGGTCTTGGGAGAAAGATTTCTGTAATAAATACTGGAACTACAACACTACATTGTAATGCTAATTAGGTACATAACAGTTGGTAGGCAAAGCAGTTCTCTGATTTCCTTCAATAGTACAAAGAAGAGAACAGATCCTCACGGCTTTTCTTAGGCACAGCATAATTTGAAAAATGGGAGCAATTCTCTAAGTATGATTAACCAAATGGACTACCCTTTGTTTTGGACAAGATCATGGGCAAGGAAACTAAAGAGCTCAGGCTACACAGGAGTGTACAGAACATCTGCAGATGTATGCTTAACTAATATTTAATGCATCTGATTTTTGAAAATTTTTCAAAGGTAGACAATGAAATACAGCAAGTAAAACTAATTTGGGCTGGGCTTTCTCTTTAAGGTGCTTTCAGAGAAATAAGGCAATCTAGTCATACAAGGGTTTTTAATCTATGATTGGCGAATCATTTTGAATCTGTTTAACAGTTGAAAAGGAAATAGACATTTTTGATAATTGAATGTTCTGTCATGATGCATGCAGTCTGAAGCTAGAGCACTGTTTTGTGATATGGGAAATCTTACACTTTTTGTGAACCTTTTGTAAATCCCCTTTATCTTTTCAGTGCTTGCCAAATTGCAAAGAAATCATCAAAAACCCAGAGGAAAACTATATTCCTGATCACATTTTCAGGTTGAATACAAAATTTACCCTTGGAAATTTCAATAAGCAATGCATGATAAACTGCAACCAACTGTAAATCTGACCCACATGAAGAATTTTTCAAGACAACATCTCCTGACTGGCTATTGAAGCAAAAAAACCATGCAAGACATGAAGATAAGCCTCCTGCCAGTAGTAATTTCATCTTTTACAGTATGCCTTTAAAGACTTTTTTTAAAGATACCGAAGCACCTAAAGGAAATTCTCATGCTTTGTTTGTGGGTTTTTTATTAGTATTGCTAGCAAATCGATATTTCTCTTATATTTTGCAAAAGTGCTCTCTACCTCTCCCAAAAGAAATCCAAAGAAAATTCAGCCTGAGGTATTTACCCATCTATAAAACTTCATGTCAAATGTTACTAGATATAAGAAAAACATATAAGAAAAAAATCACCTGCATGTATATATAAATGCATTTATATCTTTATGTGACATTCCAGACACAAAGAAATAGGTCTTGTACAGGACAATATGTCACCTACTGGATAGATTGTATTTTTCCCTGAATGAGCACAGTTTACAGAGTTCCAATAGTTTCCATATCCTATTTTGCTGTGACCTACTTATTCCTATTCTTCACAATCAGAAAATAGCCACTGGATGAAGGAAGGTTAAATAGACATTATATTAAATTCTGCAAACTTGCCAGGTAAAGGGGGGGAGGGGGGAAGTGAAGAAATACAGAAGAAAAGGAAGAATCTCAAAACAAAGCACATAAGCCCCTTGAGGCTGAGCATCAGACCCAATTAGGTTAATAGAGTTTTACTGATTTGCTCCAGTTGCAAAACTGGTTCAAGTCTTTTTGTTCAGAGATGGAAGAAAAACAGATTGTACCTTGTTCCTAGCTCAGCCTTGGTTCTGGCTGTACCTTGTTCCTAGCTAAATATATAGTGAGGAACATGCCTCACACTCCTGTCACTAGAATGCTTCTGGATACTTCTCCCAGTCCAGTGATGAATTACCCTGATCAAATATCTTAGTCATGCTGTTCTTTTAAGCCTTCCAATCCCAACACAATATTCCCATATCTTTGTTTCTCAAATCTGTCTCACTGCTCCAGCTGCAAATCAAGTCCTGCACACAGAGTCACCTTCAGTGGTTTCTCAGCTCTTTGGATGAGTCAGAGGTCATTGCTCTGGGTGGTGTCCAGCCTGCAGTTTGAACATTATGAAGTTACAGCATATTTTAAGCACAGAAAAAGCATCCCAGTTTGCTATCATGGTACATGTAGCTATCAAACAGCATCAGAAATATGCATATGCTGTCAGCATTTTCGCCACTTTGGTTTCTAGACTAGTGCAAGTTGTACGTAAATATCTCAGTAATTAAAGTGCTAGTGGCTGGTCTATACCAATGTTCCTATAAAAGCAAGGGAAATAGTAAGAGTGAAATAAATAAAGACTGAAATGAAGAACATACCTGGTGCCCCTAAATTTTCACTCCAAGTTAATTATGGTTTTCACAAATCTTCTCTCTAACTGATCTGCTAGCCAATAAAAACACTCAGATCCAAGCCCTAGGTAAGCCAGAGAGAGAGATTTTACCTTACTACTTCAGTACAAGTTAAGGATTCAGGAGCTGACTGTCCTCCAGAGCATTCAATGAGGCTTCCCTCCAGCTCAGCCACATTCTCCTGTTTCTGCCCTTCTTCATTAGAAATGCCTTGCATTGGCTTGATTTTTACATCCTAATCTACTCGCACATATTTCTACATACAGGGCATTTCAACTGAACTGAAAATTCATCAAGATTCTGGACAACCTCATAAAGTGACTGTTGTAGAGCTCTTGACTTTGGAGAAGCATCAGGATGCAGAAGTTCCACCCAAAAAATTCAAGCAATAGTTATCAGAGGACATTAAAAAATTGTCCTCTTTGAGCACATTAAAAAAAAGAAAAAAGTTTATCAGCATGCACATGGACAAGCCATGGCTTATAAATTCAAATGAATACAGCAAGGGCTCACTAAGAGGAGTTTGACCCTTTCCCTTTCTCAATGGCTACATTTGGATGAGAAAGCAGAGGTAGCGAAGAAACAGCAGCTCCAAGAACAAGTGAAGACAAAGACGTGGGGTTGCTGTCCACACCCACTCTGCTGACAGATCTATGGCTCAGAGATTTTAAGAATACAGTGACAGAGAAAAAAATCAGAAGGCATTAATTACTACAGCAAGGAAAGGACCAGGTAGGAGCTAAATTATAGCATAAAGCAAATCTTGCTTCTGTTATAATCTCATTTTGCTGTTGGCATTAAGCCTTTAAGAATTATTGTTTTCCACTCTTACCTCCCAGATATTCAAGAGGGACTGGGAACAAAAGTAAGCCTAGAAACAGCAGATGATTCTTTTTGGCAGAACCACATGCAGCAATTCATACAAGCTGAGCAGAATGTACAAATACAGGCACACTTGTCTAGATATGATTTCTATGTGAAGTTATTGACATCAAGACCAGTACTGAGTAATTTTGAGAAAAAGTATTAAGGCTGCTATCACCTATGCCACTCTTCAAATCAAGAAATTTTCAAATCTTCTGGTATTGCAGGTCTGAAAATATACCAAATGTTGGCAGGACATGACAGAGATTCACCTGCACTTCTTTTATGCTTTTGTTATTCACAAGACTTCTTAGAGCTTAACCTCTGTATAAGTCATCAGAAAATAGAGAACATTTCAAAAGAAATGCCTGAAAAGCCTCTTTCAGTCTGGACCTTGAAGAATATAACACCACATTACAGTGCAATTGATGCCTCAGTTATTGCCAGGATCCTTTATAGCTACTGCAAGGTCCCTCCCCTGTTTCTGGATTAATTGTTCCTAATTTCTGTTTATCACTTCTTATCCTGTTCTGGGGTTAAACTAGTTGGAGCAGTTTCTGAGCAGAGAATCTAAGCCTATATATCGAGTAGATAAAGACCTGCATTTCCTCTATTCTGGGACTCAATAACAACTAGGGGAAAAATTTCTTTTCCACCTTCAGACAGAATAATAAAATATTTTTACACTGCTTTTCACAAAACTCTGCCCCAGTCAAAACAAGGTATATCCACAGGAGTGAGTGTGTATCAGCAAGAGGAACAAGATACCTTGAAGAAAGGAGAAGGGGCTGGAGGCAAGCTGCTGCAGGAGATGCAGAGAGAACTGCCAAGGAGTCAAACCAGCTTCCAGGCCAGCACAACATCCAGGGCTGGGCTGCAGCTGAGCAGGTGCTGCAGGAGGTTGCAGCAGACTGCACTGCCCATTATTTCCATAAGGAGAGGGGGGAAAGGCAGTGCTGATAACAGCTAAGCAAACTGCAAGCCAGGGAAATGCTGAAGCAGCTGCTGGACAGCAAACAGGCAGCAGCAGAAAGCCCCCATCACAATGAAATAGAGACGCATGCACAGAGTTACTGTACTGCATTCTGCTTCCAATTCACTTTCTGCCTAAATTAGAATTAATATTTTAAGGTCCTAAGAGAAATCCAACTTACACACGGCTGCTCTTGCAATAATAAGGATTAAATCAATCCTTTCTTCCTTCAGCTCCCCACTGGGAGTAAACATATGGCTTCTGAGAGGGTTTGACCCATTTCCCATCTGCCAGTGACCAAACTCAAGGTAGTGAAGTGCAGCATCAGCACCCATCTATGGGTGAGATCTCCTGAAATTAAGGTGAACTGATTCATCCTGGAAAGATATTGAAATAAAGGAAAGCTTTTTAGTGTACCAGAACTCATTAATAAGTACAGGTATCCATTTGTATGTGTTCATTAGGTTTTCATATAAATCTATGGGTGATGCTATGATAATGCATAGCAAATATTCAGCTGAATTTATATAGTCAATCTTCAAGATCCCTTTCATCATTATTTTAGTTGCTTGTAGACACTACACATGGGTAATTTTGAGGTGGACATTGTTGGTCATCCCTACAACACAGCAGGATGCAGTGAGGGGCTTCTCAACCTTGTAAACTTGATTACTCCAAAAGTAGCCATATTCCACTCATAATAAGTCAAGTTCATAAATATATTTATTATATTTATTTTATATGTCTATATTTTATATAAATATATTTATTGATTATCTTTATTTAGTAGAGTAATCCACTAATGGGGCCTTTCTGTTTCAGTGGCTGGAGTTCTCTGCATCAATGTGCTAGATAGTGCAAAGCTATCAAGTTCATTTTTTGTTGTCTCAGGATTTCTATAGTGTGCCTTATTTTGGAATTGCCAGCAGCAGACTTGTCCCAGGACTCTCATCCCAGGATAAAAGAGATTTAATATATGCATTACAGTTTTTTGAAGCTGTGGAACATTATTCTTCATATCCTTATAGTCACTCATGTCCATCTTTTAAAAATACACTAAAACACAGCAGATTTTTATTTCAATATAGATCTATCAAGCAACAACCAGCCAAAGGTTGAGTATAGGCCTTTTCAGGTTTGCCATCATAACAGCTTTGAAGGAAGCCAATTCGGCATTTGTACAGTTTAGGAACAAATTATTAAACATCCCTTCCTGCCGATCCATTTCTCCAAATTCTCTAAGGACCTTCACTCTTCATTAAACTTTCATAAAAAGCAATGTACTGAAATCTGTATTAGTGCCACTAATAGTAACAAAAGTTTTGAAGTGCTAGATAACTCACAGATTTAGACTGCTAACTCAATTATCCAATGCTTTTCTTTCTAGACAGCAGTTTATTTTGTTCCTGTCTCCATTCATGCATTAGGCGGTATCCATCACTTCTTAGTCTAAGGAAGTAAACAATAAGCACTATTAAATGAAAGGTATGAGTTGTGAAAATAAAGGTTTTAGCTTTAAGTTAACTTCCAATCATTCAGAAATTATGTCTGCTACTTTGATTTTAGGAGAATTGAAGTTCAGTGAACACCAGTGTCTGATCAAAGCCTCAAGAATTCACAAATTCAAAAACACATTCTCAAGCTTGATAACCAGCACAATGTTTCCTAAGGTAATTATCTTCACTGATTTAAGAAAGTTATGGTGTTACAGTTATACACACAGTAGACAGACACCAAAAGCATGACAGTGGCTTCTAGTATTTAATTTTTCATTTGGGTCATGTCAGAAAAGCCACAAGAATGTGTTCCCAGAGTACTTCACAATTTCAAACTGCAAAGTAGGACAAAACGTCCCAAGAATTCACATCACAAATTGTTTTGAGGCCCAAGCAAGCACTTAGGCTAATCCACATATTAGCCACAGGAATGTTTCTTTTGCCTTCTGAGAAGCCTGAATAGCTTGAGGAGACCAAATAATTCCAAAAGACCAATATCTTTTACTATATGTTAAAGCTGCATTCTTCAAACCTACCTATTTTTAGCTGCATTTCAATATCTCAGTTGCATTTTAACTCTGTTGTTACATATAATACATTTTTTCTTTAGCAAACTGTCAAAGAAAAACACTGGAACAGCTTTCAGATTTAATATTATTAAATTATTCTTTATTCATACTATGAACATTTCATTTATTTTTATATCTGAATTTTTTTTTAATTCTGAAAACTACATACAATTCTGAATCAATGTGATGGGGGAGATTTTCTTCTGAAAGACTGGAAAACCTGAAAGAGGTATTAAATACATGGCCACTGTCACAGCTTTTGCTGCTTTTTTGTTGTTAATATCCCTTAATCCACTAATTTCAAACTTGTCACAATTTCCAGTCTTTTCAACACTGATAAGAAATTTCTCTCATCAACATCAGAAATTGTCCCTTTAATTGCAATTCTCTTTCCTTATTCTTTAAAATTTATTTGTAAATTTTTTAACTAAAATCAGTTTACTGGGAAACACCATGAAACACCATCAAAATGTTATATTAGCTTTTTATCTATATTTCTCAGAATAAAGTAGATCAAGTTTAAGAATGTTTCTAAAAGGTTTTTAAATTTTGAAAAAAGGAAAAGCTCAGTAAATTACAATAAATTACTCTTTGCTATTTTCCTATTATTTTGATCAACAATTTTATAATGCTTTTCAATACAATCATTTTTAGTGATTTTTCATACATATGTGTGTGAATGTAAATATCTTTTAAAAATATAAAGAATAAGCTCATTTAGGCAAAAAAGAATTAATGGAAATATCTGTGTTCATCAATTTCATGTAAAATAATGCAAAAAAAATCACTTCCATGTCTTACATTCAAAAGAAAAAAAAATCCTGTATAATGCACTAAGATAATTTAGTTATGCTACATCTCTCTTAATGAACAAGCTTCAATAATCTCACCACAGAAAAATCTAAATGATGGGAACCAAAGTGGCTTTTTCAGTCTTGTACCAGGATTTTTTTTTTTAACCTGGGAAGGCATAAAGAAATTTAAATTCTAGCCCATGTCATTGTACTGAAAAAAGTTTCCCGCGTCTCACCCCAGTCTATGGATAGTTCTGCTTGCCAGCAATGGTATCAAGTCAGTACATGTCCTTTTGAATACTTTAAAAACCATGAGCAATCTTCAGACTCCTGAAGAAAATGCATTGTTTCCCAGAGGAAGGAAAATCACTTGCCTATTAAGCTTGTCTACCAAACTGGTTGAAAAATGAATGCTTAACCCATGTGCTCCAGTTGTTAAAAAAAAAATAAAAAAGAAATTGTGGGTCTCATTTAGTTTCACACAGAGAAAATAGAACTTATACCAGAATTTTAATTTAAGTCCTTCAGTGCTATTTTAAAGATTGGATTTATTAAGGAGATCATAATTCAGTATTGTGATCTAAAAGTCATGGGGGGGAAAAAAGGCAAAGTCAGCATTGATTAAATTGAGCTACATGCTAGAAGGATATTGCTATTATTTTCAGAAAGTAGCACAACTATTGATATTGTCTGTGGTTTTGCAGAGGCAAGCAGCCTATTTTTTATAGTATCTGAAATATTAAATGTAAAGTCAGCAAAAATACTCTGTTTACAAACACAGTTCTTTTTAAAATCATAGCACATAAGATTTTTTAATGTGAACTGATGCTAAAGTAAATATAGGATGGATCTATTGTTTGTAGGAGATATTCTAAAGGAACATGGATTTTAATTATATTCTTCTCTATTTACTTAAATTATGTTTTGTTCATCTATGATAAAGCATTGACATATAGACAAAATTAATGGTGAAGAAAACAGATGCACTAAGGCTTGATTAGTTAATTAACTGAACACCTCCATAATGTTTAGTGGATGATCCATCATTTTCAAAGGGTTCATGTAACATTTCTGACCCCAAAACACCTGCCTAAACAAATAAAAGGACAACTGTGAATGAATTACAAATACAGGATCTCTACAGCTTCCTGAAGAGAGAAAGTGGGGTGGGATGTGTTGAGCTCTTCTCCCTGGTATTCAGTGGTTCAAATGAATGGTTCCTTCAATGGTTCAAAAATGTGCCAGGAAAGGTTCAGACTGGGCATTAAGAAACCTTTATTCACTGAGAGGGTGGTCAAACACTGGAGCAGCCCTCTTAGCTGTTGGTGTTTGCTGCCCCAAGCCTGCCAGTGATTAAGAGGCATTTGGACAACATGCAGGTTGGCCCCGAAGCTGTCAGACAATTGGACAAGGTGATCATTGCAGCTTCCTGGCAACTGAACTGTTTTATTCTACATTCTTAAATATCAACAAGTAGAGAGGCTGATAAATTATCTTTTGTTATTCGTGGTATTTTAGACAAGAGAAAGATAATTTTTTTAATCTCTGAAAATCAACAGTGTCTTATTTTTAGCCAAAAACTGTTCATATTTAAAAGACTACAGCTGGTATTCCAGAAAGTTCATTCCTTATTTAGCAGCTCATTACATTACACTCTTTTCACCCAGAAAATAAGTTTAGTTTATGGTTTCAATGTGGTTCTCTTCTAACCCCTAAAACACAGAGGAAGTCAATATCTTTCTGGGTGGCAATGATACACAAAAAAAGCTTTTCCTTGTTACAGAACACTGTGTCAATTTATTCTGTATATAACTGGATTCAGAGGTTCCTCAACATCATCAAAAACTGTGGTGGAACTATTATTGCCTCTTTTGACATATAACTGTGTATTAAGGACTTACTCATTAACTGCAAGCTTATAGCCAAGAGGGTAAGGATATAGACCTAAAAAGCTTTGTAATGGGATATGCAGCATTTCACTGTTAAGCCATTCATCCACATCTGGTCTAGCTTAGCAGTGACCTAAAATCATTACCGTATGACGGCTCCTTCCTAAGTTATGCAAAAGGAACCATTTAGTCCAGTTCTTAATCTGGGGAAATATGCACATCACAAAGGACCCATTAAAACATCCTGCAGAGCCTCCAAGGATTTAAAAAATGAGCTTGCTTAGCCAAAGTTAAATTTATTATTACTGTGTTCTTAAATTGCTGCTGATTCATTTTCTGCATGCTGTAACCATACAGGATAAAGCCAGTAGATACACTTTTTGCATATTGTGCTTTTTAACTCTTTAACCTTATTCCAGATATGATTAGAAACAGTGCATCATACCCATTAAATGGCCACAAAGGAGTTTGCAATGTTCGTGTTATTTTGACAAGAGCTGAGGCCTGTGGGCTCTTTAAGCAGCAGTTCTGGTCTATTTATTTCAGCTGTTACCTTATTCTCCCTCAGCTTCTTGTAGCCCTCAGCAAACCCATTCAGCCTCCAGTAACCCAATTTTCCCCCTTTTCTGCCTGGGGTAGCTCTGGCCAAGCTCTTTCTTCCTGCTCTGTGCCCCTTCCTTCTCTGAGGCTTTATTCAGGCTCTGACTCTCAGCAGCCAGACTGTTCCCAGCTGCCTTTCTGCACCTTCCCATGCAGCAGGAAGCCCTGATCCCACAAACACACCCTGGGCACATTCTTTTCTTCCTCACGAGTCCCTTCCCTGTCTGCCCAAGCATCCTAAAAGGATATTGACGCTCATGTTTAGCACTCCCCACATATTTCTAGCAGCAAGGATCACTTGTCAAAACCCAAAAAGTTTGTTATCGGTCATGTAGGAGGTCATGGCACAAATCTTTAACACCCTCTCACAAACCTGCCATATTCCTGGTACATAACTTTGCAGGCCTGCTCTCAGATTTGTGGTAGCACAAATCTGTGGTGAGCATTTGGGGTGGGGAGGAGATACCTGGAGCTTTTTAGTGCATCTGGGTATGACTTCACATACCAGTCTGTCTGACAACCTTGATGATAACAACAAGCATAGAAATGTTACATTGATACCAAAATGGATCACACTACTGTGTTTGGCTTATTTGTCTCTAGAATCTACAATAAAAACTGGCATTTACCATAACTACTGCTGACTTCTCCAAAATTATGTTGAAGTTATCAGCAGATGGAGTTGTGATTTTTGACCCTAATGTTCTTATTGCCTGTCTGCATCGTCACTGTTATCCCTGCTTTGTCATTAAATAGGATTTCATTCCCTAGGGCTATAATAAATAATTCCCATAAATTCACATTTTAAGTTTACCACCATACTTTAGTTCAAAGAATTCACTATATGAAACTTTGTTTCCTATACAACAAGGACCTTTTCTTTTCAGATTCAGTACTAGGAATTCTTTTATATTTCAAGTAAGAGTGAAACAAAAATCAATAAAATGCTACGACATTATCAACCATTATAGCCCCCTCCACATAAAAATCAATAGTTTTTTCAATCTTACTTTCAAGCCATGGGTACTTTACTTGGCCTTTTAGAAAATAGTCACTTTTTTAAAGCTTTTGATACATTTCTGAAGATTTTGGCTACTTTACCCTTTTAAAGCTATATTTCAAAAATTGAAGACAGGATAAAATTTGGTGAGATTGTTTTATTATCTCTCAAGGAGATAGCTACTCATGTTAGCTTCTTGAAAAAATAATTTAAAACCTACCTGCATAGTATTACTGATGCTCAGATCATAATCAGCTTTCCAGTACACAAAAACTCTTTAGTGCTTCACGGTATTATAATAGCAACTGGAACTTCACAGACAAAACTAATAACATTTTTATTTTTTGGCAGGAAACTGAAGAGCAAGATTATTCCCAAATCTATGCAGTCCCACAGCCCTTTATCAAACCTTTCAATCTCAAGTGAGGCACATGCATTTCTAATGTTTTTACTTCTTCCAAGAATTTGTCTTGGCTTTGTTCAATTTCATGACACTTTCCTTGGGGAAATCACAGAATCAGGAAAAAAAAAAAAAAAAAAAAAAAAAAACC
>VWYP01014995.1:55953-84482 GCA_013400435.1 Pycnonotus jocosus | reverse complement strand
CCACACAACATGGGAAGATATTGGGCCTGAAGCTTATTAATGACCCTAGTAAGCCTTGAATAAGACCTAGAGATTTGTATTTCCATTAGAAGTGAAACATGAGAAGTCAGCAGGAGTTGAGTTAGATCTGTACCAAGAACTAAGCAGCACCTGAGGCAAGATTCAGTGGGATGCCTGTAAGAGGTGCAGCAGAGAAACAATTGTGAGAGGGAGTAAGTGCTAAGGTAGCTCCAGGAATAACCTAATGCTAATATTTTGGAGCAACTCCAAAATATAATCTATCAGCATGTAATATCATCACTGGTAATAAACCCCACTCACTGCTGCTGTGCTGCAGGCCCTGCTCCTCCCAGCCTCTGCACGGCTCCCAAGGGAGCTCTGACAGCCTTCCTCCCCATCACTGCTGCAGGAATTATCTCACTGGGAGCCATTAAAGCACCATTATGCCTTGTTAGCTCCCTCACTCTTCTTTTAAAATTTAAAAAAACCCACTCTCAGAAGCTTGAATTTTAGGGGGATTGGGAGGCATGCTAATCACGTTTTCTATGCTGTGTTTCAATATGTTCTAGATTTGTTCCTTGAGTCAAGGTCCCTGGTGAACACACATCTCTGTCAAGGGAATGATTAGACATCAGTCTCCTTTCCCACTTTGTACATCTACTTCTATAATCTCTTTAAAGAAAAATGTTTTTCCTCACATTGAAAAAGGATATTATTGATATTGTATTACTACCCAAAAAGTGTAATAGTCTGTGATTGATAACATTATTGGACTTTACAGACTCTAAAGATAACAGTTGTTAATTGATCCATAATTTTTTTTATCAAATGGATGATGGTCTGCCCTATATTTACATCTTTATCAGCTTTCTAAAGGGTCATTGCACAGAATTTTGGGGTTTATCACATTACCTTTTCTCATCCCATTTGAATCCAACTTTGATTCTGTGATGTCTTAGAAGATCTCTTGGAAGAAGTAAGAAAGCTGCCTTGGGCTTGTGGCCCAGCTGGCAGTCATGAACTATCACTCACAAAAGGAGGACTTTAATAGAGTCTCATGGCACAGACTCTATTTTCCTTGCTTTCAGTGAAATGATTTGAAAGGCTGGAATAAATCACTGTGCATCCTGGCCCAGGAGATAACCACCTCTAAGTATTCAATACATCCACCATTTTTCTCATAAAGGGATTTATTCTACCCAAAGATTCTTTTCTCAGCTGCCTGCAGGGAGAAGTGAAACGCTGGACTTTCTTCCACTGGGCTGTCAGGACGTGTTATTCTGCTGATCAAGGATCTTCAAGTACCCAAGACTAATCAGCCCAAGACAGGCTAATTATAATCCCTGAGGCTGCCTCCAGTCTAGGAAAATATTGCTAAAAAAACCTGCTATGATCCTTGCCAAGCTGGCATTTTTCCTAGCTCCAAGTGGTATCAAATTTCACTTTCAGACTGTATAATTTTCAGGTTGGATATAGCTGGGGGAAATATCATTTCACAGGCTGAAGGTTTGTTGAGGTTCTCTGCAACCTCTCCCTTCCCTGCAGTTCTCCTATTCCAGTGAAAGCACCTGACAAATAAAAAATGTTATTTAATCTTCATACTGTTCCTTAAGTAATGGCTATCCATAGTCTGAATTTATTAAGGATTAGTTAAAACCATGAGGTATTACTCAGATTTAAAGAATCCATCAACAACAGTCAGTAAGAAGACAAAGAAATGCACAACTCAATTTCTAAACCATTCAATAAACTTCAAGATATCATGCTGTTGGAGTTCCCATATGTTTAACACTAATCTTAGGTGTTTGGTTTAGCAGGTTAGTTTGTTTAATATACATATTAAATACATCCCTAGATTTAATTTTTAACTATTCAAAAGATGAATATAAGAATCAGAGCTACATGCCAGTATATAGGACTAAGTAAGACAAAACTGAAGTGGATTCTAAATTATATTGGGAGTCAGAAAACAACAGAGGTTAATTTGAGGCCTACTTTTACTCTTTATCACTCATAAAGTGTCTTTCTTGCCATGTTCCTCTTCCCTGAGCTATTGGCACATTAATTGGAAATATACACCCTTAGCTTATACTTGACACAGCTATTCTGGTTTCAAAAATAAATATTTATTAGACTGAAAAGAGCAATATCTCCACAACCCAGGGGACTGCCTAATTCAGAGCAGATGTTAGTTTCATATATCTTACATCTCATTTTAATGCATATCCACCTGTCAATAGCTGGTTTGGGCTGCTTGCTCTCTGAACAAAACCTAGGCAATAAAGTTTCATGAAGATCAGCAGTTGGTGTTTTGATGAATCTGCAATGACTGAGAGGATAGTATCTTGTAGAACAATTGTTATCAATCTCTAATTTTGGAAAGGAGCCCTTGGGGATCATGCAAAAGCATGGCAGGTCCCCCTTTCACAAAAACCAGTATTTTCTTTTTAAGTAGAATGGCCTGGACATATTGCCTCAAGCTTTACAGACCAAGTGGTGCTGCCCCTCTATCTGGATGGAAATCACTTTGACTCAGCCAGTAGAGATATTTGCCTGGTCATTTCAAACTTTATTGTAGAATTAAGCTGATATTTTCAATTCAGCAGGCTCAAGAGTCTCAGTTTGCATACACTACTTATAAATGTAATTTTGTGTGACCAAAACCACTGAGCTTTCAATACGTTTTGTAAATGTTCTAATGTGCAATGTTTTACCTAAGATCAAAAATCCCGACAGCTAGTTTCCTTCCTTTAGGTTTTAACCTTGCACTTTCCAGCACCCACATCTCTCATTCAACCATGTTCCTTTGCACCATTCTCTCTGGTATCTACTGCTGTCTTTCCTGTATGTATCTCCCTGTGTGTAAAGTTAAACTGGCAGTGGTGTCACCCAGCACCTACACAGAGTGCTGTGCAAAGGGAATCAACATCATTGTGTCCATTCTGCAGGTGAAAGCAAGGGGCACAGGTACAGAGGCAATGTGAAAGGGGCATACTTAGCATCAGAGCCAGAAGCAGTTTCCGGTCTCCTTGATCCAAATATCACAGGCCACTGCCTTTCTTGGAGCTTAGAACTTCTCTGAACTACTTTTATTCTCTATCCTTTTACAAGAAAATTTAAACCCAGGAATTCCTTCCACTAGTTTCAGCACAATTTCTTGACAAGTATAGGAGGTAGAACACCTAAGATCTTACTCAAACAAATACTAATTAAGTAACAGTGTTCTATAGAACTCACCATTCAGGTCCTCAAGATGCTGACACAAACAATTCTCTATACTGCCTAACAAGAACAAGAGCAACAGATATCTCAGGGGGATTTCTCTCTCTTGATTAAAGTGACTTTACTAGTTCCAGAAAAGAAAAGGAATCACATAGGTGAGACCAGCAAATGAAACTGAACTTCCAATCGTATTCAAAACAACCTAACAAAGTGGAACAGAAGGAATAATTAAGAAGTTTCCAGTGTAATTCACAGAAATTCAAAATCAAGCCTCTTCATTTATTTAAAAGTTTGCTTTTAAAACCTACTGCATTGCAAACAGGTGCAAAGCACTTTGGGGATTAAAATTATTTTCTTCTGAAAGAGCTAGCAACATTATTGCTGATGCACTGTTTATACATCATGTACAGAGTATATTTAGGTTCTACCTTCTTCAGATACAAGAAAACTCAAAATCCCCTGATTATTTTCAAAGGTTGTCTGTGCATGACAACATCAAAAAGCTCCTTGCAGCTGTTAATGACCTAGTAAAGTACTAGGATGAAATTTTGAGAAGGAATAAGACTAGATGGCATATTAAGGATCTGTGGAATAGACCCTGCATATGTTAATAGCTGACCCTTAAAATGGCAACTTCCAGATCTGCTGTGTCATTGCCTTAGCAACAGACTCGACATGCTGAAATCTGACAGCAAGCTTTTCGAGCTGAAGCTATGCATTTCAAGGGGAGGGGGTTTTAGCAATGGAAATCTGATTTATTATTCTAAAAAATGGTATGTTTTAGGAGAGTAGCAGTGCAGCTTAAAGTACAGGAAGGACACATACTAGGCAGTATGGCCTTGGCCAGGGAATTAGCCTCTTCAGCAGGAAAAGCTGTTTCTAAACATGATCTAACACACTTGAAAACTGTAAGCAGCCTGGAGTAGCTTCATGCAAGAGCTTTGAAAGATTTTCTTATCAGAAAACATTCTCAACAGACCACAGTTATTCCATCAATAGCACTCACAGTTTTTCATGACAAAAACTAAGTGTCAAGAAAAGTTTTTCGTTACTTTTCATTGTTAATTAGTATTTTGTTTGAGTTTCTTTAAGGCTCATTTTGCAATATCAGCTGAAAAACTATTTTATACAGACCTCAGACTTAACAATATCAGTCTCCTTTATTTCTGGTTTGTGCTCACTGCATATGTTCTATCAGTCTCTCAGATAAATACCTGCCAAAACCTTTTATATATATATATATACATACATACATAATTATATATATATTTAATTGAAAGGAAAAAAATGTAACACAATCAACTGTTCAACAGCTTTGCTTGGTGGACTTGGATACCACCATCTAATGTTGTAGTATGTAATGCAAAAAAGGCATCTGTCCTTCCTTTCCAATTTTTACCTAATGAGCATAATATTTCCATTGGTAGGTATATTGTTTTCTTTTTTTATCTATTTTGCAGGCATGTTTTGTTGTCTTGGCATGGAATATTCTGTCACAGCAATCTGTTAAACAAAGGAGGAGCACTTATCTAGCCAATAAAGGAAAGGCTGTTTCAATACTTTCAAAACAAATGTGGGGATTTGTTGTACTCTCGGGGTTTTTTTAAAAAAAACAAGAAGTGCACAGGACTTTTTCCTTTCTGTTGCAAATTAAATGCATAAAGGTGCAACAGCTTTTTGTTTCATTTTAATCAATACAGTCAAGGTTGGTCTAAAACATTATGATAAGCAGATAATCCTCTTTTGAAAATTAGAATGCTCCAAGCTTCTTGTGTTAATTTGAAGCCTAGTTTACAGTAGATAACAATCATTTTTTGCCTTAAATCCCTTGAAAGTTCGTGATGGATCTGCACTAAAAGCTCAACTTTATCCAATAAAACCATGACCAATAAAAAACAACCAACCTCAGAAAACAAACAGAAGCACAAACAAGAAAATACAAAGACAGGCATATAAAGGATTATAATTTTTTTAAGTTCTATACACGCAACAAGAAAAATAGCTTTTTCTCTCAGGTCTGCCAGAGATTTTCCAAGAAACTTGGGCATGTTACTTATCCCTTATAAGGAAATACTTAGGAAAAGTGAGAAAAAGATTATTCACCTCAATTTAAGTTGAAAATCAAGGCAAACAAGTCAGAAAAGATTTGACTGTTTCTCAGGTGTCTTTTCAGCCCCTACCAGTAAGGGCCCTATCCAAGATCTGAATTTTGTTATTTTAAAACATAGGAATAACCTGAAGTCTCACAACTTTTCTGTATCTAAACTTTCATGAACCACTTTTTAGAAACCATCCAGAAGAAATGCAACATTTTTCCAAGGGATTTAAATAAGAAAAGAATGACAATGTTGTAGAAGAGAGCAATTACAGTCATATAATTCAGGAACAGCAAGCTGGAAGGAGAAAGTAAGACACAGAGGAGGTCAACACATGATGGAATTGAGAGGAGCTGCAAACAAATACAAGTCTAAGATAATCTTCAAGGAGGACTTGTGAAAGTTACACAGGATGCATTTGAAGGCTGAAGTAGACATTCAGCTATAAGCTTTTAGACCAGAGGAAAAATGCTGCAAAAAATCGCACAGAAAACAAACTTTTATGTATTCAGATACTAGCATTCTTCATTTTACCCACACACCAAGCTGGCAAACAATTGATATTAATATTTGACAGCACATGAAGCAATTTCATGTCTGCATCCTAATCCTGAAATTGTGATAACCTTGAACATACAAGAGAATCAGCACAGGGCAGCTCTTAAAGGACAAAAAACCTGTACAAAAGTAATAGATATTCAGTAAGACTGAAAGCAGAACTAATTACTGCATTTGGGTGCTTCCTCAGTCAATGCTAGGAGTTCCTTTAGTACGACCTCATGCTAACAAAGGCTACCTTGCTAAGTGTGTCAGCTCCCATAAGACACTGTACCATGGAGGCTGAGAAAAGTATTTTATAAAGCAATTTCCTCATGGAAATCATCATCGCTTGAAAGACCACTTTGCCAAAGAGAGAATGCACACTTCAGGCAAATGCTTAGCATATGTACTGTTGAGAAAGCAGCTGCATGTGGAGCACCAGCAGTGCTGGGGGTCAGTGATTCCTGTGCCTGCTGCCCCAAGGGTCAGGTGCTTCCCCTTCTCAGAGCCTTTCTGCTGCCTCACCCTACAGAACAGTCAGTCTTCCAGAGCCAGCTGCTTGCCCTGAGTGCTCTTACCAGTTCCAGCAGCCACTGGGCTGGCAAAGGTGAGGAAGTGTCAATACAACTCACAGTGCTTATTCTCCACCCTTAACTTTGAGGCTGATGCACCGTTCTGGACACAAAGATTATCCCCCAGGCTGGAGGACACTCCTTATATCTATAGGCTATCTCCACTTCCAGGCACCTTAGAAGACATCATTTACACAGCTGAGGGAGAGTCTCTCCATGCCTGGCACTGGGACTGACACTGGACGGGAGGCAGCAGCATTTTGGCCAAGTCTGTCAGGGCAAGCCTGCATCTGACACATGCCATGAGAAATGAGAGTTCACACAGAGCAGAGTATTCCTGGCTTGAAACATCTTGTTTGAAAGTGCCAGACATTGTAAACTACACAGAGCTGAATTTTTTGACCTTGGAGAGATGAAAAGCTGAGTCAGCCTTGCTGGGATTCAAAGCACTCAGGAGTCCAGATATTTGAAACCTGTCTTTCATGCACCAAACAGGAAGGGAAGAGCTATCTGGATTGTTTTTTAATTTATTCCCTCTTTTCCTCAGAACCAAAGATTTTCTGAAGGCTTTTTAAAAATAAGAAAAATTTTGCTTCAGGAAAGCATATATTGATACTTAAAGAGTGATTTTTGTGATTACCCTTCTGACATTATATATGCACATAAATATGACCATACCAAACTATTTGAAGGATTTATATTAGACACTTTTAGCAGATTCTTTTTTTAATGGATATGCAGTGGGGATAAATACTTTTATTTTTAAATCTACAGAAAATATAAGACATAAAACTGATTATGAGAAAGACAATATGCCACAGGTCTTTGTCCAAGAGCACTGATCAAACAGCATCCACACATGCCCACCAAACAAGGTACAGGTAGCCTTTAAGCAGTGACAAAACACAAAATTACAACAGTAACAGCTTGTTGGGGTTAGAAACACAGCTGAGGTCTGCCTTGCCCTCTGTCAAAGTCTCCAGAGGCTGAAAAGCCCAATATGCGAGCTGCTTTTTCAGGAGAACTCTGGATCACCACAGTGATGTCGGATGTGATGCCCATCCATTGCCACTTTCACCCACTGTATGTCCTCTTCCCTCACTGATCCAGTCCCTTTTGGTTCTCCATGCAGCTCAGCTTTGCCATTGATTCCTTCCTTTCCTGTGGCTGGAAAGCCTTGGCCCAGTCTGGGTGACTCATCATAGGGGCAACATGTACAACTTTCTTATTTTCTGCAGCTAGAATCTGCTTTAATGACTGACTGTTTTTATAGAAAAGGAAAAGCAAAAGCCAACTTTACACAGTCCAGTCCACAGAAATGTTAGTATTCAGACATAAATTAGCTGCAAGATGATTTCTTGAATCTTTTCATTCATATATCGTTAATTTTGTCCCGGTAGCACCAATATAATATCTCATTACAAAATGTAAAGAAATTTCATTATAAAACATGGGCCATACTTACAAAATATAAATATAATATTTCAACAGAGACACATGATATCTTTTAATAAACATGGGTTTGGGCTTTTTTTTTAAAAAGCAGCTCTGGAACTTCAGACATTCTGCCGCTCCCTGAAGCTAGGAGCACTCAGCAGAGACCAGGAAAAAAACCAGAATTTTGTCACTATTTCTTTCATGACGCAGCAGTGACTTTTACAGAAGGGTGCAGATAGATTAGGACAACACATGAGAATTTTTAAATCATTTCTAATTCCTAAATTATTTTTAAGGAAATACTTCACCAGCATTTTGGAAATGCCACCAATTCTAATCAATATCTGGGCCCTTCTGGTAGAGATCTCCTTTGACTAGACTTTCAAGAGATGAGTTCTTGAACACAGCTTAATTCCAGATCTGTCACAGGGGGGAGGCACAGGACACCCACCCACTGTTCCACTGTAATGGAACCTACGAAAGATAAAGTTCAGAGCACAGAGTTCCCTCAAGTCCTCTTCAGAGAAGAAAGAAAACTTGCTTCCATTGAGGGCATGCTCTGATCCCCTCTAGGTAGGCTTTGCACTGTTGTATGGTGAAAAAAATTCTATAAAGTGTTAAAATTGTACCAGCTTACATTGCTGTGGTCAGGTTTTGTCATCAGCTCCTACAGCTGCTTTGGGAAGAACCAAGTGTCTGTTTTTCTCTGCATTGAGTGCTAAGCTATGTAAGAACTACTTAACCGATGATATAATGAAACCCTTCAGAGCAAAGTGAAGACTGAACAGTAACACCCTTTCAGTTCATCAGCACACGCCCATCTCCAGCTCCACGTCAGTATGATTCTGCATGTACAGAAGAGCTCTGGCCTTCAGATTAACTCCCCAAATTCAGCTGCTTCAGGGAAGAATACATGTATTTACAAAACATATTGCCCTCAGTAATGGTATAATGCCAGCTGTGAAACAAAGCTGAAAGCAACACAGTTTTCATGCTGTCAAATGCTGTCTCACTTGTACCAGTTATGAATCTACCTCAACAACAAGCAAAATTGTGTTATATCTTGTATTTCTACATTTGGTCATAGTCTGACTCAGGCAATCAGGGCTGCTCTTCATAGTAAGACTTTCTTCATTGCTCCATACTTTTCCATATCCTCACATACACATCTCAGTGCAACACTTGGGCCCATACAAAAATTAACAGGAAGGAATCGAAGGATTCAGCAGGAGTCAGAATTACCCAAGACTACCAAGAATCAAGTAGCATCATCACAGCTCCATTATTAGCAGATGTTTCCCAGAGCAAACAATACTGTGAGAAGTGGAATAGAGAGTAACAGGGACTTTTTAAAAAGTGTTCAAAAAACAACACAGTTTATATTCTTATTATTAGAGGGAAAAAAATGCTTCACTTGGGGGCTTCATAGTAGATCATGCCTCTATTAATACCATCAAAAGTTGTTCTTTTTCACCAAGTATATTGCCCCTAAGTTTTAAGATTGATCTGAGAAATTGTAGTTGTACTCAAGTCACTTTAAAAATCTATGAAAAGACATTTATCATTATGGATGATAATAAAAGCATAGTATCTAAACCAGAAATATCTTACATCCATGTCTTATTAACTGTTCTTTTATGATCCCCAAAGCTGCATGTTAAAGGCATTGCTCACCAGCTCTCTTCACACTGATTCTGACACTAGGCAGACATCAGCTCTCCCGCCCTGCCCCCATCCTCCTGCTAACTCATCCCTCCCGAGTTTGCCTGATGGGAACACAGCAAGTCCAGGAGACCACTACTTTCATACTGTAAAATACATCACAAATAAATAAAACATCATTCTAAGAATTATTCTACAGTCATTTGCTTTGTGTTTTGCAGTGGGGAAAAAACCCAACAGATATACCCAGACCATGTTGAAAAAAGCATATATGATTCTGTACAGACTGTCTAATTAAGATATAATAGCTCTATTCCAGCTTTTGCCAGATGAGACCATCACACACACCCCTTTGAAGAGTAGTCAGATCTCATTACATTTATTACTTCATCAAATATAGGGGATCAAACTCCACAATAAATATTGATATCACTACAAAATTAGTGGTTGCTTTTTTTCTTGCTGCACTTTTGAAATATAAACTACACAGGGAGAAAGAGCCAGAGACCACTCCCTAATTCCTAGTGGACATATTGATCAATTAAAATGACATGTGTCTGGTCTTTTCTTTCCTTCTAATAGCAAGCAGCTGAAAGACAATATTTCAAATATGCAAAATCCAACAATAATGTTGTTGTATACCATCCAGCAAGATTAACTTGAAGTTAAGCAAAATAAACCTAGCCTCCAGAAGCAAGACCTTAATACAACATAAGCAAACATTGGACATTGTAAAGAATTACTAAATACTGTAGACATGATTTTAACCACCTCTCTATATATAAAAGATAAGTGTTTTCTTCCCAAGATAGAGGTGGAAACCTTTTTAATTATTTCTATTTTTTTTTCATAGCAAACCCCCTCAGAATGCCTGAATCTTTGGCTACACCTTTTACTGCAGTTGCAGCAGAAAAAAAAACTTGTTTTCTTTCCAGTAAAAGGTAGATCTAAAATTCACTAAATTCATGTTATAATTTAAAAAACAGTCTCAAAGAAAGTAAAACAGTAGAACCACAGTCCTTTCAAAATATTTCATTATTGTTTGACAATTAAATCTATGTTTTGCTTTTTTAAGAATACCGGTAGAAATAGGACAGTACTGAACCATGTTTAAAATCAATATTGTTCCAGTTGCTTGTTCAGCACTGGTTTGTACAGTATTTTCTGTGCTATCATGTTATGGAAGGCCAATGAAAGTAAATAAGTGATGTTCATGCTACTGAGATAAAATAGGTTCAAAGAGGAGCTAAATATAATAGCAATGCTTAAATGAAGAGACAGGGACAGGAACAAGCTATGTTTATGGCATTAGAATTGAAAACAGCTATTCTTTCCATTTAAGCAAATAAAACAGTAGCTACTTTAATTGGATTGTGAAATTTAAATATATTCTCTTCAAATATTCAGGCTATTATCAGAAATGCAAAGGCAAGTGTAAACATTCAGACTGAATGCATTTTCTGTAGGCCTTTGTCTTAGCCTGTCTGCCTGAAAATAATATTTAGGCATGCAGCATCTTTCTTCAAAATGATTTTTACAAGGAAAAACCCACTTACATTAGGAAAACCTTACAAAACATGGAAAAAAACAACCCTGCAATTAAGAACAGCACAATATTTTGCAACTTACCATGTCCTGCTCAAATCATCCTCTTTTGATGTTTACGGCACATCTGTAAGATGCAATACTAGGAGGTGCCTTGTGTGACCTGCTGCATGATGCTGTGACATCAGTTCAGATGATGCAGCTCATTATGGGAAAGGCTGCTGTTGCCATGGCAACTGAGATGTGATACGAATCCTTGCTGCATTTCCAGGGGAGCCCGAGACAATACGGAAGCCCTTTAAAGAAACAGACAAAATGCAAACAGGCTTTTAAAGTATGGTGCCACGGATTTCAGAGTCCATGTCAGTACACGCCTGTTGTTTAGGAATATTTTAAACAAAAATATTCCTATGTGGTGATACAGAATCGAGATGTATGAGCTATAAATTATTTCTATATTTAAAACTTATTATTGTGTGTGTCAATTTGAGAACAAATTTTATAAATCAAATTTGGTTATCATGTAAGGGAACCTTACTTAAAATAAACAGTCAGTAGCATGATTTTAACACTAAGCCTCTACATGCAGTAGTTATTGAACAGTATTTTAAGAAATATATGTTTTCACTCTGCCCCACCCTGCTCCTACATCCAATCTGTCACTTACAAGAAAAATCTTGTTGCTAGGGAAAAACACTTGATACTTCAAAATGAGCAGATTTAACACTGTTGAATGAATAACAATGAGTTTTTTAAAAAATGGCCGGGGGTGGCTTTTTATTCGGGAGAGGGTAAAGAAGTTTCTAGCCAACCAAGTAAAAATCTCCTTATCATTTTTCAACTGTAGGACAAACTGCACTGCCCTCTGCATGCTGAGTAGCCTGGCTTCAATCTGCCCATCAGACGGAGAGATGAGTGAAGATTTTGAAAGCTGTGGGCAAGCTGCTGCTAGTGCCCAGTGGGGCAGGCTGCTGCCAGCCTCCAGGCAGAGCAGGAAGGCCAGCACAGCAGAGCCCCTCCCTGTACCCTTTGTGAAGGCCTGGGGCTGGAGGCTGAGCCTGTAGACATCACCTTCTGCACCAGGAACCTGCTCACATCCTCTGTTCAGAGCAGTGATGGGAGAAGCAAAAACCGTGTGAACAAGTACTAAAAGGAGTTGCTTGGAAATTAAAATTCACAACTAAAGAACCACCAGCACATTTTTGGCGACTTGCCAGTTCTATTTGGATGAGAAAAGTTTCTGGAAAAAACTGCTTTCCCCAGCCATGAAAATCCCTTTCTACATGGTAGGAAAGAAACTACACAGAAGGCTGAACCCTATACACGTTATACACTGAAGCCCAGAGTGAAACAAAAGCCCAACTTGAAGCAAGAAGCCCCAGTGCCCTGAAGATGCCCAATAATGTCCAATGTGTGTGCCACTGTCTAAAACCCTTCAGTCCATTAAATTTTAGCCTGTGAGGAAAAATTTTGATTACTGATTTCAAAAGAAGTCATAGGAAATAATTACACTCTCTTAGTCACCGCCCACCTTTGAAAGAAGGAAAAGAAGAGGCTTTGCTACCTTTTGATTAAGGAATCAAATAGTCTTTCCATAAATCTAGGAAATGCCATGGACTTCCTAATTAGTGCCAGCTTGACATCGTATGGTCTCATTTCTGACAGTTTCTCTCTTCTAATACTAATCCCATGTAATTCTAAATAATTCAGTAAAGCTCTCAAACTGACTCAGTATCAAATCCAGTCTAGTGATCCATAATGAAGAGTTAACTCACAAAAGAGCTATAGCTCTAGGTTTTTG
The DNA here is from genome assembly GCA_013400435.1 of Pycnonotus jocosus. Lineage (NCBI taxonomy): Eukaryota > Metazoa > Chordata > Aves > Passeriformes > Pycnonotidae > Pycnonotus > Pycnonotus jocosus. Next base: position 71,607 of record VWYP01014995.1, on the reverse strand, counting down.
AATGTTTAAAAATTCCTTAGGTCTCTGAGAATGTAATTCACAATTTAGCAGGGGACAACATGATTGAAACTTGATTTGTGTTAGACTGACATGAAAACTAAGGTATGTCATTGTAAACTGGCAAAATTTATGGTGCACTGCATGCCATTCTGTTCAAATAATTTGAGTTCCTGCAGTTTTCCTTAAAGGAACTATTTCTATTTTATTAACTTCTAGTTCATATGATTTCTACTACCTTTGCTGCTATGGAAATGGAGTTGAAAAGAGATAATGAGCTTTTATTTTTCTTAGGAAAATGAGGAGATTCAGAAACATCATTATGACAAGCCAGGAGTCGTAATCTAGTTGACATCAGATTATGCCCATTGGCTTGGCCTTTGTCTCCAAACACTGGGGAATTAAAGTGGTTGGAGAAGCACACCCTGGGCCAGCCCCACCACAGAGGGTAGCAGTGCCCACCAGACACCCTGCTCCAGGCTGCTGCTCCAGACTCTCCAGAGGGCATCGGGCTGCAATGTGACCTTCACGTAAACTTCTCTGGCACGAGTGAAGCAGCAGCACAGCTAGCATGGACACAGAGGAGAATGGAGAGGGAGGGAGGTCGGACAAGAACAGGGGGAATATCAGGCCATTTTTTACAAAGACTTCTGCCTACTTACTGCTAACTATAGGCTGTATGTGTTTGTTTATTCATGCATGCAAATTATAGGTAAATTACAACTAAATTACAATGTTTTTCCTGACTTTTGAATGTTTGCTATTTTTTAAATATCAGTCTGTTGTTAACTTTTCCCAAAATTTGTTTCTCGTGAGCCAAGGCACATGTCAGATTGGGTGCAAGACAGCTACAGCAGCAATGTCCCAGGCTGAGTGTACACTAAGTATTTGCTGCACAGGTCTCATGGTTCTATAGGGGCTTTACATGGACGACTGCAATCACAAGATGCTAAAAGGAATTTCTACCTTATGAATACATAGGTAGCACCCACAAACTTTGTAACCTCCTAATGAAATCTGTAGGCCTAGAGGAAGATAGCTGGACCTAGATGCTTTGGATTTTTTTTTTTTAATAAAGAACGAAAAAAAATCAAGCCTTTTTTACTCACGCAACCCAAGACTGTCATATCTTCTAGATTTAAGCTTTAAAATTGCTTTTTCTTCCTTACAATTCACTAGAACAGGAGGTGCAGAGAGAGAGCCCAATCTACCCTATTACCACCAAATACAACAAATCACACAAATTATGATTTTGAAGTATCACAAGTAGGTTTCCATGACAAAAGTACAGAACTTTGACTATAACTTTTTCCTATCAAAATAAAAATATTTTATTCTACTTTCAATCATAGCAACTCAAATTAATGATAGGCATAAATTACCAGTTTTAAATTCTTATTTTAATTATATTCTGACTCTCCAATACATTATGTCTTTCCTTTTCCCCACATTGGGACTAACAGTTGTTTTGAAAGGATTGATACTCACCTGAAAAGGAAGAAATGTTTCATCCACTATTGTTTTCCCTCTTGATCAGTTTATGTGCACAACAAGCAATTTGTACAATCCACAAGGTTTTCAGTAAGCAAGTCATGGTCATTCAAGTAGGCCTGGCCTTAACTTTAAAAAGTTTTACTTCCCCTCAGTAAGACTAATAATAAGCCAGAGATGACATGACATGATAACCTTGACATGATTTACTTCCCATTTAATTATATTCAAGAAAATTAGTTTGAGTAAACTCACAAACAGATAAAAAAGTAAAATGTTAATGCAGACCTTTTCTCTGCATAATCCAGCTGTTTTCTTCTGTGTTGTTTCCCCCTTGAAATGAAGGAAAGCAATTGCTTACTGTTTGCCTGCTACCCTACCCTAAAAGCTGAGAGAGAAAGGGCAAGTATACTGGAGGACCAAACATTCTGAACTATCTGTAAAATATTCCAAAAACAGGCTTTAAATTAAAACACATAAAATGCAAAATCACAGCTTACTGAACACTGATGCTCATCAGCGATGTGTAGCAACACAACAAAGGAAACCTTGAATCTCATTCAAGATTTTGTAATCCACTTCAAGAACCCATGTCCCAGACTTTGCATGGAGTGCCTTAATTAAACAGCTATATTTACACCTGGGTTTCTGTTCCACTGTTGACTTTGTCAGAAGGAAAGGGTAGGGCATACACATTGATGGCAACTCTAGCCTGTTTCCCTAAATGGAAAGGGATATTAGTCAGGATCTTATTGAGTCTATTATGTTGAATCCATCAGCATTGCAAACATGAGAGTTATACACGGTCTTCCTTGCCTAAACCCATTAAACATCCATGCCTACCTACATGGTTAGGTAGGTAATATTTTCCCTCCTGTCACCAAGGTCATCTGAGCCTCTGTTCCTACAGTAAAGGAGATTAACAATGGGAGCTGCTGCTCTGGTGCAAAAGTGCATCTCCTATGAGGTATATAAAGCAGTAATGCTCCCACAGCTGCATGACTCAAAGACACTACTCAGAGCCATACATCAGTCTAAGTTTGGAGCCTCTCATTGTACAAAATCGTTATCTAGAGAAGTCCCTGGTTACACGATGGACACATTCACACTTGTTACTACAGCCTGAAGAGGATCTGGGTCACTGTTTTCCTATCTGCCTCTCAGTCTCAAGAGAGGCATGAGATTAAAAGGCTGAAACTCAGTGTCCTAAGTGGGACTGCCTTGCTTCATTTTTGGAAGATTAATAAATTAGTAACTAGTAGTGCATTTTTCTTCTTCTTTCCCAAAAAGATGAATGCATCTAGTGCTAATATCTAACAATCAATCTATTCAGAAATAGCTTCACAAATAATGTCTTAAAAATGTCAAGAACACAAAGACAGTAGTAACTCTACAACTGGAAACATCACCCATATTCTACATCCATATGGTAGAATGAAATCTTTCCATGCAGCATAAACCTTATTTAGTCATGACTCAAGATATTGTGTCAGAAAGCAAGGCAATATCCTCATTCGCAACACACTGAGAAATTACTGTAGGGATTTGAGAAATGGGACACTTCTGTCAGCCACTGGTGAGCTGAGACCCTCAGATGGAGAAACACAAACTCCAGGTGTTTTGGTCAAGCTCTGGACCAAATGCTATGTTGTTAGAATACTCCAGGGCATACAATATTGTGATGTTAGTGCTTTTGTTTTTCTTCAGTCTCATGCTTTCAACCATCCAAGAAGTATATTATTAACACAATAAGAAAATGGCCTAGAAGGTCTTCAGTTTAGTAAAATAACATTTTTATGAAAAGAAATTGGCTTGAAATTTTCTCCTAATGTTTTTAAATACAACCTATATGCAATATAAAGCTCACTCACTTCTAATAATAAAACTTAAGCTTTCCCAGATCAAGTTGTAAATCTTGCCTCCAAAATTTCTGCCTACTCCATCCTTTAGTATAATAGGCAGCACCAGAAATCACAATCTTGTGTTGCCTCTGTTACAGCCGTACCTGTTTACTAATGTACCTCACTGTGTGCACCTTTCCATATTTTCTGAACTTGTTTCTCATGTTTCTTCTCCACTTATAGAGGTCTTAATCAAAGCTGAGACTTGACCATTTCATGTCTGGAAATGCAAAATCCTTTTCTCTGAACACCAAAGATCAGTTTTGTCCTTCTCCATTCAGGATGTTACAAATAAATTCACCTTTCTGGCTCATTTTACAGTGAGCTTTAAATCCCTAAACATTAAACTAACATAATTAATTCTATTTTTACTTCAAACATTCTGGAAAACTCTGCATAGTTTCATCTTCCTGTTCCTTCAGAACTGACTACTTTTTGCTCCGCCAGTAACTTTCCAGCCTATCCATCCTACAAGCATGTCATTTTCCACTTCCTCCTGCCAGCAAGAAAAATGCTCACCAAAAAAAAGCATAATACCATGAATAATCTTCACACGCGTTCACACAAACATTTTATTAATATTGCTTTGCACAATTGTAACCTTGATTTGTAAACAAGTAAGAAAATAAAACCTGCCTACCATCACTGATTGACTTCCATGCTATTCTTGACCAGAGTGTTCTAAATACGCTATTTTGCTTCCTCCACTCAACCTGTGATACTCCTCTCTGCTTGCTTTGCATGTTCCCTACATATTACACTTCAGGAACAACAGGCTAATGGCATAAATTTAGTACATGCAGAGACTCAAAATTCTGAAGGAAAAGATGAATAATAATTTTTGCTTCATGCTGCTAGATACACAGCTATTTTCTCTGAAACTGGCTGGTTTAAAGTTAGCTGAGCATTCTAGTATTAGGTTAAAACTTAAGTTTAGCTTACAGATAAGTCACCTGTTGTACATATCCCCACGGAGTTTAAACACACCTTGGCTCCCTACATTAGGTTAAAACAGGGATCTATTTCCAGGATCTGAAGGCAATAGCCATTTAACAAAAACAAACAAAAACACTGTCTGGATAAAGATAATGATTTTAATTGTGTCTATTTACAACATGGCTGCTTTAATTTTTCATAATTTCTTCTTAAAAATATAGTTCAACAATCAGTGGAGTCCAAATTAGTACTCAAGCACAGTGGGATGGAAAAAAGTCTGGCTATTACTATAATGGAATACAGAATTTTAAGTTAATTAAAAAAAAAAAAAAAAAAAGACACAGCAGGGAGAACACAGCAAGAAATAGCAGAAAACTTCTGATCTTCCTAAGCAAGGCACTAAACCCCACTCTATAGCTGGCACACTAGCAGAAAATAAGTTGTTATATTTTTAAGAAGTAAATATTATGTGGCAGTTTGATAGCCCTGAAGAAAGACAACTTAAGAATGGAACACAGAATCCACCAGCACATTACAAGCCCTACTTGGCATATTACCACTTCAACTTAATTAGTTTGTGTGGTAGACAATTTTATAAGGAGAATAAAAAATTTCACATTCCAATCATTAACCTCTTTGCTGAAATTACCCAAATGCTGGGACATACTAAATTATGGAAGGAGGCAAAACACTCTCTTAAAGGGAAAAAAAGTATTAAAAAGCTGTGGCTTCTCATTTATTTCATCTTGGCTTTTTGTATCAAAAAACAACCAACATCTTTTACTACCAAGTGAAGAGAGTACATGCTAAGGCAAATACAGAGAGGCAGTGATGCAAATAGTGCCTCAGTTCTGATGAGCAGAGAATATTTTTCCAATGTCCAAAATATAGTTAAAGCCCATTCTGACATGAGGATGTTTGTAACATAAAATTTAGTCTAAATGTAATTAGCTCTGGCTACAATTAGAGTCCATACAAACGTTTGGGACTGCAGAGACAATAGAGACAATAAAAACAGTTAGGCAGATGTGATGTTACCACCCCTAGCATCGCAGAGATTTCATGTCCCAGTAAATACGGTCATACTGCAGATCACACTGCTCTGAAAATGTGTTTTTCAGATGGAGATGGCACACTGAGTCCCAAATCTGCCCCTCCCTTGCCTGCCTAATGAACTCAGTGTCCATATTACAAAAGCAAAAAAAATCCCAACAAAAACAAGACAGAAGCAGCTTTTCATACCTGGGCCCCTCCCAGCCCCTCCTTCCCCTCAGTTCCCACACCCTTTGTGGTGTCCCAACCAACAGGTGCTAAATCTGGTCATCAAGACACTACAGGAGGCAGGGAGCTTCTCGCAGCTCTTGCAGTTTCAACGGGGCCTCATAACGTTAAGTTTGACCCTAGAGCATGGGTTAGACTTCTTGCTAGAGAATGGCTCCAGGTTCTCGCATAGGAAGTGTTTGGTGACCCACAGGAAATGTTCTGGCTGGGCTGTCTCACAGGAAATGTTCTGGGTTTTACCAGAATTTCCTTCAAAGTGGTGAAGCTGCTGGGAGTTTGAGAAGAAAAGGCCAAAGCTGTGCTGGGGAACAAGGTCAGAACAGGACAACAGAAATCAACTCATGACAAACCTCAGCCACAGGGCAAGTTGATCCATCCTCTCAGAAGGCCAGTCAGAAAATGAATACGTATTTAAAACAAACTGAGGGACGGAAATCTGAATGAAACATGTTTGAAATTGAAAACCTGGCTGCAGAGTGACTACTGCCACTCGGGCAGACCCCTCTCCCCAGGGCCAGGTGTGCTGGCAGTGCTCAGCAGCAACACTTGTTCCTACCACGGCATTGTAGCCCCTGTAGAACCAAAACACCAAGAGGCAGAATGGTCTCCATGACACATTGAATGCAATAGTTAACCCAGACACAGAAGAAATGCCAGAGAAATGTCAAGCCACCCAGGTGTTTTTCAAAAGTCAAACTAAATCCAGATTAGTTGATCCTCCTGCATGAGCTTAAATTAGCTTTCTGGTTCAAAGCAGGAGTGTATTTTCAAAACAACTCTCCCAACCAACCACAACTATTGTACTTGCATTCCAGCCACTCAGCAGTCTCCCAGAACACTGACAGCATTCCTTTCTCATGAACCTAGAGATTCACCAGAAGGCAAACTCCATGTGTGTGCCCAGTGCACTCCAACTGCTAGGAGGTGTTTAATCCTGGTAACTAGACATGGTTTAGTCTGTGGTGACCCCCTGCAATGTTTCTAGTGCAGGCCTGATGTCTCCAGAGGCTGCTGCTTTGTTCCAAAGCTCTTCTCTCACCGGGCAGGCAGGGCTTGTTTGGGGCAGCACTGCTGCTGAAGCAAGGTTCTGTCACCAGGCTGAACCTCTGGGGTCCCTGCCATGCACCTTCCCTGTTAGCAGCTGCAGGAACAGCTGGCTATGAACCAGTATTATTAGCTCTCTGCTGCATTACAGCAACTGCATAGCCTCAAAATCTCCCTGACTTCTCCCTGAGGACAGTACAGCTGCATTCACACTGTACAGCATCTGATCTAATAAGTCCTAGTAGAACTCTGCACCATTGCCTCTTACCCTTCCACTCTTACAGCAAAACCACATCTTTTCCCTTTCCCCTCCTCTCTCAGGCTCTCTTTATGCGACAGCAATCTCACCACCTCTATTCTTTGCCTTCATCCTCCCCTAACAAATTACCTGTAGCACCCAGCCTCCATGTGTTCTTCATTTTCAAAATCTCTCAAGACCACAATTCACATATGTTGGTAGCACCTATCAGAGGTTGCTGGCCACATCCTGCAAAGGCTGGGGTCTCACTTGGTCTGCCTGTGCCTCAACAGTCCTTGGCATGCTGGGGCTGAGGCTGCCTCATGCCTCCATAGTCCCTACAGCCATCCAGCCAGGCCTTTGCCTGCCAGCAACAGATAGAGATAGAACAGAGTAGACAGAAAAGAGATCTTACTATTGCAACACTTGATTACACAGTTTTCCATAAAAATAATCATAAAATGCAGCTGTTCTGATTCAGATGTTCACTTTCCACCAAAAAATAAAGATAAATATTAATCCCTCTTTCATAGTCCCTTAACTTTCAGCAGTTCAGTTCCACACCTTCCCTCACACTAATGAAACTTGTCAGATGATTTCATCAGCCCATTTAATTCACTAGTTCAGCAGAAAATGATCCAATTTTTGCTAGGTTTGTATTCTGCCAAATTAGTAAAATGAATTGACTGACTGAGACTGAACAGTTGGGTCTGTGGCACTCCCACCTTTAGGAAAAGTACGCTGATAGATCGTTCCACCTCTCCCTGCAAACTGCATATTTCTCTGACATTTTTTCTGGGCTTGATGAGGGAGGGTTCATTCTTCAGACAGTGCCTGATGCAGGATCTGGGCTGGTGATGACAGAAGACAGCCTGACATTTTCTTCAGCGCAGTTACATAACACTCGTGTTATTTGTATGTATTGGTCCTTTTATGTGCTTGTCCCCCCCATCACCTGAGGGGTTTGTACTTCCTCTTGACCAAATATCATCGGAGCATATATTTCCCTGTCCTCTGTGTCCTTCTTTTCATACTGTGCTTATAGAAGATTTGCCTTTTTCGTGGGCTTTATGAAACACTTGCCTACCCTCACTATGATAAATTGTTCTCTCACAAACAGAGATATATATGTTCATCTCATTTTCCGTGTAAGGTAGGTCAGCTTTATTTAGCATGTTGTTCCTCCATCCTGCTTTATTCTCATTCAGTGGACAGCCATAGGCTATCATTCATTGTATGAATATAAGGGGCAGAATGATTAAATTTAATTGTGAAGCTTTCCATATACTTCTTACTCAGTACCTGAAAGCTTCACAAAAACTCCTTCATGCTCCCAAAATCTCTATAATGGAAGAGGTTTTAATCCTGCTTTCAGGAAGATAAACAAAGGCACACAAAGATTAAAAGTATGACAAATATTGTGTTTCTGACCTAAGAGGTGACTTTTCAAGTCACATGTTTTCCTATAGTAGATTTTTTTATTCAAAGTCCAGCTGCTGTTGATTTCAGTTTCAGCTGTGGGCACTTGGCAAGCCAGTTCTTTGGGTTTCAAGTCAGAAAACAAATATCAATGTGGCAAAAGTTTACCTTAAATAAACTGGTCAGCATTCTACAGAAGCTTTGTAGTAGAAGCAGAAACACAGGCAAGGACAATTCTGGACTTGATGACCTAATTTATGACCTTTTTAAAAACTTTTCTGTACTTGCTGCATGCTTTCAATTTCTGCTACAGAGGAATGATGGATACTACAGAAATCTTCTCCTGTCCTTTTTTTCTTTCACTCATTTATCACAGATCTTTCTCACGCAGGCATTTTGAGGGGAAGAAATAACTGATGAGCGTTATAGTTAAAGACCATATTAGAAAACATTCAAGCAAAAGGACCAGTTAAATATTAATTCTAATGCTTTCTCTCTTAGCCAAGGCAGGCAGCCAGACCCTAACAGGCACCTACAAAACAGGTTTTTTGAACAATACACATAAATTTTTGTGGTTTTATCCTACATGAGGTAAATCCAGACCCATATCTCTAATTTACCCAAAAATAAAAGGTCCATAATAAAATTTTATGTACAATGTAGGTTTGATGCAGGTACATGCATAAGAGCTACAAAGCAAGGCCAAAGAGCAGATCCAACAGAGACAGTCCGGCCATCAAGCTAAATTTTGATGCTGTGAAATAGGCAGAGGACTGATTTACAGTATAAGTGACTTTTCTTTGGTAATCTTTGGATTATCAGTATATAATAAATCAGAATACATTTTCATATGAAGAATATTAGGTGATAATATATAGAACTACTGGCTGCCAGCAAGGGGAACAACTCATCATTTTTATAGTGCATGGTTAGTTAATACATTACTGGCTACCTCAATACCTTGAAAATCATAAATCTATGCAGAGTTTGTGTTTCTACTTAAAGCTTTCGGTTCTGAATGTGCATTTACCAGACAAGATAATTATAAGCTTTTGATTAAAAACAAGATCTGGATCTCACGTGACTCCTGGAAATTTCCATTAAATAAATTGTTTTACTGTTTGGTTTAAGTTGCTTAATAATCTCTGCACATATTAATCTTCTAGTTAGTAAGAATGTATACTTTATTATATGCAGATATAAAATAATAGAAATCAATTATATATGTGGATTTCTACAGTAGGAATACTTGAACTTCAAACAAAACAAACAAACAAACAAAAAAAAAGATAGCCCAGCCTCAAATTTTCTGCATCTGCCTCTTCATGATAATGATCTAAAAATTGAAAGTGACACTAATGATCTATAAAACCAAAAGTGACATTCTACTTGCACATTGTTGCTCCAAAGGCCAGAATTCACTTTAACAAAGGAAAACAAACGCCTGTATCCCACTTCAACAGTCAGCCAGATTGCCATAGGCTTTAAACCCCATGGATTGCTTTTGTCTTAGGACTTTAGGGCACATCTCTGCTTCCTGTCCATAGATACAGCTACAGATTTAATCTACTTAGTCATCATTTAATGACTCAGTTACTGCCACCTTTTGGCATCTGACCTTGATAGCTTTAGATTGAAACTAAAGCCATTTTTTGTAGACTGTCCTTTTGTCTGCATGGCTCTATATTCCTCTGCTTTCTCACAAGTGTTAATTATTTGCTTCTATTTCAGTTTCTTCCTAACAAAATACTACCACACCAATCTCTTGTTATTTCCATCTCCAAACTAGTTTAAGGTACAAAGCTTCTTTATCCTTAAAAACCATCCAGAACAGATAGCTTGCTAGCATTCATTTGTTTAGTAAAGCTTCTCATAAGCTCTTATAAACTTTTTCACAATTTCAATGAAATCTCATCTTAAGATTCCAGGGTTTGTTTTTTTTTGTTTCCTATGCATTGTATGGGTTATAAGGCAGAGGTATCGAGGTACCAGCAGCCCTTCAAGCTCACCAGTACTAGAAGTGAGGTCAGAAAATGGACATATTCTCATTAGGCCAACTTCACAAAGCTGGAATTAGTCTTTGCTTATAAACAAAAGACTTTCAAAAATATGCACAAGCTAAAAAAAATGCTTTCCAAAAAAACCCTTAGCTGAATATATGAGAGGAAAATGGAGCTGGTGCTTAAGAGCAGAGAGGGGTGAAGTAATAGAGTGATTATCTCCAATAAGATAGAGAAAAGTAGATAAATATGATATATGGGACAAGAAGGAATAGTTAGTGGCACGATATAAAAATACAACATCAAATTAATACAACTTCAGACTAGCATATGACACTTATTTCATAAAGTCATGATCAAGAGTTTTTCTGTAACTTATAAAAAGTCTCTCCTTACAGGAGAAACAATCCACCATAACTGAATCAATTTCAGGAAGATCCTATATAGACAGCTTCTTAAGAAGAGGCGACATGAGGAATCTAAGAGCTAAACATTTGCAGGCAGGCCTAGAGACTGGCTGCTTAAAGACACCACTTTATAGGCACAGAAAGAGTACATCATCAATCAAAAATACTATCGATGTGGATTTACAAAAGGTACTCAATAAAATGACTCACTATAGGCTCTCAAGAATAATAAACAGCCAGGAAACAAAAAGGAATTTTTAAATTGAATATATGAAAGAGAGGGTAGAAGAAAAAGGTTTGTATAGTAGAGAGATGTCACCAGGGGATTTCTGACAGGAGGTGAGGTGGGGTGTTGTGCTGGTAATTCAAATTCAGTCTGGTAAGGACAAGGGCTGCTTCTAAAAAAGCACACAAAGTTACACAAGTGGTGATGCATTAAAATGGCAGATAAATTTCAGTAGAAAAAGTAGTATTGTGAAATAACATACATAGGAAAAATTACCCTAATTTGCAAATACAGTGGTAGGTGCTGAGGTGTTCATTATGAGTCAGGAATGAGGTCTTGTGGACTCCATCAATAAATCAATGCAAACCTGAGCTCAGTGCTCTAGAAATAAATAACCAAACAAAAATATAAAACAAACATAAAAACACCAACCAAACCAAATTAAACACTTCATTTATCTCTGAGAGACTAGCACCAGCAAGTGCTCACTGTACTCTAATAATGATATTGAAGCCAAGTCTAACTAAGTCTCCACTACTGGAAGGGAGCCCACAGCCCATCTGTCCCTCCTCTTTGGCATGGAAATTCTGGTCACTTTTCTCCTTTGCTTCACAAGCAGGAAGAACACATATGATTCATAATTTCCTCATTCAAGTCTGATCTTTGCTGATGGTTCTGCTTGAAAGTGCTCAAACACTCTACCAATCACCCTGTTTTACCTGTTGAGGGAATAGCTCTGTTGAGAGTGCAATGAAGATCCTCTGCTGGCTCCCAGCAGCTAGAAATGATTGTCATGTTCTTCAGTAAAATTAAACCTTGAATGTGTTTTATAATGTCTGTTCAGAAACTCTCCTTATTAAAGAAGTTATTTTAAAATATGTCAATCATATTAGTGCAATTGGGAAAAAAAAGAATAATTTGTTTCAATGCCTGTCACCTACCTTTTCCTAAATACTAATTGCTCACTGGTATTATTAAAATTGCAAAAATATTTGACTTCTCAGATTTTTGGTGAATTTTTTTTCAGAAGTCTACGGTTTACAAGGTGCTCTTTCAAACCTCTAATTGAATCAGTAGCAGAACACAGAACTACCAAAGTGTTTGCCTCTTCAACTGTTGTATCTTTTGTATGCTGAAAATGTATACAGACACAGAAGAGGTGGCAAAGGAAACAGGTTTCTCTACCTGAAGGCAGTTGTTTGTTTGGTGCACTAAGATTTAAATATGTTCATTAATATTACCAAGAACTAACTTCAGCAACCATAAAGCAACATAATTCAATGAACAATCCTCAAATAGGCAAGACTTTCCCATAAAACTTGGCATCTCTGGACCACAGCCAGAGGGTTATACACTTATTGTCAAGTGCATGAGAGAAAAAATATTGTAAAATGGAAAGAGAAATCCATAGGTCTCATATCCTAGGGCAATTCATGACAATACTAAGCTTTCAACCTTTCAAAAATTTACTTTCAAGATATATTTATGTAAGATACAAAAATAACTGAACATTATCTACAGAGCATTTCAGAAACACTGAAAGAGAAGAGAGAGTTATTCCAGGAATCTTCCCATAAATGTTGTGTCAGAATCTTGAAAGAGATATCCCAGAAGTAGCTTTGGGTACACTGCTGATGTTATTTCCTGGCTAATTAATGTATGCTCTCTCACAATGGGATGAGTGACATGGAGTGTTTAACCAGGTCTTGCCAGGAAAATGAAAATACATGCCCATTTCAATACATCATCATCTCTTCCTGGAAGAGATGCTTAGTCACCATCCAAATTTGCACAAAAGCAACAGATAAGCATAGGAGCATGAACACTTTGAAACTGTTCTTCTCTGGTTTTTTTTTACTTTCCTTTGTATTCTTTTACAAAGATACCAAAATGTATTTTTTTAAAAAATTAACAAAAAAAAAATTCCATAAAAGCAGTTTTGCTTGAGTAACCTTACTGCAAGGCAAGAACAGGTATGCACATTACTCCTGCAGAAGACACAACTTGACTATGAAAGATGAGAACTGAATTCTTCCTTTACACTGGGTCATAACCCTCCAAGATTTTGCAGCCCATGGCTGCACATGATGGATCAATCATAGAAATGATAGTTGGAAAGACCTTCTCAAGGGATGGGTCCAGCTCATGGCTTGGATAAAGTCAGGCTGTTGCCAGCACCAGATCAGGTCAGTCCCAGCTTTGCTTGCCAAGTCTTGAAACCATCTGAGGATGAAGATCTCCCAGACTTTGCATAACCTGCTCCAGTGCTACTCCACCTTTCCAGTGAAGAAGCTGGTTTGTTTGAGGTTTGTTTTGTCTGCATGGGAGTAGAAAGTACAGAAATGACACAACACAATTTAAAAAAGCCCACACTACATATGCTGCATATCCTGATGGTAGTGTCATAGTCTGTCTCTGACTTGATGTGAATGAGGAAACAGTAGTGGCAACTTCCAACAGGAAAGAGCATATGAAGCACCAGTGCCCCCGTGGAATGGTGAGAAGCAGCCTGGTAGTCAATAATGGGAGGAAGGAGTTGAACTTCCCTTCTGCCTTTCTTGCAAAGCTGCCCCTGTAAAAACAAAAGAGAACCTCTCTCCTTGTTACAGAGTTACATAGGCCCCTGTTATTCCTCAAAGCAGTCTGCCTCAACAAGAAGGGTTAAAACAGTGGATGACATAGAACACATCCCAGTTTTGAACCCTCTGAGCTCAAATGGGTCATGCAGGGTTTTGTTTAAAATGCCTCAAGAAACTGAACTCAGATACAGTGGTTTAGCAGTAGTGGATGAAATTAAGGGTTGTCATGGGCTGAGATGGAGGCAGGGTTTAACAGCATAAAGCTTTCTCAGTATTTGAATGCAATGGGGAAACGTGTATGTCTAAATTCACTATTATTTCAAATATTCGCTGGTCTTGTTTTCTTTTCTCGATTTGAAACCAGTCTGACAGTCAAGTCTCCCTAGATACTGCTGCCTGAGCCTTGGACACAGGAATGTCAGCCTGACTCATGCTGCTGCCAGCCCTCTGAGCATTTCCTGGTTCAGAGAGACCAAGCAGTCACATTCTGACAGTTTCCATGGGAGGTGTCAGCCTGTTTCCAGTACTTTCAAAAGACATTCCATCATTTCATGAATCATATCATTGTGTGGAACCTCTGAGAAAATAAGACTATGAACATCATCTCACAACACCATTTGGCTCAAAGACAGGGGAACATATGTGCATTCTTTTCTACACAGATTTTGCAGGGGAAGTAGGGAAAATCATGCTGGCTGTAAGAATTTTCTTAGCTTCATTTGCAAAAGGCTGGATGCTACTAACAGGAGACAAGATGGAACTGGTCAGCCACAGATTGCACATCTCGACACATCTTAGCTCTGCTTTAAGCTTCTGCACGAAAGAGTGAAAGAGTAAACCATGGGATATGAAACCTGCTAAAGCTCACTAAGGATATTTGTGGTGGTGCATTTTAGCTTTCCCAGGTTTATTGATTATTGTTAAGTTCTGTTAAATCTTCTGTGTACCCCTTCTCCTGAGTCACCTTTGGACTGTCATTTGTTAATCATTAGCCACCACGCCTGGGGCACTGTCAGTCACTCCAAAACCCCTCCATTGTTCTAGAAAACTCAGAGGGGCTTGTCTCAGTGATTGGCTGGGTGCCAGCCTTCCCCCTCCACCTTTGTTCCAGCTGGTGATAACAGGTGTCTGTCCTGTCACAGGCCATCCCCTATCCCCCTACCACTGGACTCCAGTTTCACCCACCTCTGTAACCCACCCCCCTTTAAAAAGCAGAGTCAGGGGCTGCCGGGGGGCTCCGCTGAGGATTTCCACCGAGTCAGACCTTTGGCCCTGTTGTTCCCCACCAAGGACAGTAAAGCCTTAAGGTTCAACCCTCGGCTGAGTCACTCTCTCTGTACCTCACCAGAGCCGTCTCCAGAGCTGTCTTTGGGCCACAAGAACCCGCAGGAATCACGGGAATGGCATGGCCATAGACAGATTCCTTCCAAGTATATCTGCTGCCAGGGTGGCCGGGCATTTTGGGAAAAGGCAGACACTGATATAGATATTAGATTGAAATAGTTGCAATAAATTCATCTCAGTTCAATCGATTTTTTTTTTCCTCTTGTTAGCAAATTAAATGAGGCTGTGGGACTGCCTGAGTGCAGATTTTAGCCTACAGAGATGGGATGACTCACCTACAGCTTACCATGATGCAACAGAACATGACAGTCATTGAGATGAAATTGATCTGCAACAAAAAACTTCAGTTGTCAAGCCCTACACTGCAGGCTGACTTGAATATTTAGAACCCTAAGTGGCACCGAATATTCTTTATACTTGAGCTTTTATTTTGGAAAAGAAGTTGAACTCTATCAGAGGTCTTGCCAAAATTGTGACCCATAGTTTCAACTGCCACTTTATCTGACTCTTCAGAATAGCATTTCTGAGTTGCACTATGAAACACCTCTTAAATATGTACGTTTATATAATATAGAAATACATATCCATTTATGTGTACTGTATGTGTATATATTTGTGTCAAAAGACTTTATTCGATAGCTACTACTTCATTTAATTCAGTCACTGCCCTCCAGAACTCAATCACAGTCTGATATTTGACCTCATCACATAGGGGGGAAACAAGGAAACAATAAACCCCTAACCCACAGTATGTTCTCTTAAGGAGGAATGTCTTGCTCTCTGGAAAAAAA